>JABWTJ010000151.1:1200000-1731810 GCA_016801875.1 Solanum sitiens
ACAAAACAACTTCAAATGTCACACAGTCATATCTAATGCTGAATGTCAGGTTTGGAAATTATTCCTTGTTACTTCTGAAAAACTTCCATGTCATGAATTCTGATGTAACAGTTCCATGCCTATCATAGGGTTCAATGGAAAGACGGGGGGCAATTTTCATGTCAGTGGAAACTTATATCGGAAACATCAAAACAAAGATCAGTAATACCACTTTGCTTTCAATAAAGCATCACCTTAATATTAATACTTAACCTCCAGCAGTTTATCAAACTTCTAATTCCAGTACAGCTCTCAGTTATGCAAGATTCTGTTATGATTCCATTTTTTCTTGTTTTCCTTATACATCACTTTCCTTGTTTTCCGTCATATTCCTATTTTCGTTCTTTTTTACTTTTTGGAGGATGCAGGTTTATCCATGAGATTCTTAATCTTCTCTGTAAAAAAGAACTCAACTCTGTCTTCTAGTTGTACATAAGCATCTTAACTACTTTCCTTGATTCTATCATTTAGAACCCCCCCCCCCCTCCTCAAAAGAGAAGAAAGGGTTCAGTGAAAGGGAGAAAGAGAAGGAGAACCTCTTCGGCCCGTAGCGTCCAGTACCGGTCATTTATGTTTTCTATCTTCTCTGTAGTTGGCAATATCTGCACAAAAGCAATCATAAGGAACAAGAAAAAATAATGCAAAGAAAGACAGTACTCTTCAGAAGGAAATGAATAGAAAAACCACCATTTCAGGAACCGGTAAACTAAATGTGCAGATGAAGCAAACTTTAACAGCTCCTATTACGATACTGTGTTACTATCACGTGGAATTTGCCAGAACCAGTAAATCAAGGAACAAAGATTAGAAGGTTAAGTTTGAGGCAATAATCAATAAGAATAGAAAGTACTACCTTGTAAATCTTATGCCGGAATACCTTTAGTAATCTTAGCTCTGCATGTGGATGCGACAACTCAACCTGTTTCACGACACATCAGAGTAGCAATTAAGTAAAACTAATGCTAGAGAAGTATCAGCGAAGAAGAAATCTTATGCTATGATCAGCTGGGGAAGAAAGAGGAAGGATATGAGGAGGGAGCGTAAAGAGGAGAGGCAAGTGTGCCCATTGTTTCATTAGGAAGAAAAGAAGAAGTTAAAATGGAGGGCTTGTACGATCCACATAGCCCTTTTACACCGTTCGAATATTCATAAGAATGAAGAAGTTAATAGCTTTACTTCCCTACAAGTTGTATATAGCATCAAGAGAGAGGAAAATTATTCAAAAGAAAAACAAATCAGCCAGCTAAACATATTTCCCTTCTCAACTTTGAACCAAACATGACATTAAATATCTGCTACAAAACCAAATAAATGTAGCGAAAGGGTCGGGCTGTTCAGTAATTAGAAGAAAATTAGTTCAACTTAGCTTAACCAAAAATGCTACCAAGCCAGTATATTACCTTTGTCTTTAGATTTTTCATTACATCATCCACAGTACTTTGTTTTGGTAGACTGATCATGTGAATGACCACCTAAAGAGTAAAGAAGCAAGAATTGAAAATTAATATCTTATAAAAATGAAAAAGAAAGAAAGAAGAAAACAATAAGAATCCGTTTTGCATACTCACTTCATCTTTGGTAGCGTGATGAAAAGCTACTTTAAAGGGTTTCAAACCTTGAAATTCTGGCAAAGGAATGTCCAGTACTTCATAGTACAATATATCAGAAATCTGTGCAAGATTAATTAGAGATAGTAAGACTTTTAGGAGCTCATGCTTAGCATTATCCAATGAATTTTAGCACTCACCTTATTTTTGTGGAACAGCATATTTACAAGGTAGTCGAAACCTCGGTATTTTATTGGTTGAGGTTTAGGTTGCTGAGACAAGCAGTTGTGGGATGTGAGCCTAATTTTGGAGGGATCATTCAACTCGAGTTGTCGAGCTATTCTTCCCACAACTTCATCATATATATTGATTCTAGACCTAGCATTTACAAGAAAACGTTTGGAATAGTAAGAATACTCAAATCTGGTCAATGTCATAGAGAAACAAAACAATAGAAGGAAAAAAGAGAAGTAAAATGATATTATCAGCATATCTGAGGTTTTAAAACATACAGCTCTAAGCAGAAACCCTGCTCCTTGGGTTTATCTAAAGATCGGAAGTGAACGACCTGAAAAACATAGTAGTATCAGAAATCTGATGACTGCCAAAAGAACAACAAAGCCACGTACATACTTCAAAACACTGTTGGAAAACAACTTGATTTATTGCAAACCATCTCATCGGTTCCATGTGGTATAAGCAGATCTTGCCTTACTGTTTATTGCTTTGAAATTAAAATCACTAAGTATCACATTAGGTGTTTTCATTTCTTTCTCTTCACATTCTTTTCCAGATTTGGTAACTAAAATCAAAGCTAGAAAACCAAAATGTTTAAGGCTTCGGTTCTAATATTTCAGGCAATGAGTCAATAGAAAGCTAGAATAGTTGTCATCTTATCAGAATTTTAAAGATCTTCAGCTACTCTGAGTTGAATATTGTGTTCAGATAAAAATCTCAATGCCAATGTATGGAGTGAGTCAACCCCCCCCCCCCCCCCACACATTAAGTGTATGCAAGTAATCCAAGGAACTTATCAACAACCCGGTATGTAATGCAAAATCAGAATTTAGATTTCAGCTAGTTCTCCCCCCAGAAAAAGTCTTTAGTACATGCAAGTAATTTGAGAAGCAATCCACAATGGTATCATCAAGTAATATGAGAAGCAAGTTGGGATTGAGTTATATGAATCCTCGCTGACCATAATTTTTACTGAACAGATTTAGACATAAAATACCTGGCGATTGTGAACGTATTCCAGGAATGAAGGAACATCAGGATAACGAAATTGTTGTCGACTTTCAGCCGTTAGAGATTTTTGGAAGCATACTATATCACCATCCTCAAGCTGCACAGAAAAAGGACAAAGGATCATTCATAAGAAGTGTACATTTGCATGACTGTACCCATAATGGTGTGGTCAGGGCATACCTCGTTTGATCGAAAAGTGGAGTTCTTGTCAATGATCTCACACATGACACTTGGTTCGAACTTTATTTCCTGGACACAGAAAAACGATTGTGGGTTCTTTACTACAATTATTATAATCCTAATTCTTTAGATATTTCCATGCGATATTACAGAATGATACTGCAAAACTGCCACTTAAATCTATCAATGAACTAGTAAAAGAGGCAAAAAAAAATTCTGTTCATGGCTTCTAGATTTGCAATCTGCACTTGAAGGCTGCATAATTATGGGAAGAAATCAGCTGCACAAGGTAAAACTAGAAATAAATAAGATATCCAAAATCATAAAGGGCTGCTGTTGCTGTTTTGACTAGGACCTCATCAGGATCTTAAGATCCTATATAATATAACTACCAATATTTTAACACATAAATTACTGTCAAAGCTACTGTAGTACTTTTTATATATAACCTTTCATAATTGGAATCGCCGGCGAAACTTGCCAGGAAATATCACTCAAAAAAAGAAGATATTTTGAGTCTAGAACTGTCTTTAAAAGTAGACATGGTACCACATAAGAACAGTCACCGAAAAGAGAAATGAGAAGAAGCCAAAAAACTTTGGACGGGGCAAGAAACCTGGAAGAAGCTGCTTAAATCTCTACTGCAATCACAGAGGTTCAAATACCATATGAGAAAAGAAGAGGAGACAAATAGATTCTATTGAATAATGGATGTTCAGTACAAACTAACACCTTCTCACTGGTGTTAAACACAATAGATATCATATTCTCCAATGTGAGAAAATATACAACTTAAGAACCAAACTCTAACACAGCAAGATAGTCCTTTTTTTTATTTTTTGTATTTTGGATAGAACGATACTTGTAAGTTTAATGGATCTTAACATAATCAATTTCGACGTGGTACTATAACTTCAAATTTGAGATCACAATGAATTTCGAAATGCTTCTAGCTTCACAGGAATTCTTCATTATCTCAAGAACTGTTGAAGTTTATTTATAGACCCAACCGTCTAGAATCCCTAAATTTAAATTTACATAACTCTTGAAAATAATGGCACGTCTAACTTCGCCACATATTCACCCATACAAGAGAGAAAGAGAAAGGAGCATAAAAGTAATCAAGACAAGAAAAGCACCATCACGGGAATCTTTCTAAAGGGGTAGAATATACTTTTATACAAACGAGGACCAGTCTCTATGATGTCTTAGAGTTAGTATAATAACTGGGTGTCATTTGGAGAACTCATATTTTGGTGTTGTTTCTACTTTCTGCATACCACTTCGGGAGTTTTTCCTCTAGATCAAAACACTTATTACCATATCAAGAAAAACAAAAACAAAAGCTAAAATAAAAGTTATTTGATCAGCAGACAGCATAACATGTATTTCAGTCTTATGCCCCAGCACATGAACTGGACCCAAGGAGTAAAGGCAATGGAACCAAACATTTTTAACATACTGCCAACATAAGGAGGCTGAATGGAAACAAGCTACAAAAGCAGAGCACTTTAGATCTTGTCAACTGCTAGTTCTGGAATAGCCAGTGATTTGCACCCTAACACACCTCAATAAAGCTTCTTGCTTCGCAATTGGTAAAGAGTGATCAAGGAGTGTACAGTATATCTAAGATGTTCTAGGAACAGACCTCATAAAGCTCAATCTCTTGATCTGGGGCATAGCCAGCCATTGCGTTTAGTTTGCTCAAGATTTCCATGGGATTACTGCTTCCCTTCGCAAAGAGCCTTCCAACATACCTGTGTACATGAAAGAGAGAGACATTATAGATCACCAAAACAACTGTCATGTAAATGCAAAAATGAAGAAGATAATTTCTGATACCTCATATCTTCTTTCTCAGGATCATAACGCTTGAAAAAAAGCAGAACATCATCTTTGGCCTTTTCCGGTGGAGAGAGGAGCATTAGTTCCTAGACATTATGCATAAATTATATGAATTCTGGTCATAAAGAAAAAATCTTAAAATAAGCACAACCACAGCACACTGGTAATGAATATTTACCGGTCCCAACTCTACTTCGAGAAACAATTTTAGCTCTGCATTGTGAAACTTACTGGACACTTTCCTCAGTTGTCCAACCTACATTCAGGTGAAAACTTGTCAAATAACCGAACAAGCAAATGATTTTCATGGCATGAGCTTTTAAGACTGCCGTTAGTGGGGTTTAGTAGTAAGTTAGTGTATCAGTTCTCATCTTCTAATTTGGAGTCACCCGTAACGTGTACACCTCATCTTCGCATGCCATAAATAATTATACACTACCGTTGAATACTCTTGGGGCAACAGATAGGTAGGTGTTACCTAGAGGATATGGGTTACCTTAAATTATTGACCCTACAGTTGTGGGATGGGGATATACATCAATTTTCTGAAAACCCCTTCATGCGGGAGCTTCAAGTACTGTGGGACATCCTTTTTTATATTATAGCACCACTACCACTAAATCCAACTGTCAAAATGAATTCTAAGAATAGAAATATTTACAGTTTGAGCTTCTTCAAGACGGGTCAATGGCCGATCAGGACGATACGTGTGATTCTGACGCTTGGCCCAGAGCCAATAACGTTGAAATTGCACTGGTACACAAAACTCTTTTTTGATATCCTCCTGCATAAAGCTATATAATTAGTCAACATAATAAAAAAGTATGTCACGACATTGCAGCTAATGCATCTGAAAAGATTAATGTTACAATTATCACGAAACAAGGCCCCAATATGGCTCAAGTAACACAGACTTATAATATACAACAAATAATATGGCTTACCGCTTAAGTAACATAAACTTATAATATACAGCAAATAATATGGATCAAGTAACATAGACTTATAATATACAACAAATAATATGGCTCAAGTAACATGAACTTATAATATACAACAAATAATATGGCTCAAGTAACATGGACTTATAATATTCAACAAAAAAAAAACCTCAACCCCAAATGGGGTGGGCTATATGAATCCTAACTAACTATATTTCTCCATCCAAACTTATCTCAGACTAAACATAAATAAAATGAAATAAAAGTAAAAAATTACCAGAAATTCTCTATATTTGTTATTTTTTTAAGTGTCGAATTCAGGAATGAATCAGAAATGGGTCTATGAAACTTTTTCGCAACTTTTTAAGTCCTAAAGTTTATATGCGAAGTATCTATACACATGTAATATTTGTTCAGCAAGGGTAAACCTAGGTATTAAAACTGGAGGATTCGAAATGGAAAGTGGCACCCTGGGTGTTGTGAGAGAAGGATGCATACCAAAATGAAACGTAGGTTCTACAGAACAGTTACAAAACCGGCAATGTTATATGGTAGTGACTGTTGGCCACTGAAGTCCAACAAATCCACAAGATAAGTGTTGCAGCGATACAGATGCTAAGATGGATTTGCGGTAATACAAGATTAGATAAGACTAAAAGTATCATATTTGTCAGAAGGTGCAAGTAGCATGCATTGAGAAAAAAATGGAAAAGGTTGTTTGAGATGGTTTGTTTATATCTTACATCAACCTACAAATGCACGTGTAAAACTATAGTGAGTGAAGGTGTTAAAAACGGACGAGGTAGACTACACAATTTCATGAAATTAATGCAGGCTTAGCTAAAATTAAGGCACAATGGAAAGGAAAAGATTCAAATAGGTGATATCTACTACTTGAGAATAGACTTTAGTCTTGTTAGTATGCTGGTTTTCAACAAAAGAAACAATATTACCAGATTGTCTGGTTGAGCAACGGCTTTGTATAGCAAGGGAGGGGGTGCATATAGCAGGAGTGAATGTACATCAAACTATTAGCTGGATTATATTGACGCATAAAAGAATCTTATGCCCAAGGTCAAAAAGTTTACCACGTCAATGCAGACACATTAATCTAAAGAAGTATACATCTGAGCATCTTCTTCTACTTCATAGGATATACTACCAATTTAAGGTAACAGTAATAAACTGTATCTCATTGAGTGTTACTGAACTTATCTCAGTGCAGTTTACTAGAGCTTACAGCATGTAGACATGCAAATAAATCCTAGTCTAGTAGCATTTTGAGATTAAAAGATAGCTGTTTACCTTGAAAGCACTAAAAAGTGTCTCTCTTTGAATGCGGAAACACTTAACTTTCTCATGATCCACTAAATCAAAATATATATCCTTTCCAATCTGCTGTCGTATATCTTCGTCGCGAGCAACCTAGTCATGTCATGTAATAATTAAAAGGTTACTCGAGCAACAGGAGTTTGTTTAAATCATTGTGAATGGTGGTATAATAATAAAAGACCTTAATAACTGTGTAAAGGTTTGCCTCTGATTCTTCCTTGTTTTTCTGCTCTTCATCCTCTTGATCTATTTCAAACCTTGCCTTGAAGATGTCCATAAGAAATAGTCAGGTCAACATGTGAAATAGGTGCAAAGATAAAGAGACAGCTCATGCTGCTGGTGCTGTATCTTACCCTCAGGTGTTCACCTAGGTCCTTCCGTTCAACAGTACACATTATTTTCTCTTTATCACTTTCTCGTATATAGACCAGTAAGTAAGCATTTGATTTCTCAGAAATTTGAAATTCGTATCCAGGATTTGTCTGTGGCAACTGCTATCAATCCAGAAGGGACACTAAAATGAACTCAACAAATCTGATATCCTGGGAAAGATCAAGACCAATGAGTAAAACCAAGTCACAGATTACCTTCCCTTGACCACCATATTGCTCTTCTAATGCCCTTTTTGCATCTACTTTAGTCACTCTTTCATCATTAAATTTATACCTGGAAACATTCACGTTACTTGCCTAGGAAGCAGAATCATAGACTTGCAGAATGAACCAAAGCACAAAATAGTAAAGCAAACAAATGAATTGTGAGGTAACTGAATTGTAAGATGGCCAAATATGCTGCAACGGAATATGAGACATGGTCAGTTTATTGAAGTGTAAGACAACAACTATGATGCAAGGAAATACTCATTGTCTGATTGTATACTAAAAGATGAAAGGAGGAGACAAGTGGAAGTTGAAGTAGATTAACCAACTAGCAACTTCTGATTATGACTCTGACCTTTGTAAGCAATAAGCCTCGACAATCACATCATACATACAGGAAAAACACATAATAAGGGGGCATTTCAATGTACCGAAACTGGAAATAACTCTTTGAATTCATTTAAAGGTAATATAGACTAATAGAAGGAGAAGCTTCTTTGAACAGTAATAAGGCCAAAAAGAGCTATAAAATAATCCATTTCATATAGCCAATAAGATCAGACAAATGTTTCATCCTAATATTTCAGCATATTAATCATGCAAAATAGAAAAGATAAGTTGTTATTACCTATTTAAAAAAATGGAAATTAATATTATAGCTATGTCCTTCTTGAGACATTCATAAAGCTAGTTCTCTGGATATGTGAAAGAGCAGCAGCAAGGTGATTACAATAAAAGATAGAACATAGATATTGTCAGTGGTAAATACAACCACAGAGATGAAAACAGATAGAAGATGGAGACACACAGGCGTTGTGAACACAAAAGGCTACCAACATATTTACATAGAAACAGACGTTGAGGTATTCCATTCTAACTAAATACAAACGACTTCATTTGATCTGTAATACAGACACCAAATAGACTCCTTACAAAATGTACCCTCCTAGTTTTAATAAATCCAATTATAGGATGGACTTTTGTCTGACTGAGGGTGAAACACTTACCTACTGTATACAGTGAAGAATGGTACAGCCTTTTAGGAAGTGGGCAAAGATGTTGTACATGTTCAGATCTGGAAAGCCTAAGCCCCATGGAATATATAGTTACTTCTCTTTTTGAAAATAAACTAGTTTGGTCTCTCAACATTATGATAAACAGGAAAAACTGTCAATCACTTTCAGCCATAGGGATGCCCAACATGTTGGGACAACTCATCCTACAGCCTAAAGCTTAGGATGCTTCGGGAAGAAGCACTTTGATTTCCCAAGTTCACAAGACACTGGAGGGCAAGGAGAAAATTCATCAATACACAAAAAATAAACAGAAAACAGCATCATGGTATGAGACCAATAACAGTTTTTCTGTATGATGAAAAAAATGGAACAACCTGAAGAAGTATGATGGATGGGTTTTTGAAAAGAGACTTCCAATAACATAGTTTTGTACAATGTCAATAAATGCTCTAACTCCACCCAAGCAGGCAAAAGCAATTTATAATCAAAAAGACTATAGTTATTACGAAACAGAAGAGGAAGAATTCAGTTGTGTAATACTTCAAGATTTCAAAAAAAAAACAATGATAATTCCCGTATGAAGCGACAAACTTGTGCGTAAAATGTTTACCACTGGTTTGAAAGAGTTGGCCGTATGAAAGCATAATAGTGTCCACCTGTCACACTACCCCCATGGGCTAATACACTGCCAAGAAGGAGGTTGAAAAATGAACAGATGAGCTACATTGTCCAAAAAAAAAAAATGAACAGCCGAGCAAAAGTCTTTGATGCGAATTCCATGAAATAACGTTATTCCAGTTGACTATCTTAGGTAGGCTTCCTGCACACAGAAGTCTATTATGATATACTTGGTCAAGCATACACTCATCCAAGAACCACCTATTCATCACAAATAGTGTATCTAATTGTTGTAGCGTCATGATTCAAAATGTACCAGTCTCTATGCTCGCGTGCTTATGACTTCCAGTGAATCAGACTTCCAATGGACATTTGAGTTTCTAAAATATATCATACGAGGGAAGATACAGCGTCTTCATTGTTGCCACTAATTGTCATTCTTGTTACATCTCAAGATCCTTTTAGCTAACATTCTTCTTCATCATCATATGAACTATGCATGATTTGCAAGGGATTTATGTCCTAGCTTTCTGTTTTCTTCTTCCTCAATCCACTATCAGATTGCAGTGGGCTGAAGCGGAAGAATCACTACATTATGCGCTTAAAACTATGCTAGGACCAGTTTCTAAATCATCAAGGCAGGTTCTGTTTCGCTCAGCAAGTTTGTTAAATTTGTTAATTAGAAAAATGCTGATACGTGAAAGCTCATTATGAACTAAATTGCCACCAGTCAAATTTTCTTGCTTCCATTGTTCCCATTCATTTACTACCTGAGCTATTACTTATTTTTCAGTGTTGGCTAAACATCTGGCCCATTTCATAAGAACAATTGACCCCTTTTCCTACTGTAAGATAAAATAATTTTATTGATGTTGGTGGGTCATTTAGAGGGGGAAAATGCAATTATAGTTTAACACAAAAATGGAAAGTTGATTTTGAAAAAAATGAATAAATCATAATTAAAGCATATGATACCTGTGAAGTGTGTAAAGGTTTCTGACAGTTCTATCAGCCTCGGGAGACAAGTATTTACCATTCTCTCTGTCCAGATCAAGTTGCAAAGGGAACTCATATGGGTCATTTATCTACATTGCATCACCAATAAATAATTGAATCAATCAAACCATACAAAACAAATTCAAGATGACGTTTTTACGTAAGTAATATATATTACTTTAAAAGAATGAAGGTCACTAATTTATTTCATCATCATTCAAAACTTGAAATTCTTTAATTTTTAGTACTGTTCTTATTTGCTTATTTTCAGTGAGTTATTATTTTGATTAGTGAATCTTATTTGATTTTCCTTTTTTTAGACTGATATATCTTATTTGATTTTCTTGTGTTTGTGTTCAATCAAAAGTTAAAAACTCACTTCAACGATTTTTTTCCAACCCCGTTGTTAGGTAATTTTTTGCTCAATGTTTTCTTGGAACAATGTTGATGGAAGAGGCAAAGTCTTGTCAGATTTCTTCCTAATTCTTGCCCCACTACTAGTCAGGTATATATTATTATTTTTTTGAAATTGGTAAATTTGTATTCATCAGCATTAAGGATATGCTGGCCACCTCCAAAAGTGAGCAATTACAAGCTTCCTATCAACTCTATAATTTGATATACATCTTCTATACAAAGTAGTTTACACCAAAGAAGTAGAGTTTCAATACAATTCCACTTTACTTTATGTATGGAATTGGACCTATCTTTAAAGCATCTCCCAAGTCAGGTATATATTTATATGTCAAGCATACATAAAAAGTGTTCCTCGCATTTATTTCATGCTTACTTTTATCATCATTCAAAAATTGGAGTTCTTTAATTTTTAGATTGTTCTTATTTGATTATTTTCAGTGAGACATAAATCTACCAATCATATTTAAAAGTACTAAATTTTTTTTATGCGTCAAACACGTGCAACACAAGTACACTAGACTAGTATATAGAGGAAAAGCAACAGACATCCAACAGCAGAAGAACACTTGACAGTCTACAACAACAACATACATAGTGAAATCCCACTAAGTGGGGTGTGGGAACACTTCACATTCTAAAGTTCTAAATCATGGAACAATAGTTGGCACTTGCTAGACTAAAAGAGTACTAACCTTTGAATCATTGCCTCGCATACTATCATATTCAAAGCGCTTTAAATGAAGCTGCAGAACGGGGGGGAAATCAATAAACAACACACCCTTCTTTGCATCCTGAAACAACCATAATCCTTGGTATTAGATAAGGTTGATTTTGCAAAAGAGTGACCAAAATCCTCAACAGTGTAACCAAGCAGAGAAGCTGAAAAGAAATGAGAGACAAGGTAGGCAACAGAAAATTGAAGCTTAACTTCCCTGAAATTTTTCGTCAAGTTGCTCAAAGATCATAGCAAAATAGAAAACTCAATAACTCATGTGCTAAAACTTACCTGCAAACCATATAACTCTGAGTCATATTTGTTATCACCATCAAGATAATCAACTTCAACATATTTATCAAAAGAAGCATAAACATCAGAACAACCTTTGACAAGAAGCTGAATATCTGCCACACACAAACGTACAAAGTATCATAAGATACAACGATAAAATGGCTAAGAAAGAAAACAGCAGGAACTTGTTTGATCAACTGAAGTTACCATTAAATGTATCTGTGCGCGTGGATTTGTAGTCCACATTGATACACTCAATGTAGCTCATATTGTGCCCTTCAAATAACTGTTGTATGGTACCCTCCACAATGGTTCCCTAACACCGGCAGAAGAGCAGCTATCAATCAGTTACCAAAGCACAGAAGAATAAATCTGTAAGTGTTTAGAAGCCTGATTTACCTTCATCTTTCCCTCAAGCTTTTCACATAGAACTGTATTGAGTTCGTGCACATCATGCTGCATGAAAACGTCAGACGAGTCCCACCCAAATGATTTTGTCAACTCCCTTGTTGCTACACTCTTGCCACAGAATTGGAGCTTGTAGAATAAATTTTGCAAGGCCAGGGGCATATCATTCTCAGTTGTAGGCATGTGGTATACAGCCTGTGAACCCAGTGAACTCTAATGCATCACAATGAGTCCTTTAATTGACCACATAAAAGAATGGAGCACAGTTTCTAACCTTCCTGAAGTAAGGAATATGGTAGAAAGTCTGGAGCAGAGAGTTCAAATAACATGTAGCTCCTTGATTCTTGAGTCCAACAAAATTAGTGAATTTTTTTGAGTTTATTGAGTCGTACGACATAAACTCAGAACCTGATAGCACAGCAACCTCAGCTTCAATGGTGCACATATCACCAACAAGATAACCCTTATCAGTATCGTATAGCTCAACAAGTGACATAAAGGGTTTGAAACCCCATTCACTTGCCGTAGAACAGAATCTGTGTTGTGTCTCTGCAAAGCACAAGGAAAAAAACTTTTATAGAGACCTACAAAAGAACAAATGCAATTATTCTATGTCCGAACTTTTATGAGAGCTAAAACAGCCTGAAGTATTCCCGTTACTCATTGGAAATTGCCAGAACTCCTAGTTACCGTTCTTTTGTCATATGATCTTTTATTAATAAAATACACGATCCTGATAAGCACTTCACACAAGATGAAACCAGTTCACAACCCAACTTCCAACCTCTTCCCAAAGAGAAGATGTATAAGAAAAATACAATGAGGCACTAATGGGAACTAGACATCCTCAATCCCAAGCAGAAATCCAGCATTAGAAAAGGATTCCAACATTAGAAAGCTTTCTTCTAATATATCAAAGCATGAGAAAAATGAAAACCAAAAGACAGACAAACTCAGCAAATCTCAAAAATGGGGTGTGTGCACTGCACGCCAGTCAAGGACAAAACAAGGGCCCAAATGAAACACATGCAAAAGTTGAACAAGCAACTGCTTGGCAACACAACCTTGATCAGCCTACTTATTCTAACCCCCTGGTCGCTGACTGCTTTTTATTTTCTTGGTTTTTTTACCTTGATTGATAGGTTGTTAATGTTCACGGGTTGTATATAATCCCGTAGAGCAGAATGTGCATAACCGACCACATCTAACTTCATACTAAGGCGTAACTGAGTGACTAATTGTCTTTTTATTTTTTAGGTACTATAATGAAAGGATTATTGACCATTCAGAAAACAGCAGAAAGAGAGTTCCAAAAGAGAAGCAAGCATCCACAAGCAAAATTACAGGAATGTCAAGGAGTTAGGAGCTCATGTTTTCATTCGAGATTGGCTACTCAGGTTTGCAGGTTCTTTGATCAATCTTCTTAATTAAGAGATTTTTTTAATCGGTAAGAGTGACTTCATATATAATAAAACCAAGAAGAAGTTGTTGGGTAAGTTACAACCAAAAGTACACCATCAAAACATTTCTATGTGCTGATGAAGTCAATCATGGAACTAGGGGGAAAAGTATGTACAAAACTTATTTTTGATGAAGCAAGCATTTTCATTAACGGCATCAAGAAGATGCAAACAGTTCCATAACAAAAGATAGATGTACATCTTGCCAAGTTACACCAAAACCTAACCAAAATAATACATATCATTCCAAACGCACCACCAGATTGCAGCTGGATAGTATTGTGGAGATCCTGTAATTGTAAATACGGTTATAGCACACATGACATGTTGAATGTTAGTACCCTAGTGAACAAAGAAGGTAGAGCGTCGAGTATATGGTGGTTGATGATGGAAGACAGAGTACACAGTTTGGATGTTCACGAGCCTTTCATGTGGGAGGAAAAAAGGTAGGTTCTCATTGTCAGAGAGTACGGTGAAAAGGCCAATAAAGGTTTCAAACAAGGATGACGACCGCATTCATTTTCCATTTGGGGAGAAGTTGAAAAATAAGATAAAAAGACAGGAGTGTCATTAGACAATGAAAGCAACAGGGAGGAATAGGCTGAATCAGCTTCCCAAACCACAAGGGTAGTTTCCGGACATTTATAATCTCAAGCAACAGAAGCTAGCTACAATCTCACAGGTTAAAAATGCAGAAGGTTGGAATCATTCCTTCAGAAGATTCCTCAATGACTGGGAAGTGGAGAGAATGATCCAGTACTTTGAAACAAGCTAAGAACCTTAATTTTGAGGAAGATAGATTGTTGTGGAAGATGGACAAAAATGGCAAGTTCGAGGTGAAGTCAGCCTACAAGCTACTGAATATCTCTACTCAAACCAAGGAAGGTTGGCCATGGAAGATGATCTGGAAAGGGAAGACACCTCATAAGGTGGCTTGTTTCACCTGGTTAGTTGCACATCAAGCAGTTCTGACTCAGGACAACCTTATGAAAAAGGGAAGGCAGTTATGCTCCAGATGTTTTTTGTGTGAAGCTGAAATAGAGACAGTAAACCATCTTTTTTTGCACTGTAAAGTGACTGAGAAATTATGGTAATGGTTCAGTAATCTCAGGGGTATTAGATGGGCCATGTCAAGACATACTGTAGAAGTTCTAGCATGCTGGAATAGGGATGGAAATAAGTCAGGACACAAGGAGAGATGGAAGATTGTCCCTGCATGCATCTGGTGGACAATTTGGAAGGAGAGAAATCAGAGATGTTTTGAGAACAAGAGCATTCCTTTCCAAAGGATGAAGCTGAACTGTTTAGCAACATTCTACTGTTGGTGTATTCAATCTGTACCTAAGGATATAGGGGACATTACTTTGTTTTTAGATAGTCTAAAAAGGATATAGGTGATAGATTTTGTTTTGGATGTCCCTTCATATTTTGATGTAACTACTTAGGAGCACACTATTGGTGTACTTCCTTCTGTTTATAATACCAGTTAACTTTCTCAAAAAAAAAAAAAAAAAAAAAAGGCAAAGGAGGGAAGAGGGATTGACTACCTTAAGAATGTGTCAAAAACCTTAAGGCTATTTCTCTATCTAAGTTGGAGAGCGAGGAGAAAATCCCTATTTTTGTTGTTGTCAGTTGATAGGGAAGTAATCATGGCCAAAGGAGTTGAGCCACTGTTGGTGCCTCAATGAGGCACAGAATCAGAACAAGGGGAAATGGAAGGCAGTTGATTGTTACAAGAAGGAGAGGGCTACTTGGATCTCATCGAGTACATTCACAACTTACATTTAATTGGGACAACCTCCTTAAGACAGCTCATATTTGGAAGCAGATCTCCTCTGTTGGATGGAACGGGATAAGGAGGGTTCCCACGGGAAAGTAGGGTGTTGATTGCATTTAAATATTAAGGTTCAGGAAAATGATCAGCCATTAGCTATAGTTAAAGGAAGTAGATCACTAAATTGGTGGGAAATAGACTTCTAAATTTCAGGGAACACTTGTATGTTTTGTTCAAGGGGAAGAAAGATAGAGTTTTAGAGTTGCTAATTGGTATAGACAAGAGTCAAGGAGGGAAAGTGATAATGGGAAAAAGGATAGGAGGGTGGGAGGGAAAGGAAGTCAGTGAAACACAAAAAGGAATGGGTATGAGAAAAAAGGGCGAGCAGGGAAAGGGCAAAGTGTCCACATTATATCTTGAAATACACTCACGTAAAAAGCACATGATTTCTGTTCTCTATGACTAGATATAGCTATCCAACTGTCAGGTTATTAACAGAGAAAACAATCAGCAGCGCAGGCACAACAGAAAATAAACCCTAAATCTGGTCTTTAGAATTTCAACAGAGAATTTAGGTCTACCAACTGGAGAAGAGGAATTAAATTATGTAACAATTACCTTTTCTGATTGAGTAATCATTCTGAGTTTGATTAACTACTGATAAACTGAAGTGGGCATGTATAACCCACCCACTAGGTAAAGCAGCTGAATCAGCAGCACCCAGATACATAGACAAGTTTTCATTATTCTTGCCCTTGGGGAGAAGTAAAATCCGCCTGTCAAATAGTAGGGAAAGAAAACATTATAGGACCTAAGGTAATAGCTTTACTTTGTACAGAGAATATGAAAGGATATGAAAGAATATTACAATACCATTTATAGCCTCCAGCAATAAAATCGTCAGAGTAGAGCTTCTTTACATTCAACCTAGAGAAATTCACTACGTTCCAATAGAATTTTTGGGGATCCTCTGGTAGCTGATTATCCCCATCATTTCCTGTTACTACTGGTGCTAACAAGTCAACATGGAGAAACCGTCAGATCAAAAACTCAAAATCCAGTCGTAAAGAACATAGACGTACATATCGAATAAGCCAATTAATGTACAATCAACTAAGATTTGGTTTAATTTGAAAATTATCAGTCAACTTTCCATGACATGGATTCCTATACCTCAAGCTTATTTTTTTAACCAAATAACATATCAGTGCCCAAGTTTAGCATGGTTCAGACACAAGTATACAAAATGAGTCACGATATGTTTGTTTGTTTTGCTTCTTATCCTATAATTCTTTAACTACTTTCTACTTTTGTGTAACCAGACATTTAAGAGTGCCAATGTAGCATGAATGAGTATCTCCTTTGAACAACCTATCAACTATGTAAACATGGAAAATGTTCTATTTATCCTATAGTCCCCATTCTTGAAATAGTATAAACACAAACACGCTGCTTCTTTTTCCTCCTCACATGCATTCAAAATGAGTATCCCCTTTGAACAACCTATCAACTGTATAAACATGGGGAATGTTCTACTAATCCAGTAATCCCCACTCTTGAAATAGAAAACACAAACATGTTGCTTGTTTTTCTTCCTTGCATGCAGTCAAGAGTGTCAGTGTAGCATGAATGTGTATCCATTCTGAACAACCTATCAAATGTATAAACATGGAAAATGTTCTACTTATCCTATAGTCCCCATTCTTTGAAATAGTAAAATACAATCACATTGCTTCTTATCCTTCCGCACAAACATTCAAGAGCCTTTGAACAATACATCAACTGTATAAACATGGGAAATGTTCAACTTATTGTATAGTCCCCATTCTTTGAAATAGTAAATCACAAACACAATGCCCTAAGTTGATACAAAAAAAAATAAGAACAAATAACCCAGAAAATGTTAATTCTTAAGTACCATCGCTGCGCTGATATCCTTCACCACGTGGAGGCAGCAATGGCGTCATCTCCGCATCTCCTGGCTACTCAAACATAAACACACAGAACAAAGAAATCTCAAAAACTAAGCCGAAATTTATCACCATACAAAACCCTAAATCCAAAAAAAAAGAGTTGCAACAATCGTAAGCCAATCAATATATGCTGTGTTCATCAATGAAGAACATGAAGACGATACGTAAACTTACATTCTTAGATGTTGAAGCCATAATGGTGATCGATGAAGAAATTCCAGTGGATTCAACTTGTTTCGGAAGAAAATGGAAGTGAAAATCGAGAAATCAAGCTTGAAGAACGAGAAGGGAAAGTAGCGGGAAAATGGAAAAATTGCAGAGCTGAATGAATGAAATGAAATAAAAGAAGTTTCTGGAATGAATGAGGGTAGTTTAGTCCCTATAAATACCGAGTCCAAGTTTAATCAACTTATAACAGAAATTAACCGTAATATGCTTTCCGCCTCCAAGATTTTTCACGTGATTATAACTGCCTAAACTGTAATCAGTTTGAGTATTATATAAATCCTATTGAAAAACTAAACTTCATAAATGTGTGTTATGAGTCCAAAACTCTCATTTTCATTATTATAGTGATTTGACAGTTTTATCGATTACTATAATAATACTAATAAATTATTCGTATCTTATGCGAAAATTTAATATTACATAATTTATAAAATAATATTTAATATTTATTCGTTATTAAAACTAAAACACTTTATAACATCTTGTCATTTATCATTTAATTAATTATCTTTAATTTGATTTTATAACTTAACCTTTTAGTTTTAGAAAGTGTTACTATTTGATATATTTGGGAAATCAAATAAACATCAACATTTGATTGAGTTGCATATGATTAAATTGACATATGCTTGACATATAAATAATCTTACCTAATTTGAAAATCTTTTAATTTATGGATAATATAGGAGTTCAAAACAAGAGAACTATTTTAATGATAAAATATATATTTATAGACTTATTTCTACAAAAGATGGTAAATTATTATATTGTATTGTATTGTATTAGTAAGAAAGAAAAATAACTGGTGTAAAAAGGTAATATTACAAAAAGTGTACTATTAATAAAAATGATTGTTATTGTTATAGGTAAAATTTATTTTTAAAAAGGTAAAATATCATGTATAACATAAATAACAATTTAGAGAAAAACTTAATTATTGTGATGAGTATTTGTTAGGAAACTTATAATGATGTTATTATAAGAGGTTTAATTGTATCGATCTTATTTAATAAGTATATTTTGTGTCTCATAAATTGAGTTTGATAATTTTGTTTTACAAATCTCATTCAATAATTATGTCTTGCAATCTCATTCAATAATTGTATTTTATACATCTCCACTTGTTCTCTAAGCTGAATAATAATATAATATAGACAATAATCATAATATCAAAAATCACGAGAGAAAGTAAATGCTACAAAGATAAATCTAAGCGGAAGCCTGTGAAATTGTTCTTTAAGATAAATAAGATGTAAATTTTCTTTTTAAGAATAAATAACTAAAACTTACAAAGAACATATAAAACTTCTAAATAAATTGAAGGGTAATTCTGTAAGCAAACAACTTGTTCTTAAAATTTATGTAATACATATCATTTTGTATACAACAACCAAACTCTCGATAAAAAATAATCACAACATAACTTATCACATTATAACGAGCAACTTTCATATAGCAAACATAAAAAGTATATATGTATTTATAGTTATAGTTTGCATAATTGCACTTCATAGCAAATTTTATGTTTGTTATGGAGCTTTTGATTTGTATAATTCGCTAGATGCATCAAGTTTTATATAAATTGTTTAATTTTGTATAAATTCATTTATACATTATAATTTGTATAATAAAATTTGTATTTATATAATTATAAACGTATAGGATGACAATACATGTATTTATATTTGTGTATATATTTTCTCTCGCTTTATACAAACACAAACCCATTTTTATATATTTGTATATATCAAAAATGAGTAATTGCATATGGAATCAGATGGTAGAAAAAGAGATTATATATTGCGAATTACAAATAAAATAAGCTATGATTATAACATTTAATTTGAATTAGTAGTTTGCTATTATTGATAATTGAGAGAGTGTTGTTGAAACGGGCCAAGTGTAGATACAAGCCCAGTCCAGTTCGGGTTCCAAAGGTCCATCATAAAATCGAAGCCCTATCGACCCGGTTTCATTTCTTCGAATTACACCAATTGGGGATTTTGGGATTTGCTCGCTTAGCAGTAAGAAAACGAGAAATCTGCCTGATGGATAAGCAGGAAAAGAAGGGGAAATCAGAAGGATTGAATTCCGAATCCAGTTTGATGCGCAGTGAGAACGAAGAAGCGGAGCCTAACGAGGATCGGAGCTTGAAAATCATAGAGAAGGTTATGATACCGGCATCATGTTCCAATGTCATTGAAGAGGAAGAAGCTGAGATTTTGACGAATATCGAAATGGTAAGTGGAAATTGCAAGGAAGTAAAGTGAAGGAAAAAATGACCATATTATTGTGACCGAAGAGGATCCTGGCAGTGGTTGAATTACTCATGTGTATTGCTGTTAGTTGTTATTTGGATTGACAGTCACTAGAGAAAGCATGTTTATGCAGCATTTAGAAGTTAATGTAAATTGTACTAACGTGTGGTTGACTAATCGGACTCCTTCTCGATTTCGTTGTGCAGGTGTCAGGTGGAATTGACAATGGTTTCAAAAGCTTCTGCAGGGACATGTTTCCGGTAGTCTGAAATTGCCTGCTGTAAATTGTCGAGTAGATTTTTGCAACTTGCATATCACTGCTTATTCTTTTGCTTGTTGCATTGCCAGCTTTCTTCCGAAAACTAGCATCGTGTTTGATGTTTGTCTTGACATATAGGTTAAGAGGTTTCTTTATTTGTTGTGTTATCTCAGTGGTAATGCAGGAAATATAAAACTAACAGTTGAAAAGTTAGTTTAAGAAAAACACCACATTTGCTTGTTTGTTTATTATAATTTGTTTAATCACTAAAACCAAACTTCAAAAGTTTTTTTTTTCCATCATGGTGTTATATCTAACTTGAAAAACCTCGAAAAAATTCCTTCGCTTTATGACAAGTTCTCCTTCTGTTAATAGGACTCACATTGATCCCAACTTTTAGATTGGTTGAATTGGGTTGTGCCCAAATTGATGTGCTGATGAATGTATTCCCAACCTTAGCTGCCGAGTTTGGTTTTACATTTTATGGTCTAAATTTGATAGCCCTACTCTTCATGTACTAAATAACTATTACTGCCAAACTAACTTCTGCTTTATATTTTGGCCCCTTAAGCCGAGGCTTTATCGGAAATAGACACACTACACTCTCCAGACTACACTTGTGGGTCTATCTGCAAATAAGCTTTTCTTTTTTAAGAAATGAAAATGGAGAAAAACTAGATAGAGTCACTTTGTAATACTTGACCTACCAGTTAAAGTGTTACAAAGTCGCTCTAGATGGTCTTTTCTGCATTTTTTGTTGAAGCAATACTTGCCAATTGGCTGACCATTAGAAAATCCAGGGAATTAAAACCAGATATCCTGATCGAGATAACTATAAGAAGAAAACACAAGATTGACCTTGCATAGGTGTATTTAAATAATATCCAGCTGATAAAAATATCTTCAGCTCTTGCAGCCCATTGTCTTTGTCAACATTCTCAAGTACCTTACTAGACTTCCTCCCTCCTCCATCCCCAAGTATTCACTCATCTCTCCTTTCTGTTTTCGTTTCATTAGTCCTTGATAGCTCATCAGTTTGGCACCATTACTTAAGTTGTTTTCATGAAGGGGACTTTTGAATGCACACTGAGGCCTGCTCCACATGATGACGTATACGTGCACAAGCTCCTTTTCACAAGTGCATCTCATTATATTCTTTCATGACCTACTTTTGGCGAAAGTGCAGTTGCTAATGTCTTCCTTGTGGTGAATCTAGTATATAAAAATTTTGTTGTCCGACCCTGGAAGAGTATGATCTTTCCCCTAAAATAAATAAATAAACTACTTTGCAGATTTTACAGTTGAGTTGTTTCCTTCCGCTGTTTTCTGGGGATATGTTACTGTTATATGGTTGTCTTTGGATCTGTATGTGAGAGTTCTTTTTTCTCTGATTCTCTTGGGTTCTGTGGACCCTTGCAAGCTGCATTCATTCATCACCATCTATTTCAGATTTAAGTAGTTTTTTGTCGTATATTTTGGCCCCTATCTGTTTTGAGTTGCAAGGTTAAGCTGTACTCTGTTTTATATTAATTTGAAAGTTATTGAAAATATTTCATGTGTCTTAGAAACCATAATCCGTATTAAATGTTGAGCTTGTGATCTATAACATTGCTGTTTTCTTCTTCTTTAATGCATTAGGAGGACAAAGCGAAGGAAAAGGAAAATGTGGATAATACTAAAGCTATGGATATTGGTGATTGTGATCCTGTTGAGGTCTCTGATAATGCTGTTCTACGAAGGCTTCTTGTGAGTTGAAGTAATATGATTTGCAGTGATGTTTTTCCATAATCCAAAAAATGGATTGGCTTGGTCCTACATCTTTAATATTCACTATATGATCTCAGCGGGGGCCCAGGTACTTTGATACTACAGATAAGAGTTGGGGAACATGCTATAATTGTGGTGAAGAGGGTCACGCTGCAGTTAACTGTACTTCAGCTAGACGTAAGAAGCCATGCTTTGTTTGTGGGAGTTTCGAACATAATGCTAAACATTGCGCAAAGGTTAGTGAAGAAAATTGCTTACTCTCAATTGGAATATGTGACCTCATACTGCTTGTGCTATCTTGCTTATTAGTCTTCTCAACTTTCGTTAAATTGGTCAAGGATAATTTATCATACTTGGCATATTCTTTTATATTAATGCATTGAGGTGAATGAGCATTTAGGAAGTTTCATTCTGCACATACAAACCGCAAATATGTTGACGAGACTTAAACAGACTGGTAAGTTACTCAGATTCTTTTAGTGTCTTGGGGCAACTTTCATGTCATCCTGTAGTATTCCTGCTTCCAGTGCTAGACTGGGACTTGGTAATTTCTTAGAATTGCTATAGGAGTAATGTTAGTGTATCCTTTAGAATTTTCATTGGGGGAAGACTGCATTCCTGGACTTTATGAGAAAACATCTTGTAGGTTGAGGAGCTTGTTGTTTGTGTATATGATGCATAAAATGTTATTTACATATACAGACGGTTTTGTCTTGTCAATTCAACTTATTTAAGCAGTATCACAATTGAGTTTAAACTCTTATATCTCTTCCCTGTTGCCCTTCTGTCTCCTAGTTGTTGGGAGAGTTTTTGTTTTGATGGTAGATCTATGTATGAGCCTCAAATCCCATTAAATCTAGATCTTTAATCTCAAGAGACAACATAAATTTTATGTTAGATGAAAGAGTCGTATTGAAGATTGGTTATGCTTGCAAAGTAAAACACATTGGGCCAAGCGTTATGAAGTTAACCTGCATTTTCTTTTATTCTAAGATGAAGTAACTTTGCTGAAAGGGGTCATTCGCTGGGCACTGAATGAACGAAGAGAGGAACCCTTCTGCTCCTTTGTCACCTTCAACTACTTATGTATTACTCCCTCTGTTCCAATTTATCCAACACTAAACTTTTGGGGAGTCGCACATTTTTTAATAAGTAAATTTTTTTTATATCATAGTGATTTTTTATGTAGTTTCTAAATATTCAAGTTGATTTTTATAACCCCCCCCCCCCCCCCGATAAATAAAGTAAAATAAAAAAATGGCCTTTCTTTTTGGAAAAGAGAGGGTGTTCGCTAGCAAGTTTTCCTGTTAAAATGTTGGCGATGACTTCAGTAGCAATGTATGTTTTCTAAAAAAGAGTAAAATATTGTGGCAAGTAACTGATGTTAGAGGTCTGTACATGCTTCTCATCTTCAAATTGTGATGCTTTGTTAAGAATTTAGTCCTAGTATAAAAGACACATGATACGACCCCTAGGGCTCAGTTCAAGTGGAGAAGGTTGAGGACTTGCGTCATAGATCTGAGCCCTGTGCAGTGTGAACTATGCCTGTTTCTGAAGGCCGCGGTTGGTCCTAAAGGTTGCACCATACGGGTTTCTCGGTCATAAAAAAAAGTTGCATGATATGTACCAGTGAAGAATGCCTCTCTTTTAAATGTTCATCAAATTGTCAGGTCTTCTATGCTGACCTATTGTGCTATGCGTGTCCATTTCCTTAAAATAACATTTAATTATCTGTTAGCTTTTCTGCAAAGCCTTTTTAAATCTTTCCTTAGCAATTCCGTAGGCCCTTGTGTGATGTATATTATTTATATGAACTTGCCTAGTTCACCTGTGCTCAAGCATATGGTGCATTTTTTGGTCGACATAATTTTGAGTAGTTGATAATACTGTATAGCTGACCCCGAGTAGTATGAGATTGTGTACAAGCTGATTGACGGACAGTATAATCATGCATATGCCACTGTAGCATCTTCACTTCAATCAGGAAGCAGATTGTACTTGTTTTTAGTTTGATAGGAATTTGGATAGGGTAAAATTATTACTTGCCATTGTAGCATGGTTCAGAGTCTTCTGTAGCTAGTGATGTCAGGCTTCATCCGTAAGTTCTTCAACAATGTAGGTTACACAGGCGAACAAGGTAGTACCCATGGGGGAGCAAAGTGAAATTGTGATCTTTTTTTTGGACCTTAAAACACATACTATTTTTTCCCCATATTTTGGTTATAGACTGATATGTTATGCACTCTGCTTTTTTTGAGCAGGGAAAAGCTTGTTTCATCTGCAAAAAAGGAGGTCATCGTGCAAATGATTGCCCTGAAAGAAGCCATGGAGGATCCCAGAGTTCTAAAATATGTCTTAAGTGTGGGGATTCTGGCCATGAAATGTTTTCATTCAGGAACAACTATTCTGATGATGATTTAAAGGTGTGTTGCTGAGGAAATTTTCAACCTAGAGTTATATGTTGTGTTGTCCGAACTTATCTGTGTTCCATTTCTCCTGTTGCCTTTGATAGGAAATACTGTGTTACATCTGTAAGAGTTTTGGCCATCTTTGCTGTGCAAAATACCCTGATAGTGGTCCGAGAGAATTTTCCTGTTACAGATGCGGTCTACTAGGCCATACTGGTTTGGTAAGTGAAAGCCCTTGTAGTCTAACTTGTGTATGTTGCTTCTGTTATTTAGGAACTAAATTTTGTGCTTGCATTCTTCTGACATGTTTTCCCATACAGGCATGCACAGCATCTCGTGGGGAGACTAGCGGTACTGGGTCACTTAATCCCTGCTATAGATGTGGTGAAGAAGGTCATTTTGCACGGGAATGTACTAAACCCAGCAGAGTAAGTTGTTCTATTCTTGTATGACATATGCTTCTCGTTTCATTTTGATTCCTGTGTCGTCTTTCGTTTTAAGTTAGTTATGCTTTACTACATAATATCTTATCCATAATGAAACCTTATTGTTTTTCTGTTTTGTGTTTATAGGTCAATAAGCGAAAACATGAATTATCAACCCCCAAGAAGAAAGTCCCCAAGAAAAGAAATGAGCAAAAAGAGTTCAAGTCTGTACCTCGTGATTTTGGTAGGGCATGGAAGAAGAAAGGAAAAACTGAAGGCGGATATACGTCGGGCTATAAGGTGAAACGAAGGGGCGGTTGGGTCCCGGATGATCTTGAAGACTATCCCCAATCTAATAATTGGGGATCTCCTTCGACTCCTAGAAATAAGAGAGCTAAGATTTCGAACTCCGGTTCTGGTGGTCATGCTTCTGTTTCCCGTTCATCCAGAAAGTCCAACAGGCTTGATTTTGATAATTCCGCTTCTTATGGGTCAGGCAATTATCATCACCATAGGTTTTCAACATCCGGTGATTTTGATCATTCAACTTCTTATGGGTCAGGCAAATATCAGCATTACCATAGGTCCTCAGCATCACGATTTGGTAACAGTAGCCGCGATAAGTGGAGGAGAAATAATGACTGGTAGTAGCCATTGTTACTCATGTGTATTATATTTGGTTTCAGCTTCTTGGAAAGTTTTGAGAACTCGTAATAATTCATGGAGACTGGTTGCACGAGCTCATTAGTTCATCAGGGACTTTTTGGTTTGTTTGTTCAAGTGAGTATGGAACTGAGGTCGATCCTATCAGATGTAGTTCCCTGTAATTTCTGCTTGTAATTTGTTGTATTTCTTTTGTTCCCTGATGCATACTAATTGAATTGTCACTCTTCTTTTTGCCTGAGAGGCATGTAAGTTTAAAAAGTACAAGTTAAAACTGCCAACTGAAATGCAATTTCTAATTTATTTTTGAGGCGCCTTTGTCTGCAAAAAGTTCTGATGCTAACATTTTACAACTTGCTACATCATTGTGATTTGTGTGTGTGAATTTTGCAAATGGCATGAAGAGTTGTATAAACAGTACATTTTGAATACAACTAACAAAACACTTTTTTAAATAACCAGTATCAAGAAATGGTCAGTCAGAAGCATAATTCGATGTTTATTTTGATTCGTCACTTTGTATTTCTCCTATTTCCACCATTCATGTCGATAGATTTGTGATAAAAAAATCAAAACATGATCAAATGGCTAAAATAGAAAGGTTCGACCATATGACTATACTATAGAACTGGCTATGTCATATCAAAGCGTGAACATAATTACCTCTCAATTTTAGCTTCTTGAAATGCATATATACTTATTTTTTAAAACAAATTGATTTTTGAAACGTCTTTAGATATGCAATGCTTAAAGTTTTATATGAGCGAAGTTCAAACACATGACTAAAGTTAAATTATTTTGTTTGAACTTTGAAAATTTTCAACTAAACTTTGGATATTGTTAGTCAAGTTATTCCAAAGAAGTAGACATGTAACAATAATAAGTAATTTAAAATAAATGTAAACTAAATAGCAGTGTCAAAATATTGGCTTTATTACAAGCCCATCCTGTAAGTTGGCCCATTTTGAAAGTCCAACCTGCCTAGTATACATAAGCTTCTTCTCTAAGGCCTTCACTCTGGTTTTTGCTAGGGTTTTTGCAACTGACAAGCTATCCTCGTTGAGTTCTGCGTCCTTGGTAATCCTCAGTCATGGCGGAGCAGGTCTGTCTATCTCACTTCCTCATCCTCCCTGTACATTATTATCTATTATAGAGAAATTCTAATGGATTTACTTTGTGCTGCAGACTGAGAAGGCGTTTTTGAAGCAGCCTGGTGTTTTTCTAAGGTGAGCATCCTGACTGTTCTAGTCACTAAGTTGAAGGAATTTTAGCCTTAGATTTGAGTGCGTTTTGTTTTTTTGTCTGATCTCGGCAGCTCTAAGAAGACCGGGAAGGGAAAGAGGCCAGGAAAGGGAGGAAATCGATACTTCAAGAGTATCGGTTTAGGATTCAAGACTCCTCGTGAGGCTACTGAAGGTACGTATTCATTTCGTTTATTATATTTCATTTCTTCTAGACTAGTTTTCGGTTTCCACTTTCGATCTATGCAATTGTCTTGATATATTGAGTGCCAACTAGTTAGTATTAAGGTCGATGTATGTATCGTTCATGCCTTAAGCAATGGGCCTCCTTGCTGCAAATGGCCAAAAACTTACTTGGATTACGTTTCTGAAACTTATAAGTTAGAAGTTGAAGTTTTTTGCAGTGTGTTTGGCACTTGTTAAATCTTTCTATTAAGTTACTGTTTTTCCATTGTAGTTATTTTGGTGAATCTTTCTTTCTATTTCTTCTTCGTAGCTGCTTCTCTTGAAGCTCTTAATTCTGCCATTTTTCAACATCAAGAGGAAACTGGTTATCCAAATATTAAACATTTGACAGAACTATGCTTCAGGGGATTACAGGCCAAGTTGAAGCTTTTCTACTAAGAGGACTTTAGCTGTCCCAATTATCAAATAGAATAAAAATCTTTATGCCCCTAGCATTTGTTTACAGTTGCGGAGTTTACATAGGATATACACTGTGAACCTTCACATTACTGTCCTTTGTTGATAGGTATAGATCTCAATAGTATATGGCTATGATATTTATGATGCGATGACCTTAGTATATATAAAAGTACTGAATCAAAACAGGATGAAAACAGCAGTGGATTGGATTTGAGCTTATTTATTCCTTTTTGTTTCTTACTTCAACAGTTGACTAGACTAACATCAATAGCACACAATAAATTTCTTATGTGGGCATTCCAAGATACTGAATTTACTTACATTTAAGTAATAGTAAATAAAAGATACTTCACAAATAGCTATTTGTGTGACCTTTATGTGGACATGCTGCTTGCTAGCTATAATATTTTGTAGGTGTTTGATAGTGAAGACGGACTTTAAGAACAAAGATTTCCTCGGCTATAATATTTGATTGTTTCATGAATTTCCTTGATTTCACCGTGTTCTTTGATCTAACCTTATGTTTGGCCTATTTAAATTTAGGTACATACATTGACAAGAAATGCCCATTCACCGGCAATGTTTCTATCCGAGGTCGTATCCTTGCTGGTACATGCCACAGTGCTAAGATGAACAGAACCATCATCGTTCGACGCAATTACCTACATTATGTCAAGAAGTATCAGAGGCAAGGCTTGGCACTTATACTACTTTTTGCTGCTTCACTCTTCTTTTGTTAGTATTAACACGCAAGTTTTTTCAGATACGAGAAGAGGCACTCAAATATCCCAGCTCACATATCACCATGCTTCCGTGTGAAAGAGGGAGATCATGTTACTATTGGACAGTGCAGGTTAGGACCATCTTATTTTGATTTTCTGTAGTTCTTTTTCATTATTTGTTGTTACTGTGGGTGATAGCATTGTCTGCTTTACAGGCCTTTATCCAAAACCGTGAGGTTCAATGTCTTAAAGGTGATTCCAGCTGGTTCTGGTGGCGGCGGAAAAAAAGCATTTACCGGGATGTAATAGTTATTCCTCCATTTCAGAATTTGTTCTTTTTGTAGGAATATGATGTCAAAACTTTTCTGCTTTTACTGAGTTATCTTCAAGTTTTGAAACTTAATATGCTAGCAAGTTTGTTTTATTAAAATAGCAGCGGTTTTCTAGTCTTACTAACTGGACAAATTGAGTTGTCTTGAGTACAACTGAAACAAGATGCTATCAAGCATTTGAATATCAAGCATTTGAATACGAACATAACATACCAAGGTAAATTTTGTCGAGGATTGCGATGTATCGTTTTCAGAAATGATATCTCTACCTCTAATGGTAGGGTTAAGTAAATTGTGTACGCTCCATTCTTTGTAGACTATTTATGGAGTTACATTTTGGACATCGTTGTGTATCAACACCACAGAATGATTCATAACTATTCTTTCAGTAACAAAAAAAGAAGGTATATATATCTGTTTTTCTGTATGCAAATAACAAATCATGCTAAGCCCCAGCTAATTAATCTACAAATTGAAGCTAATTCAGTGAGAGATTGTCATAGAGATTTTCGATTATAATTATGTAGTGCATATAAAATTACAGATGTATAAACTTTAAACTTTTGACTAGGGGAAATTGAAAAAAAATGTCCAACTAGTGAATTTGTTTGTTATTGAAAAAAAATAAAATCCAACTATGCTTATATTTGATTTGATTTTAACTAAAAAAAAATTAATCCAATATTAAATCAAACTCGACATTATTTATATAATAATGTCAATTGAAATGTAATTTCTAATTCAAATCTCAGGCTAAAAGGTAGGTCTAACAATTTAGAACTTACTACTCATCATTGTGTAAATTTTGCAAATGGCATGAAGAGTTGTATAAACAGTGCATTTTGAATACAACTAACAATTTTATAAATAACCAGCATCAAGAAATGGTTAGTCAGTCAGAAGCATAATTTAATGCTTATTTTGATTCCTCAATGTGTAACTCTCCTATTTCCTCCTTTCATGTCAATAGATTTGCTCTATTATATTTGTGATAAAAAATCAAAACAAAACATGATCAAATGGCTAAAATTGAAAGGTTCGACCATAATTATACTATAGAACTAACCATGTCATACCAAAGTGTGAACATAATCACCTCTCAATTTTAGTGTCTTAAAATGCACATATGGTTATTTTTTGAAGCACTATTTAAACTATGTCATTGAGTTTTCGAACATTTATGTTTTAAAATTTTATACAAGTGAAGTTCAAATGACTAAAGAAAAATTATTTTATTTAAACTTTGGACATTTTTTTCTGAACTTGAGTCAGGTTTAACTTCAGATATATTTCGTTGGATTTTAAGCCCATCTGTAAGTTGGCCCAATATTTCAAGTTCAGTCCGCGGTATGTAACCCAACAGAAGACACGAGTCTTCATTCTCTGCTGCAGCCTGCAAACTAGGGTTTTTTGTTAACGATAAGCTATCCTCATTGAGCTCTGCGTCTTGCTAATCCTCAGTCATGGCGGAGCAGGTACGTCTGTCTCTCTATCTCATCCTCCATGTACATTATTATCTATTATAGAGAAAATTAATGAATTTACTTTGTGCTGCAGACAGAGAAGGCGTTTTTGAAGCAGCCAGGTGTTTTTCTAAGGTG
Organism: Solanum sitiens; assembly: GCA_016801875.1. Lineage (NCBI taxonomy): Eukaryota > Viridiplantae > Streptophyta > Magnoliopsida > Solanales > Solanaceae > Solanum > Solanum sitiens. Next base: position 1,229,952 of record JABWTJ010000151.1, read on the forward strand.
AGCATCCTAACAAATGATATATGCATTTACTGTTCTAGTCACTAGGTTGAAGGAATTTGAGCCTTAGATTTGCGTTTTTTTTTTATCTCGGCAGCTCTAAGAAGACCGGGAAGGGAAAGAGGCCAGGAAAGGGAGGCAATCGATACTTTAAGAGTATTGGTTTAGGATTCAAGACTCCTCGTGAGGCTACTGAAGGTTCGTATTCATTTTCTCTAGTTAAACAATTACTGTATTCCATTTGTTTCTGCATTGTTGATTTATATTTTAGATATTAGCATAGCGAATATAGTTTTGTTATAGATGTTATTATGATCTGAGTGAAGCCGAACCTTAAGTTTATAAGACTAGTTTTCAATCTGCGCTTTTGATCTATGCAAAGTAGTTTCTTTTCTTTCTATATTGTGTATTGAGTGCCAACTAGTGTCGATGTACATATCGTTCACGCCTTAAGCAATGGGCCTGCTTTCTGCAAATGGTCAAAAACAAACATGGATTATGTTTCTGCAACTTGGTTGGCATTTGGTAAATCTTCATAGTAAAAAGTTAGAAGTGTTTTGCAATGTGGTTGACACTACGTAAATCTTACTATTAAGTTACAGTTTTTCTATTGTAGTTTCAATTTGGTGGATTTTTCTTTCTATAATGAAGTTATTTGCCATGCGTCTGAATTGCATGAAATATGGTTTAATGCAAATTGAGTACATAAGGGGAAACACGATATCCTTGTTGTAGAACTTCTTATTAGCTGGGAACTCGGGTTATTAAGATGACTTGGGGTGGAAGCTATCCGTCTGTGTTAAGGAACTGTCTTGCTTTGACCAGTCATGGGGTTTTCTCTTGATTTTCTTTTAAATCTTCTGCAGAATTTCTGACAAAGCCAAAGCATTTATGTTTGAAGCACTTCTGTTCTTCTCCATAGCTTCTTCTCTTGAAGCACTTTGTTTCACACAAACCAGATACTAGTTCTCCAAATATCAAACCTTTGACAGTACTAGGCTTCTGTGATTATGAGCGGTTGAAACTTTTTTCACTTGAATAACTTTAGCCGTTCCAATTTGTCAAATTGGAGTTTACATAGGATATGATACTGTGGATAAAACCCTTCTCATTACTGTCATTTGGTGAATAGGTATGGGTCTCAATATTATATGGTTATGAAGTGGATGACCTTACTATATTGAGAAAGTACTGAATCAAAATGGTATAATTTCAGAGGAAAATAGCACATGGTAAATTTCTTGTGTGGACATTCAACTGCATTTACTTACACTTGAGTAATAGTAAATAAAAGATACTTCCTAAATTGCTATTTGTGTGTCCTTTATGTGGAACATGTTGCATGTTAGCAATGATGTTTTCTAGACGTCAGATAGTTAAGACTGACTTTAAGAACAAAGTATTCAAGTCATATTTTTTATCTCCTGCGCCAGATATCATTTGATTATTTTATGGATTTCCTTGATTTCACCTTGTTCTGTGGTCTAACCTTGTGTTGGCCTATTTAAATTTAGGTACATATATTGACAAGAAATGCCCATTCACTGGCAATGTTTCTATCCGAGGTCGTATCCTTGCTGGTACATGCCACAGTGCTAAGATGAACAGAACCATCATTGTTCGTCGCAATTACCTACATTATGTCAAGAAGTATCAGAGGCAAGGCTTATCACTTGTACTATTTCTGGCTTCTTCACTTCTTCTTTTTTTAGTTTTAACACAAGTTATATCAGATATGAGAAGAGGCACTCAAATATTCCAGCTCACATATCACCATGCTTCCGTGTGAAAGAGGGAGATCATGTTACTATTGGACAGTGCAGGTAAGGACCATCTTATTTTGATATTCCTGTAGTTTTTTTTCCATTATTTGTTGTTATTGTAGGTAATAACATTTTCTGCTTTACAGGCCTTTATCCAAAACCGTGAGGTTCAATGTGTTAAAGGTGATTCCAGCTGGTTCTGGTGGTGGCGGAAAAAAAGCTTTTACCGGAATGTGAGCTTGGTGCTTCCATTTTAGTTGTTACTTCTAGGAATGATGTCCATACTAATATTCCTTTACGGGATTGTTGTCGTGGTTGATTTTCGTTCGCCCTTTAAATTTTGAAACTTAATGCTAGCAGCAAGTTTTTTTTTTTCCTCCTAAGCCTATGTATCTGTTGGTTCTTTGCCACAATGAAATACTTCATTACCATTCTCAATGTTCTATAAATGAGTGCAAAAGTTACTATGCTTGTTATACTTGTTGGAAGGTTGGTCGAAGTAGTTAATCGTGTTTCTTTACTAATGATGGTCTGCGTTTGCTCGAGTGTTGTGTATATTTTTCGTTGTGTAATTGTATACTTCAATCCGAAAACAGTTGGTCAGTTAAATGACGGACAATGTTTTCCATTTAAATAAATCATATGCTTTATCTAATAAACTAGAGCAATATAAATAAGGGATAATGATATATAATAGCTAATTAATAACCTAAAATAAACGGAGTAGCTAGTGTTTGATTTAATTGTGCCTCATAGCAAACGTTTGTCAAAGTTTGTCAGTCGTCACTTTCCCATTCTCGCTCGCCACTCTTCCTTTGCACGCCTCTCTCGCTTTCTCCCAAAACTCTCGCTCGTCACTCTCCCGTTCTTGCTCGCCACTCGCCACTCTCCCTCTACTCGCCTCTCTCGCTTTATACAACATAAGTGTATAAATTATGTTTTTGTTTTGTATAAAGCGAGAGAAAATGTTATATACATGCAAAAATATTTTACTTCGATTCAATTGTATACAAATGTAAATTTTATACAAATATTACAGCGAAAAAGGCCAGCGAATTATACAACTGCGAATTATACAATTGCAGTGAAATACAATTTTCTCTCGCTTTATACAACAGAAATGGATAAATTTTGTTTCTGTTTTTGTATAAAGCGAGAGAAAAACATATATCTTCTTCCTATACACTTAGAATTATACAATATACAAACATTTTACTTCGATTCAATGTATGCAAAGCAAATTTTATACAGATATTGCAGTGAAATAGGCCAGCGCATTATACAATTGCAGTGAAATAGGCCAGCGAATTATACAATTGCAGCGAAATAGGCCAGCAAAATGTACAATTGCAGCGGAATAGGTCAGCGAATCATACAATTGTATATGTATATAGAGACCAGCGAATTATACAATTTAGCCTAGCGAATTATACAATTGTATATGTATAGTGAATTATATAGTTATATGTTTGCTATGGAGCACAATTATGCAAACTTTACTATAGCATACAAATATGAATTTTTTATTTGCTATATGTGAAAGTTGCCCTATAAACAATCGTATGAAGTTTTTCCAAGTATATATTAAGTGTGTACGATATGTATTTTTATGCTTCTATTGATAACTTGACTTCACTAAATAAGTTAGGAGCTTGAAATCTAAAATTGATGACATATAAATAGGAATCAAAAGAGTAGAAAATAGTTACCTATACAAACTAAATAACAATGTCTTTGATTTTTTTTGGATTAATCATATAAATCTCATCTTTTAGTTTACTTATTACAATCATCCCTATAAATTTTACAAATTTCCAAAAAAATTTATTTTCACGCACTGCATTAGTGAATCTTGCGCATCACATTAGTGTATCACATATAAAATGTACCTCGTGCATCAGATTGATATATCTCGCGCATCAAATTAGTGTATCATGTATAAAATGTACATCAGATTAATGTATCATGTATAAAATGTAATGTCTCTTATTTAACGATTAATGTATCATGCGCATTATATTAATGTATCAGCACTTATATTATCATATCCGTTTTGAGGATTTCTATAATTATAAGCTTTTAAGGGATAGATTGTAATTTGGGCAACTTTCACATATAGCAAATAAAAAATTCATATTTGTATGATATAGCAAAGTTTGCATAATTGCGCTCCATAGCAAACATAGAAACTATATAATTCGCTATACATATACAGTTGAAGCAATTTGTATAAAACGAAGTGTATAAAACGAGAAAGAGAAAGACACTTGGACAGAGAACTGTATAAAAACGAAGTGTATAAAACGAATTGTATTATTATAAGTGTATAGAACGATTATATACAATTTGAATTTGTATAAAATGAGAAAGAGAGAAAGACAAAAGAGACTTGACAAGGAATATACAATTGAATCGAATTGTATAAAACGAGAAAGAGAGAAATTAGATACAATTTGAAAATTGTATAAAACGAGAAAGAGAGAAAGGCAAAAAAAACTGGGCATGAGAATATTTTTATTGTATAATTATAAGTGTATAGGACGAAAATATACGTACTTGCATTTGTATATACAATTTTCTCACGCTTTATACAAACAGAAACGCAATTTATACATTTCGCCTCTGTTTGTATAAGTGAGAAAGGTGAGGGTGGCGAGCGAGATTTGAGAGAGTGGCGAGCGAGATCTGGAAGAGGGTAGAGAGGGGAACAAAAATATATGTATTTATACAATTTCCTCTAATTTATACAATTAGAAACAATTTTTATACACTTATATTTGTATAAAAAGTGAGGAAGCGAGCGAGAGATTGGAGCGAGAACGGGATAGTGGCGAGCGAGATTTTTGGGAGAGAGGCGCCTGGCAATTTTTTGCAAACGTTTGCTATGAAGCACAATTAAATCAAACCCTAGCTACTCCATTTATTTTAGGTTATTAGTTTGTTATTATATACAATTATCCCTTGTAATTTTGCTTAGTATATGATTTTTGTAATTTGCCCGATTCTTATACAATTTTAGGAGGTTAAATTTTAGGCCCATCTGTAAATTAGCCCATTCTGCAAATCCAGTCCATAGTATCTAACCCAACCTCTCTAGTAGTGGGTGGTGAAGTATATAAATTTCTTTAAGCCCACGAATCCATTACTCTCCACTACAAATTAGGGTTTTTGCTACCGAGCGTTTCTCGCCGTTCAGTTCATCTTCATTTGCAAACCCTCAATCATGGCGGAGCAGACAGAGAAGGCGTTTTTGAAGCAGCCAGGTGTTTTTCTAAGGTGAGTTTACTGACTGATTCTACATGCTTTTTGCTGTTCAAGTCAGTTTGAGGTTAAGGTTTGCATTTTGTTGTTTATCTGATTTCGGCAGCTCTAAGAAGACTGGGAAGGGAAAGAGGCCAGGAAAGGGAGGCAATCGATACTTTAAGAGTATCGGTTTAGGATTCAAGACTCCTCGTGAGGCTACTGAAGGTTCGTATTCACTTGCTCTAATTATATGAAATCCATTGCTCAATTACTGTATTGAATTTGTTTCGGGCTGGCTTCTGCATTGTTGATTTATATTTTAGATACGAGTTTTACCTAGTATAGTGAATATAGTTGTGTTGTATATTCTATTATGATCTGAATGGCGCAGAACATAAATTCTGCAAGGCTGGTTTTTGATCAACACTTTCATGCAAATAAAATTAGTATCAATCTATATTGTCTTTATGCATTGATTCTCAACCAGTTTAGGATTGATGTACTGATTCTCAACCAGTTTAGGATTGATGTATTGAGTCTCAACTAGTTTAGGATTAAGGTCGATGTACATATTGTTCACGCCTTTAGCAATTGGCCAACTTGATGCAAATGGCAAAAAACTCACTTTTATCAAGCTATTGTTTTTCCCTTGTAGTTGTAGTAAATATTTCTATTATGAAGTTATTTGACATGATGACCTATTAGCTGTGACTCAAATATATTAGGATTATGCCTCTGTTTATGGTACTGTCTTGCTTTGACCAATCATGTGGCCTTCTTTTGATTTTCTTTTAAATCTTCTACAGAACTTCCGACAAAACCAAAGCATTTAGGGTTGAAGCACTTTTGTTTTGCTCTGTAGCTTTTTCTCTTTAAGCTCATTATTGTGCCTTCGTTTCACATAAACTGGAATTGGTTCTGTAAATATTAAACCTTTGACTGAACTAGGCTTCTGGAAATATGGGCTAAGTTGAGACTTGTTTATGTCTGTTGTGGCAGATATCATTTGATTATTTCATGGGTTTCCTTAATTTCACCTTGTTCTCTGATCTAACCTTATGTTTGGCCTAATTTGATTTAGGTACATATATTGACAAGAAATGCCCATTTACTGGCAATGTTTCTATCCGAGGCCGTATCCTTGCTGGTACATGCCACAGTGCTAAGATGAACAGAACCATCATTGTTAGACGCAATTACCTACATTATGTCAAGAAGTATCAAAGGCAAGAGCTTGTGACTTATACTATGTTGCCTGAACTTCATTTATTCTTTTGGTAGTTTTAACATGAGTTATTTCAGATACGAGAAGAGGCACTCCAATATTCCAGCTCACATATCACCATGCTTCCGTGTGAAAGAGGGAGATCATGTTACTATTGGACAGTGCAGGTTAGAACCACCTTATTTTGATTTCTGTATAGTGATTTTTCAACATTTGCTGTTATTGTACATGATAACATTTTCTGGTTGACAGGCCTTTATCCAAAACTGTGAGGTTCAATGTATTGAAGGTGATTCCAGCTGGTTCTGGTGGTGGCGGGAAGAAAGCTTTTACCGGAATGTGAACTTGAGTGTTTCTATTTTAATGTTTACATCTAGGAATGATGTCAAGGCATTTATGCTTTTGCTGAATTCTAGTCTTCATTGATATTCCTTTTGAGATTCAAATTTTGAAACTTTATGCTAGAAGTAACAAGCTTTTCTTTCCTATTGAGATTTGAGCCCCTATATGTACTGTTCATCTTATGAGAGGTTTGGTGATTGAACCTTTCTATTAAAAAAAAAAAGGATTTATGGTGATTTTAGTCTACTGGTACATTGCCATTTGCAAGAAATAAGTTCTATTTCATTTTTATTTCCTTATTTAATAATATATATCTTTTATTTCTTTTTTCCCAAATAATTACCTTATATTATTTCTAATGTGATATAAAATTATATTTTATCTTAAATTTTTGAGAAAATAGCCAAAAGACCCCCTAATCTATTAGTCAATTTTTAACTATACAGTTATATTTCATGGGGGTCCTATTACCCCCTAGACATTTCAAAAATGGAATATATTGTCCCTTAAAAGACCATATTCAAATTTGTGGTGAGTGGTGTATTGCACGCGCGGTGCCACGTAATTATATGGTACTTTTTTTATATAAAAATATTATCATTCTTTTTTATTTATCCTATTTCACTTCTATGTATTTTCTTTTCTTCTCATCCGTTTCTTCTTCTCTTTTTTTTCTTTCTCTTTCCTTTTCTTCTATGAAAAAATTTCTGCCATTGAAATTAAAATTCCAAGTTCCAATTGTAATCTCAAAAAATTTAATTTCTTTAATTTTAGTTTCCAATTTTTTTATATAACTATTTCAACAGGCAATATTTAGAACTTTTTCAAAATTAATTTGTGGATTTCATATCATTTGATATACATCGGCTTCAAAAATTTCAATATTTTGATTTTGAGAAATAATTTTATCAGAGAAATTCATAGATTCAAGACAACAAATTTTTGGATCAAATTTCTGTGTTGTTTTGTATAAGAACAGGTTCACAGTACACCCACCAAGGTACAATAGGAAATTTAGGAATGGAGGGGGAATTGCTGGTGTTTTAGGTTTCGCGGAAGCGGAGACAATGGTGGCGTTTCGCCGGTCAGTCGAGCAACGGAAAAAGGGAAACCTAAAAACAAACTAAAAAAAGTGAGGGGAGGGAAAGAGAGAGGACAAACAGATCTGATTCAAATTCCTTTTTTAGGTGATATAAATACATCTCATTTTATTTTTAATTGATTTGATTGATTTATAAAAAAAATCATGAGAATTTAAAAGTTTGTGTGAAATCAACAATTGTAAATTCGATGAAGATGGTGATGGCAATGATGATTTACAGATGGTGAATGGTGAAGGAATTTGATCTTTGTTGTTATGGAGAAGAAGGAAATAAATAAATTAATAAATAAATATATTTATAAAAAGAAATACAAAATAAAATTTTAATATTTGCTTTTTGTGCTCACTCTCTCAAAGAGAGTGAAATACACTTTCTTTGCCAGCTAACATTCAGGGAGGTAATTATTTCGGTTAGATAATTTAGGAGGATGATGGAACTCCCGTAAAATTAAAGTGTGTAGTTAGGAATCCGAATATAGGTTGGGGAGGTTTTTGATCATTTTCTCTAAATTTTTAAATAACATAAATTGCAAGAAATATTAATACATAAATTAGGGGGACAAATTCAAATAAAAGTGACATACAATTACATAAACACTCAATTTTCAAAATCATTACGTTACTCCCATAAATGCTTTATTAATGCTTACGGAGATCAAAATGAGTATTTTTGTCCTTAATTTTTTTATATTTAGCTAAAAATTGTTCAAACCTGAGATTTTCATCTACCACCATTTCTATAGTTGGAGTTGGAGCCTCTACGATATATTGAATTGGTGCATTGAGAAACTATTAGTGATCCAAATGCTCATAATTACATGCAACGAGAACAACAACGAATACTTGAAAAAAAAATTGACAATCACAACCGCAATTACAACCACAATCGCAATAATTTTCGGAATCATATTCTAATTTTTTTCCGAATAGACTGGAAACGACCTACCGGATTACTAAATTATTATTGTGATCAATTTACTATTATGTTATGTAGTGTATTTTATCTTGTCTTTAAATTATTATGTTATGTATTGTATTGTTATTTTGTATTTAAATTATTATGTTATGTATTGTATTGTTGTCTTGTATTTAAATTATCATATCATGTATTGTATTCTTAATTAAAATTTTCATCTTGCCATTTTAATTTTTTGTACTCTTTAAAATGAAAATTAATAATAAAATGATAAAAATTAGAAAAAAAAATACTATTAATTTGAAATTAAAATAGTATATATTAAAAAATATTTTTTAAAATACTATATTACATTTTAAAAAGAACTATGAATGTTAGATATTTAATTAATGAAATTATATATAAAATAATATGTTAATTAAAAAGTAATAGTAATAATAATATAATAGTGAAATAGAGAGTGTGAATAGTAATTCTCTAAATTTGGAGAATTACTATTCACACTCTATATAAATGGAGAATAGAGGGTGATTTAGAGATGGATTGGAGTGCCAATTCTCTATTTTACTCTCCAAATATAGAGAATAGAGAGTAAAATAGAGGTGGGTTGGAGATGGTCTGAGAGATGCTCTTGTTATTCCCAATAAGACGACTCGATAACAGATCGCTTTTTCCACAGCCCGCCCCATTCGTTCTGTAAAAATATTACAAGTTCTCTTTATATTTTGTGACCTGTTTTAAGATCTATAAAAGCTAAAAGTCTTTGCAGATATGGTAAGGTGACGACTATTTTACACTAATTCACAATGAACTTGATAAAAAATAATTCGCATGAAGCACCTATAGAGAATAGTGTGGAATATAATCGTTGATTAACATTACATTCTATCTTTTTGAACAACCACATCTAGACTCTCATTCAAACATATTTCTTATTTTCTCTAGGTCAATCAATTTTTTAGTTTTTTTTACAGTTATTGATGATTTTATATTTTTTTTTATTAAGAATCACTACACGTAAGAAAAATAAATTTAAGACATAAGAGATATGTGATGGGTAATTCACATAACATAGATTAAGTAAATGCAGTAATTAATCAATAATTGAGTGAAATTAAATCAAGGAGCCGTCTTAGCTCAGTGGTAGAGCGCGTGGCTTTTAACCACGTGGGTTCGATCCCCACAGACGGCGCAGTTTATCCTAATTTTTATTTTCCCACCGGACTACTCTTTATATAACTTTCTATTCTAAAAAATTGAAAAAAAAAATATTTCAAATTGACTTACTTTGTACTCAAAATTGTACAAAAAATTTATAAAATTCTAATTGAATGGACCAAGTAGTATGAATAAAATCAAAGTTTCATCATCATATATGCAATCAGTTTAGAAGGACAAACATATATACCTTAGCAAATTTATGTATTATTATGTAAATAATCTGAAAAAAACTAGCTTCATTTACATTAATTGATATTTTATGTGTGAAGAATCAAATGAAAATGTTGAACATCACATTGTTGGATTGTTTTTTGGATAAGTTTATAAGTAGATTAATCTTGACATCAAATTTGATATTAGTGGTAAAACTAAAATTTTTCTCAAATGGAAAAAGATATAATTTGTAGAAATTTTATTTATTGAACTTTTAAATTTACAAATCATTTTCGAAAGGGATATCGATTAATCCAAACATTCAGTTTTTTAAAATCATAATATACTTATAACAAATCAAATTGTACACATTTGTTTAATCATCTATACGAAAAATTTGAGTGACGAGAACACAATTGAAGGAGGAATTTTACACATTGGTTTTATACCAAAGTAAAAATACACTCCTTATATAAATAAAATATATATTGTTTGCATATATATTGGAATATATGTAAAACTAAAACATGGAAGAAGATATAATTTGTAGAAATTTTATTTATTGAACTTTTAAATTTACAAATCATTTTCCAAAGGGATATCGATTAATCCAAACATTCTTTTTTTAATCATAATATACTTATAACAAATCAAATTGTACACATTTGTTTAATCATATATACGAAAAATTTGAGTGACGAGAACACAATTGAAGGAGGAATTTTACACATTGGTTTTATACCAAAGTAAAATACACTCCTTATATAAATAAAATATATATTGTTTGCATATATATTGGAATATATATATATATATATATATATATATATATTAAGTTCTCTATATATTTCTTGCTATACATATACTATCTCATTTGTGATAACCTAAAAGACTTTACACGTAAAATCTTGCTTATGTTAATGATCCTAAATCCAAATAAGAATATGGTAAGGTGACTATTAACTATCGCACACTAGCTAATTCACAATGAAATTTTGATTTACTCTAAAAGATTACAAAAATATTTGGCATTATATGAACCTAAAAATAGCAAAGTGGATAAAATAATCATACCAATTATTGTTTGAAATCAATTTCGATTTATTTATTTACATTATTTTAACATTCATGAACAACTAAATGTCATTATATGTTTTAGTAACTACTACGACTATCCTCCGAGTACATATTTTTTTTATCATTCAATAGTTATTTATAAATCTATGTATTCTTATAAGAATTTTTTGTTTTTACATACAAGTTATATAAAAAAAAAACATGTAAGAGATCTGGAAAAAAATAATCAATATTAGATTAAGTTTGAAAACTCTAAAAAATAACGTTGGATAAAAATGTCTTAGCTCGATAATAAAGTGTGTGGCTTTTAACCATGCGTCCGTTGATTCGATCCATATAGGTGGCATTGATATTTTACCAAATCTATCTTGACCATTTTTTCTTTTTTTGTTGATTGATAATGAAAAATTATATTTAATTAAAAAGAATTAATGGATACTCTTCAATTTTTCCTTTTTAACGTTGAAACATGTAAATTAACTTTTTTTTATCGATTAATGATGAAAAATCATATTTAATTAAAAAGTATTAATGAACCATCTTTTGAAATGCCAATGAATACATTTGTATTGCACGATATGTACTACATTTTAGTTTATTAAAAATTTTAAAATTGTTTATTTCGAAAATTTCAACATTACTGATTGAAATTTTAACTAAAAAAATTAAAACAATATTAGGTAACTTTTATTAATTTAAAATGATATACTTGAAACATTTTTTTTTACAAGTAACTGAATTTACAAATTAAAATTTATATATACAATTACTCCCAACTTATTTAGAATGGTGATGTTTAAGTCATTTGGCATACATCTCAACCATTCACAATATTTATGTAATGTTTTAGGGAACATTCAAAATTAATGTAATGCTTTTCATTTTTTTAAAACACTTTTGAATAGCTTATTTGTGCCTTTCTAAAAGTAAAATTTGAGTACATTATGGGTGTGTTTGGTATGGAGGAAAATGTTTTCCATGGAAAATGTTTTCCTAGAAAATGTTTTTCTGGAAAATAAGTAGATTTTAAACTTATTTTCTCATGTTTGGTTGGTGAGTAGAAAATATTTTCCGAAAATGATTTTTAGTGTTTGATTTATGAATGAAAATTATTTTTAAGAGACATCTTTTATTTTTACTAGAGTAAAAAATAATTTATGAAATTGAAAATATTTTTTAAAAACAAAATTATTATTTTTTTTGGGTGGTGGTAGGGGTGGGGGGAGGGGGTGGGGTGGCCGGGGGTGTGTGGGTGCGGGGTCAGGGATCGGGTGGAAAAAAAAATTTAAATTTGAAAATATTTTTTTAAAATTGATGTTTTCCCCCAAAAAAAATGTAATTTGAAATTGGAAGAGTGTTTTGGAAAATGTTTTCCTTAATTTTTGAAGGGAAGTCATTTTCCTTAATTTTGAGGGAAAATGAGTTGATTTGGAAAATATTTTCCAAAACTTTTGTTCCAACCAAACATGAGAAAATTGGAAAACATTAACACACTCTATATATATTTTCAGATTCATTAATGAATTTATATTAAATAATTCCTCCATTTTGAATAGTTCAAATCTATTTCAAGGTAAAAAAATAAAAGAAAATTCAAAAATGTTTTATCATCTATTGATCTCAGATCTTTTACAACTAACCAGAATGCCTCAATCCACTTGGAATATCCATTTTGATTGGTTTAGAGTTTGTTCGGATTAACTTTACTTATAACTTATAAGTCATAAATCATAAGTTAGGATTTTTAAATTAGGATTTTTGACTTATTTTTGTTATTTTACTTTAAAAGTAAGTGTTCCTAAGCACTTTTCGACTTAATCCAAACACTTTAAATTTATTTTAAAACTATTTTGATTTAAAAACACCTAAAATAAGTCAATTCAAATAAATTTTTTGCACCGCTGCTACATGTAAACAGACCTGTTCCTTGAGTCATCATTATAACTAATAAGCTTAAATCTAAGACATTTTTTTAGAAATTTTGCTCAGACTTATAAATTATTGTGCGATTTTTTAGTGTGTGCAAATATATATTCATTTTAAATTTGACAATTCGTGACATTTAACTTATTAAAATACTTTTTGGATGTTTTTTATTTGATTTTCATCATTTAAAGAAAAAGAATGAGACTTTTGTTTTAAAATCTAATGTTGTTGATGTTTTCGTTTAATTTGCTCAATTTATTATTTTGTTACTTTTTTTCTTGATTAATAATGATGTCTAATAAATAATTTCATAAATTATGATTACAGATTTTGATTGTCTACTCTAATTTTAGTTGATGGAATATACCTTAAGAGTAATACTTATTGAAGCCATAAAACTGCACAAATCAACCATATCCAATATATTTTGGTATGTTTATTATTGCCATAACATTTTTGAAGATTAAGAACTAAAACTAACCGAAATCTCCCAAGGAAATGTGGTCATAAAAAAATATTCAGATTTTAAAAAAAAATTGAAAGTTCAAAAGGCTTATAAGGTACTTACCGATGTAGAGAAGATTTTTGCTCTATGTAAAAGTTGTCACCTCGATGGAAGATAAGATGTGAAAAGTGAGGTTAAAAGGATCTGAATATGTGATAAAGAGAAGTACGGATGCCTCACTATAAATATATGATATGTTGCTATAGATGGTTTCAAGAGATTAAATAAAGATAAACTGAATAAGTATTGAGAAGAAATGAGTAGATATGACATTACATAATTTCAGCCTAGTAAATACTCGACCTTATAAAGAGTGTATGGTATCGTTGTCGTCCATACTAGTGGTCACGATATTACTCTAGTAGTTTTTGTCTTTTACTTTTCTCTGGTTCATATAATTCGATTATAATATTATTTTATTATAGTCATGTTATATGTACTACTATACATCTATTATTTTTTATGTTTTTTTCATGCACTATTTTTATCTTAAATTAAAGATTTATTAAAAATAACTTTCAAATCTACTCTACTGATTATGTTATTTTAAAAATTGTTAGGTTATTAGTTATTACTATGAGAATTTGGTACGACAAATGATCTATTTTTCTATTTTGCAATGCAAGGTACGAAGGATGAGAAGACAAGTGAACAATGTGAACATGTTTGAGATACACTATGTATCAATTATGAACTCACTTCATATTATTTGATTTTATGTTAGGTTCATGTTTATTTCCCCTTAAACAATAAAGATTCGTAAATATTAGCTTTAATGCATATATTCAAATCAATTTGAATATATCTGAAATAAATTTCTTTGCATACTCATCATGTTTGAAAAATTGCTTAACAATATTACTTAGTTTTTTAAGACTATAATATCGTATAACTATTTTCAATAAAAATTCTATAATAATAATAATAATAATAACAATAATAATAATTATTGTTATGCCTAGTTTTAATCCAGTTTCATTATTAGAATTTGATTTTACTAACATTGGATTTATCCTATAAAATCCTTTTTTTTGGGAGTAAAATACTTACTATTAAGAAGGATTATATTCTCTGAACTCGAAATAAGAAATTAGAAGGGGTTGAAAATTTTTGCACTCAATTTCGAGGCAAAATTTATTATTACTAATTATTCAACAATTTATTTATTTCATTAATTCTATAAATCTTTCAAAATTATGATTATTTGAATTGATAATTTTTAAAATAGTAGAAGAATAATCTCGGTATAATCATTTTATTACACATGACTACATTCTACAGTTGACCACTTTATTACTTTGGTATAGTAGATTTATCATTTTAAGTATAACAGTGGAAGAATAATCTCGGTATAACCACTTTATTACATACGACTACATTCTACAGTTGACCACTTTATTACTTTGGTATAGTAAATTTATCATTTTAAGTATATTTATTGATAGATTCTCAAATATATTTATTTATTATATTTTTTAAAAAATTTATTCGATATTAATAAATTCAGGATATGTAGGCAAAATAAAGTTATTCATCATTGTTTTCATAAAAAATAACGAGTAAAAGGAGAAATCAAATTACAAAATATTTGATAAGTGAATGAGAATAGAGGGAAGATTAACTTTTCGCAGTATATTTTTAGTATAAAACTATATAGATGAATAAAGCAAATAAAAATTAAAGGTATGCCTCTACCCAACAATAGTTATTCATATATTATCTCTGTTATTAATTACTTGTTTATTTTTCCTTTTTTAATTGTTCTTAATTATTTATCTATTTTGACAAATCAAGAAAGGACGTATTGTTCGTTTTTTCTTTTTTAATTGTCCTTATTTATTTATCTATTTTGATAAATCAAGAAAGGACGTATTTTTTTAACGTTTATACCCTTAATTAATTACTTAGAAAAATGAAAAACATAAGATTTCAATTTTTCCACTTTATAATTAATAAAGGTAAAGTAATAAACTTAAGACGTCAATCAGTATTTTTTTAATAAGTGTGTTAATTCAAAATTAACAAGTAATTCGAGACACATGGATTATTATTTTGGAATGCCATACAATACTTGTCAATTTATGAAATTAATGAATAATTTTATATTTCGTTTCTAATTTATCCTTATGATTAATTATAATTGTTTTTATTACATTTTTCAATACATTATATTTATTATATTCGAAAGACAATATAGTAAAATCGCCTTTCTATTTATAATTTCCTAAGAAATTTGCAAAATTAATAATGAAAAAATAATTTGGACAAAAATTATTTTAATTCCTAAAATAAATTCAGTTAATAATTCCAAATTCCAAATTCCAATAATCAAGCTTTGTCAAACACATTTCTCTCCCCATTCCCTCCAACGTCTATACACCCCCACCCCCACCCCAACCCCCCGCCCAACTTACACAGTCGCAGAACCTCCATTAACGACTAGCTCGGTCGCTCGCTCTAGGTAAGTTTTGTGAAGTATCTTTCTTCTCATTTTTTCTGTTCAATTTGCTTCAGTTACTCAAATTCGCTTTCGTTTCAAAAACCCTAGCATCGAATTTCTGCTTAATAACAACTACTAGTTCGAATCTCTGTTTTGTCAAACAAAGAAGAGATATGCACTTGAAATGACTTTCTAACGAGTTAATAGCTTGGGCGATTTAGTTTAGGAACTTCATTTTGTCTAATTTTTCTACTTTTCATAGCTTCGTATGTGAAACCCCTTGCCAGGCGAGGAATTTTGCCTTCTTCTTAGACGTAACACGGGTAAACTTCAGCTCCGATTTGGTGATTGTTGAATTTTGTTTCTTAATTTTCTTTTTTTCTGTTTGCTGTTTGATTCTGCAGAAATAGAGTAGTCAGGGACTGTCAACATGTATATAAAACAGGTAATTAAAAGTCTATGACCCTAAATTATGTGTCAGCAATTGTGTATATATATGTTAGTGTTCTTTGGATGCTGACTTTGCTAGTGTTTTTATTCTGATTTTTTTATTGGGGCATTTCTGCTGTTGTAGGTCATCATTGAAGGGTATAAGAGTTATCGAGAACAAGTAGCCACTGAAGATTTCAGTCCAAAAGTTAACTGTGTTGGTAATGTCACCTTTACTGTTGGTATTGCCATGAAGTTGAGTTGTGTTGCATTTTGTTTTTTTAACTTAAGATGTTTAAAATTTTCTTCTGTGCAGTTGGTGCAAATGGATCTGGCAAGTCTAACTTTTTCCATGGTGAGTTACCCTGAAGTTTTCTGGCTCATATTTTGATGAGTACGCACTACTTTTGTTTATATATTTATTATGTTTTGCAGCAATCCGTTTTGTCGTAAGCGACCTCTTTCACAATCTGCGCAGTGAAGAAAGACAGGCTTTGCTTCATGTATGTTCAACATTTAATTTTTGGAAGTTGCAGTAGTTCATGTCCTTACCGTGTTTGTGATATCTCCTTTTTTTTCCACACAGGAAGGAGCAGGTCACCAAGTGTTATCTGCTTTTGTGGAAATTGTATTTGATAATTCAGACAATCGAATGCCGGTAAAGTGTTGAACTTGGTATACATATACCTTTATGCCATTTGTTCTGGACAAACAGTTCTGGCCTCGCCATATTTGCCATCATTAGTTTCTAATCTGCAGTAGTTGGCTGATATATGGAGTATAATTTTGGCCACTCACTGTTATATTCCTTCGGCTAAAGTATGTAAAACCATTTGTGTGCATGAATAGCATGTGACTTTAGATGTGATGGCTTCTGTTGGTTCTTGAACTATTTTTATTTGCTTGGTCATTTCTCTCAGCGAGCCCTTCTTTGTGACTCACAGTTCGCTTACCTATCATATAGAAAAGTAAAGGATGAAGCACACAATGTATGAATATGATTTGTATTCTCTAATATTGAAAAATCACTACTATTAACTTAGGCTCTGATGTTTAGCCTTTTTTTTAAAAATTGAAATATATTTTCCTGTAGAGGAGAACATATCTCTTGAACAATGTTTGGTGTTTGTGGACATTGATGGAATGTTTGTGGTTGAGTTGTGGTTGGGGGGTGTTAGTTCTAATCATGGTTGGGTTTTTGTAATTGTAGATAGCACTGTTATGATGCCGATCTATAACACACACACACACACATGTTACCAGTTTCAAAAAATAGCCTTGGATTTGGAAGTTTTGGAGCTTGAATGCTGCACCCTTCAGTCCCATCAGAAAAGGGAAGCACGAAAACTGTTTCTGGCGTCTTTACACTTCAGTTGTGGTAGAAGAACAAGAAGGGGAACCGTTTCTTCCTGTTATAGATTGCAAGGATAATTTATCCTCAAATGTTGGAGTTGTAATTTTAACTAAGTTTCTGCTGAAAATTACGAGAAACATACTCTTGCGTAATAATTACCCAAAATGAGCTATATTGAAGATCTCTTTTGTTCTCACCTCTTAAAAAATGAGGACAGGTTTCCACTTTTTGAGTAATTTAGGATCATATTTTTGGTGTAGAAAGAAGCAGAATAAGTTTCTATGATTATTGGAACAACTTGGTACTGAATTTTACCCCCCTAATTCAGATTAAATGATTTCCTTGAGTCGTGGTAGCTAAAGAAATTGAAAAATAAAGCGTCTGATCCTCCATTGTCATTTAGCAGCTCAGGTTCAATCACCTGCCCCTCGGATGGGGGATATGCAAGTTTTTTTAAGAAAATAATGGTATAGAATATATTTATTCAGCTTTAGGTACCAAGTTGGTGCTGACTGAGGTTTGTAAGTCTGGTCTTGTATAGATCACAGAGCAAGAGATTCCAACAAGTCCATGCCATCAGACAACTCAGTTGCAGAAATTCCTTAGTGCCAATACACTATTCTTTTCATACATTTGAATTTAACAACAGCTATACCCTCCAACTTTCCTGAAAGTATCTTCATTTCTTGCCAACCATATCGTCCATGCTATGTATATTGGAATCTTTCGACCATATTCTATGCTTGTCAAATGCTAATTGTTTTAATGGAGTTCTCTTCTTTGTAATTGGCGGTATTATTGATATGATAATGGGCTCATATTGTGTAAAACAATGAGAAGATTGGGTAATTTCTGTTATGTCTTGAAACTTTATAGTTTCCGTGATTTTCCTTTAATGGAACAGGGATGAAAGGCATGTTATGATTGCTTCATTATTCCACTACTTGTGGATGTTGAAACAGTATACTTTTTGACAGGTTGATAAGGAGGAAGTACGGCTGAGAAGAACAATTGGTCTCAAGAAGGATGAGTATTTCTTGGATGGAAAACATATCACGTAAGTATTTTAAGAGTGTTGTTCATCCCTCCCTAACTTCTTTGCCTCTGCTTTCAGCTGCATGATAGAATCTTTTATTATGTTGCAGGAAGACAGAAGTCCAGAATTTGCTGGAAAGTGCTGGGTTTTCTCGGTCTAATCCCTATTATGTTGTGCAGCAGGGAAAGGTATGTTAATATTGTTTTTCATCAAAAGGTACGTTAATATTGCTTTTCTGCTTCTTGTTCATTTCTTATATTCTCCTCATTTTCTCTCGCAGATAGCATCATTGACATTAATGAAGGATTCAGAACGACTTGATCTACTAAAGGAAATTGGAGGGACACGTGTTTATGAGGAGAGGCGTCGAGAAAGTTTAAAAATCATGCAGGAAACTGGCACGTTATTATCAAAATTTATGCTTCTTGAATGTCAATGTTGTGTTGCTGACATTTTTGATAATCAGGTAACAAGAGAAAGCAAATTATTCAAGTTGTTCAATACTTGGACGAGAGATTGAATGAGCTTGAACAAGAGAAGGAGGAACTCAAAAAGTATCAACAGTTTGACAGGCAGCGTAAATCTCTGGAATACACAATTTTTGACAAAGAACTTCATGATGCACGCCAGAAATTGAACGAGGTAAGTAGTCCAATAGAAGAGTTGAAAGATAATGCGAAAATTGTTCTTGAAGTTCTAACATCAGTGTTGTTTGAGTTATCCTGAATTGGGCTTTAATTGTAAGTCATAATTACCTATCAATAGAATAAAATATAATAAAAACTGTGAGTCATAGTTTAGACTTTTAGATAATGTTACACTTAGAACCCGATATATTAAATATTGCTTCTAGTGCACATATGATGAGAGTGAACAAAGGCTGTGGTTTAATCTCTTCAATTTCATGGACTCTTGCATTACACCTTTTTTTGGGTGTTCATAAACCTGAACATTGTTGAAACTGTTCTTTAAGTATTCCTCCTATCATTTTATTTTAAATGCCAGGTCACAATAATATCTCGTATTCTTTTTCATTTAGATGCTTTTGAAGCTCCTTTCAATCGGCCACACATTTGTTAGTTATTTGATGCTATTTAATGTGGCTTGGGAGAAATGCTCCCTATTGAATTTGTAATCTGGTCAAGGGGAGCCTGAGTGTCCCATGATGGTGACTGCTGTTGTCTATGATAACAGATCATATTTTAGATAACTGGCCGTATTTGCTTTGTTACTAGTCATAAGTTAATGCAGGACTTTGATTGGTTGTGGTCTATCTGTCTACTTTGCTATGCAGAAATATAGCTTAATGTACAATTACTTTCATCAATTGCAGGTAGAAGAGGCGCGAAACAAAGTTGCCGAAAACTCTACTAAGATGTATGAGAGTGTGCTGGAGGCTCATGAAAAGTCCAAGGAGCTGGAGAAGTTGTCGAAAGATCTGACAAAAGAAATTCAAATTTTAAGCAAGGAGAAAGAAGCAGTAGAGAAACAGCGGACAGAGGCTATTAGAAAGCGAGCCAAGCTTGATCTTGATTACAAAGACCTTCAAGAGAAGATGTCCACAAATATTAAAGCTAAAGTATTCTTTTATGGCATGACAAATAATTATTCTTTCCAATTGCAAGATATAATGTCAACTAGCTATAAGAATGGACTTGTCATTTTATGCTTTCTTTGATTCAGGATGATGCACAGAAACAACTCATGATTCTGGAGCGAGAAGTTCAAGAAACAAAGAATGCACTCAATGATATCAAGCCTTTGCATGAGAAACAAGTAAAAGAGGAGGAGGACATCACTAGAGGGTATGTCAATTGTATGAGGCACTCTTTTTATCAATGTAAGACTCTGATAGGCAAAATTTCGGAAAAACACTGACCTTTTAATTTAGCTACCAGAAAGAGTTTCGGTCCCTGAGCATATGACATTTCAAGAAAGACATGCTTTATGGGTTGTGTGCTTCTTAAACTATTTCATCAGGACAAAAAGGAAAATAATCAATGCCTGTTTGCTTATTTCTTGCTGGTCTCATCTGATACATAGCTTTGTACTGTCTGGCGCAATGACTGATGTTAATTTTATATAGCTATATGTGAACCAAAGATGCAAGATGTGTGGTCAAGTTGTTTCATAGTATGTGATTGTGATTGTGTTTTGTATTTTGTTCCTGGTTTCTTTTTTTCTATGCACTGGTTGTTATTATAGATTTGACAATCCTGGTGTCTTCAATAGGATTATGGATTGTGAAAAGAGACTTAGCATTCTTTATCAGAAACAAGGCCGTGCAACCCAATTTGCGAGCAAAGCTGCTCGGGACAAATGGCTCCAAAAAGAAATTGATGAATATGAGCGAGTTTTATCTTCAACCTTAATGCAGGTAATCCTTGTTAAAATTCTTAGCGCATGAAGCTATTTTGTTGTTTTCTTACTCTTTAAGCTTTTCTTTTATGAATGGTTAAGGACTCTCTGATACATATTGTATATAAATGTATACTTGCTTTTGTGGCTGTTCATCAATAAGGAGAGCGGGAGGCAACTGAAACTTTAGTGTCGAGTTTACACTCTTTCCTCCTCTTTCGATAAGCTTTTCATAGCCTAAACCCATAAACCCAGTCCACTTGCAGCCATGTTAATCAAAATAACTAAATTTAATGACTTGATCAAACACTATCCCTTGTATTATAAGGTTCTTTCACCAGTTGCTTTTGGACCATCTTTTCCAGCCAGTAACAAGCGATCACAAGTGGTCCTAACAAACTAGATGCACGCACGCATCAAGGCATTCTGCCAACGAGCGAAGGCGATCACTCAAGACCACCATTTGAGTGTATTCGCTTTTCTGTTGAAAAGTACTATCCAGGTCCAGATGATCAACCTTTAGGGCATATGACTAGTAAGGTAAATCAACTTATCTATCGGCGAGATGCAATGAATTCATTTGCCTTCGACATGACTTTATGAAATGGGATTTTGAGAAGGTGGAGTTCAGTAACCCAGTTAGTGTCCGAGGAGAAGTTGACAAGAAGACAACTAATGGAATTGTCCGAAAGTCGCTAAAGAGGATCTATTTTGAGGTTTTACACACGGTGTATTAAAGGCAACAAAAAATGGTCTTCAACTTATTATTTATTTGTTAACATAAAACTTAATGGTGTTTCCTTATATATTTACCTTTTAAATATACAATTTTTCAATATATATTATAATCGTGGTCTATAGCATGACATTGTTATATGGTTCTTTGGTAAATTTTTCTCCCTTTTGGCCCTTTTCCATCATTTCTTCTTTCACTCAATTCACTTCAATTTATTATTCCAAGTAATCTTACTTTCTTACTTTAAAGGCCACAAAGTCCTAAAAATAAAATAATAATGAAACAGGAATAGCAGTTATTATTGTTAACGAAAAGAATTGTGGACAATTGAAGGAGTATCTACCATTTATTTTTAGCATTTTATTTTTCTATTAGGTACATGTTTTCTTCTTCTAAGGAGCAAACTGTATTTTTGGAATTTTATTTTTCCTATTAAGTATATGTTTTCTCCTCCCAAAAAGCATAATATCTGTGTTCTCTTTGGCATTTTATTTTCATATATGTAGTAAATTTAGGCATTGAATAGGTAATGTATTACCTCTCTTAGTTCATCATTGGTATTTATGTTGTCAATTTTTTGCCTTTTCCCCCCTGAAATATTTTTCTATATATTTCCTGAAAAACACTACTATTAAGTCTATCATTGTGCACATTCATTGCTCAATTAGAAAGGAAAAACACTTAAAGAATTTTAACTATTTCAACATCATAAACCATCAAGAATCCAAAACCTTTTTATGAGCTTGCAACTTTTCTACCATTTCCTTCACAATTTAATTCATCATAAGCCATCAACAAATTAATGCAATTTCCCCCTATACCCACTTGTGCTTAATTATTTATTTGGAATGGATTCAATCAACAAAGATTCACAAAGCTTGGCAAATGACTACGTGTCAGTCTCTGTCTTCTAATCAATGGTTTGTGACTTTGTGTATAGAAATAATTATAGCCAACAGTACATCTTATATAAACACGGAGACAACAATGTAGTGTTATGATGAGCTCGAATTGCACTTTTTGTGGAGTTTTTAATTTGAAAATTATATCCTAAAATATGGAGGCAACAAAGCTTGTTATATCTTTAGCATGGTGAAGGTGGGAGCCAACATTGTATGTGATCCTTAATCTTTTTTAGTTATTTCTATCTAAATTTTGTATATGCCCATATATAAGCTTTGTATGTATCAAATTTTAATTGAAAAATAATTTCCTAATGGGTATCTAAATGACAATTATATTGTTGGAGAGCAACTTCTATTTTACTTGGAATGTGGGAAATATTACTTATGAGGTTCCTAAGAGATGAAAATACTGTAAAGTACTTTCATCTTTTTATTTCATTGTATTTTAGGAGTAATTTAGAGCTAAATAAAGGTTTTGAGAATCAAGCTTCGTTGATTTTATTTTGTATCATATTTTTCTTTGTTGTGTATTGGTTATTGTCGAGAATATTAAATAATAAAAGTGTGTTCTCTCAAGAAACTTAAGCTTTTACATGTGATGGTCACACACTTTAACATGGTATTAGAGTAGACCTATGTTGCTCGGACTCTTCAAAAATGCCAATGGGTGCGTGTTGGATTCGCCAAAAGTATTATATTTTTGAAGAATCCGAAATGGGTGCGGCATCAAAAGTGAAGAGTCCGTGCAACTAAGGAGTAGACAGAGGTCCTGGATCGGACCTCACCTGCACCCATATAAAAAAAATTCCACATGCTTGGCCCATGAAAAAGAATCAAGCCCACCCACCGCTTGGCCCATGAAAAAGAATCAAGCCCACCCGTGAGGGTGTGTGTTGAGAATATAATTAAAAAATATAAGTGTGTTCTCTTTAAAAACTTAAGATTTTAGATGATATAGGCACACACTTCACCAGTTACTTAAGGATATGTGTACCAAAAAATACAAACTAAATTGAGGATGCACTTGTAATATTGATTTCTTATGCATTATATTCTTACATAATTATCTAATAGTAAGGAGTGTAATGCGAGTTCTTGTGCATTATACTTTTACATAACTATCTGATATTAAGGAACTCACATTTCTAGCCTCTAATTTATTTGTCTATCTATATATAATATAATTTTGGTCTTACGAAATTGATGCATGTGATGTGATCGTATAGATTTATTTCCTTCTTTTCTCTTACTTACGCATTTTATTAACTTCAAATCCCATTTCTTTTAAAAAATATAACAGCTTGACTTTCCATCTTCCACTATAATTTTTTGTAGTAGTATCTATTAAATGTCAATTTTCATTTGTAGCATCAAGTCCTTTCCATCAATTAGATTTTTTTTTTTTTTGAGTAACTTTGTTCAAGATTTATAGATTCAAAAATTCAATTCAATATGGTCAAGTAATTTTGTTCCCTTTTTTTTAATTGATGTAAATCTTAGGTTTCTGGAACTCTTGGTTTCAGAATGAGGGTGTTTGCATTATTTTTATGTTCAGATAAATAAAAAATTGAAGTTTCTATGTTTTGATTTTCAATGAAAATTTAAGGATGTATTTTGATTTTCCAAAATCCAATTCTTAGTTATTTTTAATATTCAAGAACAATTTTTTTTCCACTATATTTAATTAGGTTTTTTGCGATTTTCGTGACTGCGCGAGGCGCTGACATGTTTACTAGTTATAGCAAAACCAAATGTCTTAACTTCAAGGTAGATGCCACCAACAATTAATTCTTTTATGATGCTTGGTCTTTAAAAGCAAGAGTATGTGCTGCTAGGAATTGATATAGAAAAGAACTAGCTGAAGCAACTATTTCCATTCATAAAAGCTTAAAAATTTCTTCGACTTTCTTCATTTCTGTTATTTCTCCTCCATACTACTTCCAATTGTTCTTTCTTTGAGATGAGAGTCTATTGTAAACAACCTCTACCTCCAAGGCAATAGTAAAGTTTGGGTACCTTAACTCTTCTCAGACCCCACTTTGTGGGAATACACTGGATATGTTGTCGTAAAAGCTTAAAAACTTTACATGAGGTGAGACTCATAATGACAATGATTCAGCAGGCAAAGTTTCCTGCATATGCAGAAAGACTTTTTTTTTCTGTTGAGAATAAAGACTCTGTGTTTCCACTGTTAGAAACAGCTACAGAGACCATAGAATGTTCTTTATGTATAACCTGATTAATCTAACAGGCAGCTTTTGTAAGCTCCCTTTCCTTCCTTTTACTTGTCATATTTTTGTTTTTCTTCTGTTTTTTTGCGTTAAATAAGAAGTTCACTTTTACTAAAAAACTGAGGAAAAGATTAGTGCTCATTACCATCACTACGATTCTCTACTTATTGTCTTAATTCCTTTTTTTTTCTATCTCAGGAGAAAAAACTTCAAGATGAAATTGATCAGCTCAAAAAAGACATGAGAGATCAAGATGATATAATCAAAGTTCGTAAAGTTGAAGTGGACAAAAAAGAAACCTTTATATCTGGTTATCGAAATGCTTATAATCAGTATAAAGTGGATAGAGACAAGCTGCACGATGAGCGGAAGTATGATCCTTTTCAGTTATCGTAGGCTTATATGAGTGTTTTTCGAGCAGTATTATTTATCTAGAAATATCTGAACTCTGCAATTTCATATTTGTGTTCGTCCAAGGTCTCTGTGGACGCAGGAGACCGAACTGACTACTGAAATTGAACGGCTCAAGTCTGAAGTTGTGAAGGCAGAGAAAAGCCTAGATCATGCAACTCCTGGTGTGAGTAACTGCTTTAACATGTCATCTATGTAACATTCCTGGGCTATATAGTTCCAACTTTAAAAGCTTGGCACTCCCCCCCCCCCCCCCCCCCCTTAATTTCATCAATGATAGTAATCCGGTCTTCTAATATTTAACACCTGATTGATAAAAGAAATAAAAAATATTTAACACCTGATTGCTAGATGGCCTGGTATGAAGTATGAATTGCTCCTGTTATCAGTAGGTGTTGTCATAACTGCATGTAGTGGGCATTATGTATTCACCAGGGAGGATGGTCCAGTGAAATCCCTTGGTATTTACTCTTGTGCCTAAACCAATTCGAAATGCTTGTTTTCACGAGTTGAGGTAGTCAAAGAATTAAAATTTTCTGTAGCGAAAAAAATCAAAGATCCCAGGAACTGTGATGTATAAGTAAAATATAGGTATTTCGTGTCACAATCTACAAGACCTATTCGTCTTAGGTTAAGAGATAAGATCAACAGAAAAAGCTTACCCAGGTGGTACCATATGTACAACTACAATTAGAGTTAACACAGAAATAGTAAATGTACAAAGGGACACAAAACTGTGATAGGCCAAATTAGCCTGACTATGGATAGTCTCTTAAGTGTGTTCTATATTATTCTAACTTTCTAAGTGAACTCAAAGAATAAACCTTTGAGGTCTTTCAATTTCAACTTTCTGAATTAGGGGTCTTCCCATTTTCAAAGCATCTTACAATTATTTATATCATGATATTGTCTGAGACTGCATTCCCATGTTTGTCCCTGGTTGTTAGATCTGTATTCTGAGAGAATAGGGAATATAAGACAAAACTGGATCTATATTCTAACTTACCCGAAATAGCATGTATCCCTGCACAATAAATATGCTAGATTTCTCATTACTTTTTTTTTTTTTTGGAAATTCTCAGGATATTAGAAGGGGTCTGAATTCTGTAAGGAGGATTTGCAGAGAGTATGAAATCTCTGGAGTATTTGGACCAATTTTTGAGTTGCTTGAATGTGAGGACAAGTTTTTTACAGCTGTTGAAGTTACTGCTGGAAACAGGTATTGATCAAAGTTCTGCCAAGGACAAGAAGCTGTTGAATGCTGATTATTGTCTTTTGCAGCTGCCAAGTTACAACACTGTTTTGTATCTGTTCGGAGCTTATACTAACACAACTTGCTCTCTCTGTCTTTGCAGCTTATTCCATGTGGTGGTTGATAATGATGAAACATCAACTAAAATTATTAGACACCTCAATGCTCAAAAAGGTGGACGAGTTACATTTATTCCATTGAACAGGGTTAAAAAACCACATGTTAATTATCCACAGGGCTCTGATGTGATTCCGCTTCTGAAGAAGTTGAGGTTTTCTGATTCATATTGTAGGGCATTTGAGCAGGTCTGTAATGTAGTTTCACGTAGTATTTGCAATATTCTCAATCACTTCAGTCATGACCTAACGAGCCTGTTGTGTCTGGTCCTTTGGGGCTTTCGTGGTAGATTTTTACTTGCCTAATCTGTTTAGGATTAGTACAATTTTAATTTTGTTCACATACAGATTACATATAGTTTTCTGTTAGATCTTTATATACTTCATCCATGATCACAAAAAAAGAAAAAACTAAGTTGTGGCTGTGATTGTCTTCTCTACTCCTTTAACTGGAAGTTTGACTGGATTGTGGAGTAACCATCTCGATTCAATTTGTATTTTTGTTATTTTAGCTGTAGTATATTCAGTAAAGCTGTTATTACTTCTCACGCCTATAATTCCAGTAAAGAGTTTATATATTCTGCTAGGTGTTTGCAAGAACTGTAATTTGTCGAAATCTGGATGTTGCCACCAGGGTTGCTCGTAACGATGGGCTTGACTGTATCACTCTGGAAGGTTAGGTCTTGAGCGACCTTATTCCGACAAATTTGATTCGTTTTTAGTAGAATTAGCCTGATCTGACCTGCCTTGTTTTTGCAGGTGACCAAGTTAGTAAAAAAGGTGGCATGACTGGTGGATTTTATGATCATAGACGCTCAAAACTGAGGTTTATGAGCACCATCAAACAGAATACAGTGTCCATCAACCTGAAGGAGCGTGAACTTGAGGAACTTAGATATAAACTTCAAGATATCCTTACTGGGTTTATTTACATCTTAACATTGTCCAGTACCCTTTACTTTGCTGTGTTATTCTTTTCGATCTTTGCTAATACTATTGCTGAAGGTAATTCCCTAGATTTATGCATACACTCCACTCATTTTGTGCTGGACATCACACATCTTTGGCTACGTTACACAATCAGTGGTTTCTAGCAACTGTGAAATTTTAGCTAACTAGTAGGTGCTAGCACCTGTGGAACTTTTCCTCAGATGATATGGTTTGAACTCAAACTAGAAAGTTAATGAAACAACCGCTAATGTGCATGTGTGTTCTTTCCTCAGCATTTTAATTTGCGAAAGGGGCTTACAGCGCACGAAATGCTCGTTTTCTAGTGAGAGGTGGGAGTATATGTACAGCCTTCTCCTTCCTTTTATGCAAGATAGGCTGTTTCCATGCATGTTTTCTCCAACTGTAAGTTCATTGAGGAAGCAACTCAGCTGTCGCACCACTGTCTATTCACTTTCATGCGAATTTGATTCCGTTTATAAATGAGTCACGTGCATTTAGTTAATTGCTTGAATAATTTAATATATCCTACTTGTGTGCTTCTAGGTGGACTGTGGACACAAATTACAAATGCTATTTATTTGAAATATACAGACAGCGTACTAAAATGCCAGTAGTTAGTGCTCTATAAGTTGGATTAAACAGTGTGGAGATATTTTCAGGTTGACATCCAGTTTGCCTCGTTAAGCAAATTAATCTTCTGGTAAGGCATTACAGTAAGTTAAGGACTGGGTGGCAGGCTACAAAAGCTGTAATACCAAAAACTTGTCAAAAGGCAGCCCGAGTGTTGTATGATCTCTATTAACTAATACAATTTGAACATAAGTCTTCTCACTTGAGCTTGGAATGTATTAAAAGAATTAATGGGCTCTGAGATTATGGAACTTCAATATGTACAAAATTAATACTATATAATTCCGGGGTTTTCTTTTATAATAAATTGGAGTAAAATTCCTTTCTGTGTTTTACTGAACATGCATCGCTTATTTCCTTTTACTCTTGAAAGTGCTGCCAACAATTTTTGTGTGGATTAGAAAGTTAGAGGCAACAACAAGATCTTATAGTTCTGCTTTCTTGGTGTCACGAGCTTTATTTATCCAGCGTTCTAAGGATGTTCAAAGTATACCTTTCACCTTTTGTTCTTTCACTTAGCTTTTCCCACAGATAGACCAGAAAATTAATGAACTTGTGGCTGAGCAGCAGAAAAATGATGCTGGCCTGGGTCACGACAAGTCTGAGTTAGAACAGCTTAAACAAGACATTCTTAATGCTGAAAGACAGAAACAATCCATCTTAAAAGCTCTTCAAAAGAAGGTGCCTCCTGTTGAAAATCTTTTGAATCTCTTGTTTCTACTGTGTTTCTTCTACAATTAGAGACTGTCGATATGTGCAGGAGAAACTGCTTGGTAATATTCTGAGTCAAATAGATCAGCTCAGAGCTAGTATAGCTATGAAACAAGATGAAATGGGAACGGAACTTGTTGATCATTTAACGCCGGAAGAGCGAGATTCTTTGTCACGTTTGAACCCTGAAATCACGGCTCTGAAGGAGAAGCTGATTGCTTGCAGGGCAAATCGGATAGAGGTTTGCTGATGTCAAGATTACTTAAGTCAGTATATGACATATTGATACAAATCAATTTCGCGTTTCTATTGGCTTTTGTAGACTGAAACTAGAAAAGAGGAGCTTGAGATGAATCTGTCAACAAATCTTGAAAGACGAAAGCAAGAGTTAATGGCGATGAATTCTTCTGTCGACGTTGATATGCTACAGGCTGAAGTTGAGAGCAAGTATCAGGAACTTAATGATGCAGACTCACTAGTTGATCATGTCACTAAAGAGCTTACAAGTGAGTTCATTATTTGTTTTTGAAGCTTTAGGTATCATATACATTCAAAATTTC
Source organism: Solanum sitiens (assembly GCA_016801875.1). Classification (NCBI taxonomy): domain Eukaryota; kingdom Viridiplantae; phylum Streptophyta; class Magnoliopsida; order Solanales; family Solanaceae; genus Solanum; species Solanum sitiens. The sequence goes on from JABWTJ010000151.1 coordinate 1,259,542, forward strand.
TAATACATAAGATGGCCTGCACAGGGGTTTCTCGAAATATAGATGAACGTAACAAGAGGCTCAAGCAGATCAAACAGGAAAAAGATAACCTGAAGGCAAATATTCTCTATTTTATTTCGAGTTCACATGGCCTGTTTAGTTTTGTGCTAATACATAAATTTTTTTACAGGCTCTTGAAGATAAGTATCAGAATACACTTCAGGATGAAGCAAGAGAACTGGAACAGATGCTAAGTAAACGGAACACCTATCTTGCCAAACAAGAAGAATACTCTAAGAAAATTCGGGAACTGGGTCCTTTATCTTCTGATGCCTTTGAGACGTATTGCTCTTCTCTAAATATGCATATATCTTTTTTGGCATTTAAATATGGAGAACTCTATTTTGCCTCCGTTTTCTTTTATTGTTTATCTTGATAGAACTTCTTGTGCTAGAAGTCATAAGCATTCGGATATAAATACAACCGCGAGTGACTGTAATGATCATAAATTATTTTTAAATGGTGAAATTGTAAGGTGAAAAGGATTCTTGACAGTGTGCCCTTTAGGTATTCAACAAAATCTAATTAATGAAGGAACAGTGATACATAGTAATATTTTCTGGATACAGGTTGGAGCATAAGTTGTTCCATATGTTTAGTTTGTTTGGTGAACTTCCATGGGATGTTAGAAACTTAGAATAAGACCTAATGACTGAATTGCCTATTTAAGTATCTTCTTTTGCATGTAGAAGAACCTTTAAGACCAATAACTTAATTTTAAGCTATTGTCTCACGAGTGCTTTGGATCATTGTTCATCAAAACATTGTAAACTGTCATATGAGTGCAGCTTGAACTTGTTCAAGTATTTGCATGTAGTTGAAATGATGCTTTAATTATTCACGTCCTAGAAGTGAAGTCTCTCGTATTCTTTCAGCAGAATGTTGAAATTCAAGTATAGACATATTTGTGATACATCTGAGTAGCTAAATAATTGACGAAAAATAGGGAATCGTGTGAAATTGATGGTTGTTGAAAGTGAGGCGATAGTTTGGCGTCTGTATTAATGAGGTAAATGTCTAGATTGCTGAAAAACATTTGTCTCCATCTCTTTCGGTTGTAGTTTGATCTTGTTCATACTTGTGTGTTGCTGCTTTTTGTCACTCAAGAATAAGACAGTAAGCTATCATCTTTTATCTGCTTGTTATAATTGCATTTGTTTTTAGTCCTTTTAAATGTCTTTGCTTAATGACAGGAATAGCTTCTAGACCTGTTTCCTTGTTGCCTTCTACCCCTTCTAAAAAGTCTAGGAAAGAAAATGTGGAGATACTCTAAAGCATGCCTTATAGTATAAACCTGGGTTCAAGTGTTCAGTTGTTTAAATATGTGCACATTATAAAGTCTTTTGACCTCTAAAATTTTATTTTACACTAGGAATAGTCTTTTTATTAAAAAATAGGAGGTGATATGTATACATGCAATATTACCTTTAGACAGGTGCATTGGTTTTTGTTATTCTGACATAATGGTTGGAACTGCTTAATTGCTAGTTTACTAAAACTATAATGAGGGTGTTTGTAAATGTAAAATTAATGCCATTATTTTGTGGTTAATGTAAATTCTAGGTACAAAAGAAGGAACGTAAAAGAATTATATAAGATGCTGCACAAGTGTAACGAGCAGCTGCAACAGTTCAGCCATGTAAACAAAAAGGCACTTGATCAATATGTAAACTTTACCGAGCAAAGAGAGGAACTCCAAAGAAGGCAAGCTGAACTGGATGCTGGGGATGAGGTATATAAAGCATGTATTTTGTGGATTTGAACTTGTGTATGTTTATGTTTTGATAGCAGTTGAGTTTGGGTCCCTTCATTTGTCTTGCATCAATCTTGGCAGAAAATCAAGGAACTTATATCTGTTTTGGATATGAGGAAAGATGAATCAATTGAGCGCACGTTCAAGGGCGTGGCTAAACATTTTCGTGAAGTGTTCTCTCAGCTTGTACAAGGAGGTCATGGGTTCTTAGTTATGATGAAGAAAAAGGTTTGTTTTTTTGTCACATAGCACATTATGTGTCTTTCCATTGGGCTACCTCTTACTCATTTTCGTACTTTCTCTTGTTCTGTTCGAAGTTCTCATTATGGTGCACTTGCAATAAACAGATCCTGTGTATATTAGAAGTCTCATTGAAATTAAACCGTAATATATACAAATGAGTTATTCTATAAGTCATGTCGATATGTTTGAACAAAGTGCAATTATAGACTTTAAGAGATTTAAATTTTGGAAATAAAAATGTCTTAATGAGAGTAATCAATATGGTTACATATGGCCAAGTACCTCTCCACAGTGGAAGGTAAATTTTATTGTGCTTATAATGACAACCATTTACTTTTCTTTGAAATTTGTCGAAGAATTTGACTGATGTGAGTGAGCTAAGAAACAGAAACTCAATAGATGGTGCTCAACAGATTATTTGAAGAGGAAACACTTGAAAAACAATAAACTAATAGAATTGGCAATATAAGAAAGTGAAAGTATATCGATTGCTGAACTTCTTGAATGCTTAGCTGGCTTAGAAAATCAAAATATCTCAGTCATGAAGTATTCAGTAGATTACATACAGCTAGAACTTAAACTTCAAAGGAAGAATTCGATAAATTGTCCAATGAAAAATGGAGAGGTTAAGAGGCTACAATAAATGGAGTAGCACTTAAACACAGCGACAGACATAACTGTATAGCATAATAGTTATACGAGTAGTCCTCTGAGCATAAAAAAAAGTTGCATGAGTGGTATTCCATATTGTTAACCTTGCTGTAATTTCTAAGTACTAATGCCAGTGCCGGATAATATACAGTTATACACTTTGGGATTGCATACCCGTGGCTAGTTTTTTTTTGAACTTGGTAACTTCATATTATATCACAACCATTACATGGGTTGTACTGTAACCTTGTATACATTTGTACTGCAATTTTACTGCCCTGAACCTAAATTGAGTCTAGAACATCAACTATAGAGACAGTTTCATTTGAGTATACGTGGTTACTCCAAAAACGTAACAACACAATGCAGTTTAGGTTAACCTTGCTCACTATTCTTTATGCTCTCAAAACACCTAGAATTCCTCTATTTCTAAGTTGACCACCATATAGCAGCTGAGACTTTCCTGGGCATGGTCCAGGAGATGCCTTTGAGACTTAGAAATATTCTCCGTAGCTAAAGGGTGCAAGTGCAGTGTAGAAGATGGTCTCTCATATGTTTCCTTACAAAGAAAATATCTCGAGCATAAGGTTATCCCTTTCTTGGCCAAAAACCAGATGAAAACAGGATATTTTGTAAGGTATACTATTTTTCCAAATTTGTTTCCACGGCCAGTTTAGATTATGATACTAGGTCAGCTAGTATATTCCTCATTTTCAATGTCTTCCTAGGGCTAATGGTATTTCTTTGGTTCTCGCTTTCTAATTTCTCCTTAAAATCATTAGATTCCACCATTATAAAATGGGTGATGGAATAATTGTTTGCCGCCTCTACATTTCCTGTCAAGAAAGCAGAATTGATGGTCCCAGAAACATCTCTATATTATTACCCTGTAGGTGTCCTATAATAGTGTATTGCATGTAGCATTGTCACTAAGCATTACTAAGCTGATACATACTTGGCTAGTTATCATTATCAGATTTTGCATGTATAAAATGGTTGTTTTCACATTTATTTTGTATGGATGAACTTCTGGAAGTACATGGGTCTGTGTAAGTTGGCTTTCTTAAATGATGAGGATCACTAGTCTTGTGTTGTTGCTTCTAGGATGGTGAGGAAGATGACAATGATCCTGATGATGATGAGCCGCGTGCTGATGCAGAGGGAAGAGTTGAGAAATATATTGGTGTGAAAGTGAAGGCATGTATTTCTTACCATTTTATCTTCTGATGTTTGTGATCATCTCATCGAGTCATCATTATTGAATTCTATTTTGGAGCAATAGTTCCGATAATCATACAAAAAACTAGTCATAGAATTCTTGTGCTGTTTACACAATTATGTTGAAATCTGCATCTTTGAGCTAATTTTGAATTGGTACTTGAATTGAATTAATGTTCTTGTGATAGGTGTCGTTCACTGGACAAGGAGAAACACAGTCAATGAAACAGTTATCAGGGGGCCAGAAAACTGTGGTAGCACTGGCACTTATATTTGCCATACAAAGATGTGATCCTGCCCCATTTTATCTTTTTGATGAGATAGATGCAGCACTAGATCCTCAGTACAGAACAGCCGTGGGGAGTATCCTAGAGTTGAAATGATTCTGTGTTCCTTCTTCTCTCTCTACTGTCTCCATGTATACCTCCTCGTTTCCTTTGACTGTAATTTGCTAGATATGGTTCGTGATTTGGCAGACAGGGGTAGCACACAATTTATCACGACGACATTTCGCCCGGAGCTCGTGAAAGTGGCTGATAAGATATATAGTGTGAGCCACAAAAATAGAGTTAGCAAGGTCACTGTTGTATCCAGGGAAGGAGCCTTAGATTTTATTGAGCAGGATCAATCACATAACTGATTGAGGTGAGTAAGAAGAGCTTTTCGATTTGTGTTTAGTTAAGCTATTCAATTTGTTTTTTTTATTAGTCATTTAATTCGTTTTAATTTATTTTCTGGTAAAGTGGCACAAGAGGTGTGGAGGGTTGGTGAAGAAGCTTTTCTGCTACTGCGCTGCTTGTTATTGCTGATGATTCGTTGTGGGAGATGCTGAATCGTTGGTTGTGAAATATTGATGCTAATGTTTAATGTGTTATGTGATTTCTGTAAATGTAGAAAACTTTATTGATGTAACGTTTACTTCATACAACTGCACTTATGTAATATATATATATATACACATATATATGAACAGAGATAGCTTTGATTATTCATCTGTTTCATCATATTCAAAAATTGTTGGGTGCCTACTGAAAGAACATGCATAAAATTGTTAGACACGTCAACCAAATATAATTGAAAAGAGACATGACCACCCTACAAATACTTCTCTAGCAGTAAGAACCCATCATAATCATAATTTATAGTATTTAATAATAATAATACTCTAATAATTCGAAGGGAAGCTTTAACACAGTTTTCTACATTCTGCTGTTTCTTCCAGTTTCAATAATGAATAATAATTCACTAGCTTCTCAAGTAAGTGTCTACTCCCTTGTGTTCCTAAAGAACTGCTTGCCCCATAACCAACTTCTGGAAAAGATTTCATAGTTCCTTTTGTACCTAATCTTCTGTTGACTAGTATTCTGAAACAAGCTCTCAGCATGATGAAACTCTATCCAAAAGCTGAATGTCATACACACTATAGTATCAATGCTGTCTTTTAATTCAATTTTACTGCCCGAGTAGTGAGTCCAAATCCAAAGGGAAAGAGGGGATTGTAGTTGCGATCGCCGACATTCATAGGAAGCTGGTCCACTGACTTGAACCAAGTCCTAGCAAGTTTACCAGTGAAACCATAGTCACCAAATAAAACATCTGCAACACCTTGGCCTTCAGTCCCTGGAAGCCAAGCAGCTACAACTGCATCTATCTTTTCAACATAAGGCTCTAGCACAACTGGACGACCAGAGACAACTACTACAACACATTTCACAGCCCCACAGACATTGTTAATAGTGCTAGGACCAGGTTCTGTTATTGTAAGATTTGAGCTGTCGCCCATCATCTCTGCATATGGGACTTCACCTACTACAACGATGGCGTAGTCGAATTCGTTTGACTTCACAAAGTTTGCATCAGGATTCTGCTGGTACACTACTTGTGTAGAAGGATCCACAGTTTTCTTGATAGCACTTAAAATAGTGGTTCCTGTCATATATAAAATTCCATCAATTTCTCTCCATGATGATACAAGAGTTTTAACCCCTTACCAAAAGAGTCACTTGTGGTAAAGTGGAAGACATACCAACTGTTAAATCATTGCCTGCGACACCCTGCCATTCTATTGTCCAGCCTCCGCATTGGTAACCCAAATTGTCTGCATGAGTTCCAGCTACAAGTATCTTTTGCACTTTCTTTGGAAGGGGAAGTAATGGCTGACTAGTACTCTTGCCATTCTTCAACAGGACAAGTGATTTCCTTACTGCTTCCCTTGCCAACTCTCGATGCTCCTACAGAGGCAGTGAAGCATGTTAGATCACACATAAAAGACTTAGATCCCAAGAGTTGAAACAGTTTCTGAATATCAAAGTTACCTGGCTACCGAGTTGGTTTACCAAGCTAAGGTCAGCCAGTGGATTCTCAAAGAGACCCATGGTAAACTTAACTCTCAATATCCGCTTCACAGCATCATCAATTCTGCTCATGGGAATGATATTATCTTTCACTAGTAGAGTTAGAGCATCAATGAACTCTTTGTAGTTCTCTGGAACCATAATCTGCAGCATAGACGAAACATATCATATAGAGTAACTATCGTTTTGATAAACAAGATTCGATCAAACATAAAAAACCAACCATGTCAATTCCTGCTGAAACTCCAGCTTGAACTGAATATGTGTAGTTAGCATGAGGTGGGCTTGTAATCCGGTCAATGCCTTGCCAATCAGAAATGACAAAACCCTGAAAAAGATACAAGGCCAAAAGAGGTGTTATACATGGATATATATCCCTACTTGACCTTAACTTACTGATTCTGAATGAGCTGACTGAGCTAATCATTCTTACCCTGAATTTGAGCCTGTCCTTTAGGAAGCCAGTGACAAGATCTCGGTTAGCATGCATCTTTTCACCATTCCAGCTTGAGTAAGATACCATCACCGTTGAAACACCCTTTATGATGGAATTATAATATGCAGGCATGTGGATGCCAAATAAACCATTTGAGTTAATTACAGTGTTATTTTCATCGATTCCCTTCACTGTGCCACCATCTCCTACAAAATGCTTGGCGCAGGCTGCTACCTTTAACCTTAACCAGTTGAAAGTTCAATCAAACGAATGTTCCACAACAAAGGACGATAAAATAGAAACTTCAGGGTTGATGGTTAGAAGCTATTCAGAATAGTAATAATCAAAATGTCTAGAAATATTCTAGCACCAAAAACATTACCTTAAAGCAATACTTAAACTCACTTTAAATTTTCTTAAACAATACTTAAATGGTTCAATTATATTTTATTCAAAGATCAACAATAAACACACTTGCTGAAGGTCATTCTCAAGAAAAATTCTATGGTGGACCACTTATATATTATAATTTATAACCAACAAGTATTTGTCAATAGCATTGATTCTTAGATCATCAAATCCAAACTTGCCCCAGTATGGCAGTGAGCTTCCATGTGAAGTGAATAAATGACATTGATACTAATAAATATCACTACATCCCACCAGTCATGTCGCCTTCTCATAAAAACAATATGCTTATGAAGGAGTTAGTAAGATAATCATCATTTCTTTTTCTTTTTGATGAAGTAATCTTCATTTTTATTCCTTAACACATGTCTGGTGTAAATCATTTAAAACAGGAAAGTAGTAATTGATAGAGATTCATACTTCCCGTCAACAAAGGGAACACCCTTGCGAGAGTTAGCTGGCAGATCTCCTTGTAAACCAGGAATTATCTCTGTCATGGTTCGCACAATACTGTGATCTTCGCTGTAGCTTTCATAACAACGCCCCCACCTAGGGTCTCTGCATACCTATTATAACAATGTTATTCAGATAAAAATAAATAAAAATGCAACTTGTCGAAAAGTTCATTCAAATAATATCATATCAACTTACTGCAATGCAGGGAGCAAAAGCATATGGGATTCCTGTGGCTCTAACTTCAAGTGCAGTTGCAGCTCCAATACGCTTCACAAGATCAGGGTCCCTGCAATAAAGTGACAAATTTCTAAGTGAAAGACAAGCATTTGGAGATTCACGGAGCATTAGGAGAAGTTGAAAATACATAACAAGATCATTTTCTTTTTGGAACATAATTGACCTCAATGCTGATGATCATTTCTTGATCCTAAGGTATCATTTCTTTATTAATCAGATTAAATAGAGGAGCTCTCACCACATTTAAGAAGAAACCATATTAGTACCTTCTGATAATTAGAACAAAAATCAGAAGCATACTTCTTATAATTCATATACTTGCCTGGTGACACCAAGTCCAATATTGTGAGGAAAAATAGTAGCATTATAGACATTGTTGTGTCCGTGAACTGCATCAATCCCATAAATCATTGGAATACCAAGGCGGGTCGAAAGAGCACCCTTTTGAATCTCGTTTACCATATTGATCCAATCCTCAGCAGAGGCTTTAGGTGCAGGAACACTCCCTCCACCACTCAATACACTCCCTGCCAGATTTTTTTTTTATAAAAATGAAATCCAATATACACTTACAGTAAAAAACAGATCAACCCTTTTCCTAATTTCCTTTATATGCATATGTTTTTAACAAAAGAAAACCTCCGTTTTAACAATAAAGCCCCCTGATTTAGAATCCATTTTCTGTAAGCTGTATGAGATACTGTGTAATCAAATATAGACATAAAAATGTGATTTTTCTAACACCAAATCAGCAACGTTCCGGAATCTCTGGTGAAGTATGAGCAAGCATTCAAGAATGGTCATGTCAATCTAGAGATAAATGAACTCCAATATACTTTGCAGGATAACAACGAATAAAGAAAGAAGGCCACACCCCTTCCCATTTCTCTTTAAAAATACCTTCTTTTCTTTCTTTCAGAAATAGGATTAGAAGATAAAATCTTTTGGTATAACATAGGCTATTCTCGGTACTCTAAGTATCTAGCTCTCTCAAGAGTTTTGGGAACCCCAAGGGAGTGGTACGTAGGCGTCATACCCTGAAACAAGCATTAGTTACTGAATCCAAGGCTCGTGCATTCAGATTTCATGCACGGGCCACTTCCCAAGAGGGTATGACGTAAACAGCCTACCCAGAGGCAAACATCATACTAGATTCACAGTTTGAACCCATGGAATAGGTCACATAGAAGCTAGTGTCAAAGAGTGTCAAAACATAATAAGTAAAACAGACATAAGGGAGTCAACATAAGCATATATACATGAAATTAAAATTTTAACCAAACTAAACAGTGTAATTTTCCATCAAAGGGTATCCAATGACACCTGGCTTCGCCATTAACACGAATAACTTTACGTTATTCCAAGACTATGCTCTACATACACATAAAGAATGAATTTTTAAAAACATACCAATGAAATATTGCTTCATAACATCAGGTAATGCAACTTTCCTCTCAATCTGAGTCATCTGACCAATCTTTTCCTCAAGAGTCATCCTTTTCATCAAGTCCTTAATTCTTGTAACCATTGGCTGTTTTGGGTCCTTGTATTTTAGGTACTCTGCTTCTGCAATCACTGCCCATAAGCAGAACAACACAACACCCTTCATGGGTATTGAAAATCTCCCCATTGTTTTTGTGCCTTCTGCTTAGCCAATCTGGTAAAACTCACAACATGAAGAGCAGCACAAAAAATGTGAACAAACAAGAAACAATTTTGTTTAGAAGTATGAAAAATGATAACAGGTATTAACAAGAAATGTATAACTTACTTGTTGAGCTTCTTCTACTTTGAAACAGGCAATTTTGTAGAGAATAAATAGGCGATGAATATATATATATACACACACATGCACATTGAGTGACAGGGTAGTGGGGGTAATGGTGGGTAGGGTGTGAATAAGGACTCAGTAGACGTTTAGTAGAATTTTGAATCAAAGTATTGAAGATAAAATATTTTTGAACCAAATTATAAATAGAGCGTTTATTCTTTTCATATAGTTTAAGGGTGTTTTTGATTCTTTTCCCTTTTCAAGATTAAAAAAGATATTTGATTTTTTTAAAAGAAATTAAAAGTAATTTAGATTAGAAAAAAGTGAAAATATTTGTTGGTTGCTTTTAATTTTTTTAAAAAAATATAGAAAAAAGTGAAAATAGAAAATTTTGATTCTTTTATGATCATACATGTTTTTTGGAGTTCAACTTCAGGAGTAAATTGAGGGTTTATTAATCTCCATATTTTCACAATGTAGTGATTAGATTTGCGCATACTTTACTCTCTCGAATCTCACTTAACGTGATTCAGTAAATATGTTATTGTTATTGTAACTTTAGAAAGAAATCGAGAAATTTCATGGCTAAACGCTCTTATTAAGATCCGTCTCTCCACCGTACAAAAAATTTCAATTTATTCATGTATTTAAAAAAAACCTTTAGTTGCTCGATAGTTAAGTTTTTATCATTTGAAAATAAAGATAAAATTTACTTATTTTAGTTATAACAAGACATATTTAATTCTATCTATTAATAATTGAAAAATCTATTATATTTGACGGGAACATAAATGATTAATTATTTTTTCCATTTAAAAAAAGTATATCTAAAAAAGGCAATTGGAATAGAAATTTGTTTTTGTGACTTTTCGGCTAACGTTTTTCGAAGTAACATTTTCTGTCACGAAATTTCATTGGGATCCTTTTATTGGAACGTGGTAGGTGGCTATTTTTAGAAAAATCAATCATGTGACAAAAATATTGCAAATAAGTCCTTTAAAGTTTTGAAAAGAGCAATAGAGCTCCTAAAGAGTTGAAAAATTGACAAACAAGTTGAACTTATAATTTAAATTTAAAAAAAAAAAAGACTATGAAGTGTCATTTTTGTTTTGTTATTAAATCTTTGAGAAAACTTATTTTATGCTGTCCTTGTGAGTATTGAGTATAGGGTAAGGACAAAGCAAAAGAATGAATTAGATAATATTTAGATGGATCAAATTTGAGATAATAAAGAATATAGATTAATAAATCTAATCAAATGACTTAAACGTTAAGGTTGTTTTGAAATTGATAGATTTTATTTTATTCGTGGGTTTGTAACTAATTCAGATTGTAACGTTAATATTTGATCAAAAGAATGTTATTAGATAGGGTAACTATCATTTTGTTCTTGATCATTTTTAATCTTATCTAGAATGAGTATTTATTTATTTTTGTCGAGGTAGGGGAAGGGAAAAAAATATAAGGAAGGGGATTATAATGTGAAGAATCAAATCCGTAAAAGTTTAGATAATCATCAATTGAACTACTAAAATTCTCCGTGAATATTATTTACCAAATCAGAATATTTATTACTGAAGTGTTAGATATACACAATTTGGAACTTGAAATGCTAATAAAACCAAATAATCAATTAAGTGGTAGTATTATTACAAAGAAATATCAATATATTGAATGCTCCAATTTTGGTCCTATTGATAGTGAAGTCAAGCAAACTCTTCTTCTTACCATCCCTAAGAGCTACCATTTGCTTACTCGCTGATAACTCTTTGATAACTCGAACTCACAATCTTAAAATTAAAGGTGAAGGATACTTATCATAATTGATGAGATGAAACTAGAAGAATTATTGAATTCGTATCTATAATATATAAGATGCAATTACAATAAAAACTATCAAGAACAATTTTAATTCATTTAAGATCAAACATAACTTGATCATAAATATCCAGTCCTTCCAAAACTGAAGCTATCAAAGCCTATTTATATAATTCACCTTCCCAGTTTACTCCATCCTGAGCTTACATTATACTTCGCTAAAGAAAAAGCTTCACTATTGGATCTCTTTTAGTATATAGACTGGTAAGGTCTACGTATATTCTACCTGATCATTTGTGAGATTTCACTGAGTATGTTGTTGGTAACTTACTAAACAACCAGGTACTAAGATTCAAATAGCCATCTGAATTTGACTTCAAGTTGTTCTTTTATCACCTTGGTTGAAGCCACATGTATATATGTGTCATACAAAACTAAGGTCTTGAAAAAATCAGTTGCATTACTCAAAATACAGCTAGGTGAAACTTAAACATTAGCAGTAACAACCCATCATAATCATAATTAGTAGTAAGACTTTACTACAACAAAAACATACCCAGTCTAGTCATACAAAGTGGGATTATTATATAATAATAACACAACAACAACAACATTAACAATAACATACCTAGTCTATAGCATCAGTGCTGTCTTCTAAATTCTAATTCATTTTCAGTGGCTGAGTAGTGAGTCCAAATCCAAAGGGAAAGAGGGGATCATAGTGTGGATCGCCGACATTCATAGGAAGCTGGTCCACTGACTTGAACCAAGTCCTAGCAAGTTTACCAGTGAAACCATAGTCACCAAATAAAACATCTGCAACACCTTGGCCTTCAGTCCCCGGAAGCCAAGCAGCGACAAGTGCATCTATTTTATCAACATAAGGCTCTAGCACGACTGGACGACCAGAGATGATGACTACAACACATTTCACAGCCCCACAGACATTGTTAATAGTACTAGGACCAGGTTCTGTTATTGTAAGATTTGAGCTGTCACCAAGCATCTCTGCGTATGGGACTTCACCTACTACTACAATCGCGTAGTCGAATTTGTTTGACTTCACAAAGTTTGCATCAGGATTCTGCTGGTACACTACTTCTGCAGACGGATCTACAGTTTTCTTAATAGCACTTAAAATAGTGGTTCCTGTAAAACAATTGTCATATTATCATTAATCAATCGCCCACGAAAGGTGGAATTAGTAGCTATCCATGTGTTGTTACTCCTGATACGAAATAACAGATTCCTTACCAACGATGAAATTATTGCCTGAGACGCCTTGCCATTGATTGGTCCAGCCCCCGCATTGGTAACCCAAATTGTCAGCATGAGTTCCAGCTACAAGTATCTTTGGTGCTTTCTTAGGAAGTGGAAGTAATGGCTGACTAGTGATCTTGCCATTCTTCAAAAGGACGAGCGATTTCCTTACTGCTTCCCTTGCCAACTCTCGATGCTCCTGCAGAGTGGCGGTGAAGCATGATAGATCACAATTTTTCACACGTAAAAGACGTACTGAGATCACAAGTATTGAAACAGTTTCTGAATATCAAATGTTACCTGGCTACCGAGTTGGTTTACCAAGCTAAGGTCAGCCAGTGAGTCCTCAAAGAGATCGAGGATAAACTTAACTCTCAGTATCCGCTCTACAGCATCATCAATTCTGCTCATGGGAATGATATTATCTTTCACTAGTAGAGTCAGATTCCCAATAAATTCTGCGTAGTTATTTGGTATCATAACCTGCAGCATAGACGAAACAATCATATAGAGTATCATTTTGCTAAAAATGATTCGAGATCAAACAAAACAAACCATGTCAATTCCTGCTAAAATTCCAGCTTGAACTGAGTAAGTGTAATTAGCATCAGGTGGGCTTGTAATCCGATCAAGGCCTTCCGAATCAGAAATGATGAAACCCTGAAAAAGATGCAAGGCCAAAAGATGTATATATCACTACTTGACCTTAACTTACTGATTTTGAATGAGCGGAGCTAATCATTCTTACCCTGAATTTGAGATTGTCCTTTAGGAAGTGAGTGACAAGATCTCGGTTATTATGCATCTTTTGCCCGTTCAAGCTTGAGTAAGAAATCATCACAGTCGAAACACCCTTTATGATTGAATCATAATATGCAGGCATGTGGATGCCATATAAACTAGTTCTGTTAATTACAGTGTTATTTTCATCAATTCCGCTCTCTGTGCCTCCATCTGCAACATAATGCTTGGCACAGGCTGCTACCTTTGACCTTATACAGTTGAAAGTGCAATCAAACGAATGTTCCACGACAAACATCATCAGAGGAAGTAGTAGATTTGAAAATTGATGAAGACACATACTTTCCGGCAACAAAGGGAACACCCTTGCTAGAATTAGCTGGCACATCTCCTTGTAAACCAGGAATTATCTCTGTCATGTTTCGCACAATATTGATATCTTCGCTGTAACTTTCATAACAACGGCCCCATCTAGGATCTCTGCATACCTACCATAACACAGTTATTCAGATAACAAAGAAATTAAAATGCAACTTAACCAAAAAGTTCATTAATATCATATCATATCCTATCATATCAACTTACTGCAATGCAAGGAGCAAAAGCATATGGGATGCCTGTAGCTCTAACTTCGAGTGCAGTCGCAGCACCAATCCGTTTCACAAGATCAGGGTCCCTACGTTAACGTGACAAATTTTAACAGGATCATTTGAAATAATGAACAAAAATCAGAAACACAGTTGTTATAATTTATATACTTGCCTGGTGACACCAAGTCCAATATTGTGAGGAAAGATAGTAGCATTATAGACATTGTTGTGTCCATGAATTGCATCAATCCCATAAATCATTGGAACACTCAACACACTCCCTGCCCAGAAGAATTTAATTTCTAATATACACTACAGCAGCTATACACAACGTAATACCACAAGCGGAGTATGAGGAGGTTACGATTTGTAAACAGCACTATAAACACATAAAGATTGAATTTTTAAAAACATACCAATGAAATATTGCTTCATAACATCAGGTGAGGCAACTTTCCTCTCAATCTGAGTCATCTGACCAATCTTTTCCTCAAGACTCATCCTTTTCTTCAAGTCCTTAATTCTTGTAGACATTGGCTGTTTTGGGTCCTTGTATTTTAGGTACTCTGCTTCTGCACTCACTGCCCATAGGCAGAACAACACAAAAACCTTCATGGGTATTGAAAATCTTCCCATTATTTTTGTGTCTTCTGCTTGGACAAACCGGTAAACCTCACAAAATAGCACACATTGAAGATCAGTGCAGAAAAAAAAGAAGTGTACAAACAAGAAACAAGTTTTTTGACAAGTATGAAAAAGGAAAAGAGGTATAAACAAGAAATGACTAACTTACTTGTTGAGCTTCTTCTACTTTGAAACATGCAATTTTATTGAGAATAAGTAGGTGAGTATATATACACATTTTTACACTGTACACACACCATGCACATTGACTGACAGGGTGTACCCGTATTCGGACTTCTAGCTCGCCTTTTTACACCTCGAGCACCTTAGTGCAAAGAGGGTCTGGAATTCCGAACACACGATAGGATGTAGCTGCGACAACAAAAGAGAGTTCGAATTTCAACCACCACTTGCCGCGACATCCGTTCACGTGAACTCACATTTAGGCCAGCCGCAAGCTCGGGGCGCACGGGAGGCCAGCTTCCACCTCGCATGACGTCGTATGATGAAAAGATCAATTTTATGTAAGGACCAATTTGATGTGATTGCATCGTTACCTTAATATTTTCTTCTCATTTTGTGTTTATTACTAATAATTATATTTCATCATTTACTCAATATTTTCATGGTAGCTCTATCTCATACCCTACTTTTATTATAGATATATCATTCAAATTATGAATATATAATAATACAACACAATAAAATATAATACGATATGAAATAATAGGTAACATCCAAACAAACAAAATCAGTGGGGGTAATAAGGTAGGGTATGATTAGGGACTTGGTAGGCATTTGACATGCTTCATTGGGAAAATTTTAAATTACATAAATAAAAATTGTTTTCGAAATGAAAAAATAATATTTGGAAATTGGACATTTACCCCTCCGCCATGAGAAAAGATTAAATTTGTTCTCCGTTAAAAAAATAAAAATCTTTAATTGCACGATAGTGGTATGGTTGGGTGTTAAACTTTCGACATTTGAAAATAACGACAAATTTACCTCATTTTAATTACAGCAAGAATATATATGAATATATATTTGACGAAGACATATTTGATCTAATTAGTTACTCCCTCTTCTAATCCATATTAAGTGAATTGTTAGAACTTTTTATTTTTTACTTCTATTCGACTGTTTTGGGTCCTTTTGGCCTCCTTTGGCCATAGATTTTTCAAATAATATTTGGAAAAAAAAAATTGGCAAATAGTATTTCTCCAAACAATTTTGTCATTATTTGGCAAATATCTCAAATTCCCAAATACTAGTTTTTTCTAGTATTTGGGTCAAATCTCATTATTTGGGATCTTTTGAAAATTAAAATTTTATCTCAAACATTTATATTTTACAAAAACACTCTCTATAGTAGTAGTTGTTTGCGTTGTATTAAATAATTTTTTACGTAAACACCAAAGTAGTGATGAAATATTCAGTGATTATTAAATGATGAACAATCGGCTCAGGATAACAAAGTTATGTGTTTTGTCTACTTCACGATGTATGGAATGATGCTTGTTGCATTCACTTCAAGCTAGCACATTTCTCTAGTGTCATGGACACTATTTGTTATTATTGTAACGAAAATTCAATTGACTTGTAATACAAACTTATGATTTGTTTTGATAGTTTTTAAAACTTATCGGTATAAATCATAATTTTCTAAAAAAGTAAAATATATTTTTCAAATACTATGGCCAAAACACATGGTGAAATTTCAGTCAAATTTTACCCAAATAATATTTGTCAAAAATATTTGAAAATCTATAGTTAAAATACTCTGCCTCTGCAATCACTGGCCATAGGCAGAACAACACAAAAACCTCATGGGTATTGAAAATCTCCCCATTCTTTTTGTGCCTGGTGCTTGGCCAATCTGGTGAAAAACACAAAAAATAGCACATACAAAACCCTCATGACTACTCAAAATCAATCTTTTTTTCAGAAAAAGCAATCACGTGACAGGAAAATTGCAAATAACTCCTTTTAAGTTTTTAAAAGACCAATAGAGCTCTTAGATGAAAAATGACGCAGTATATATAAGGTAAATTTTCTACGAGTATGTCCATATATAACCTTTGAACCTTCTCAAACCTTAAATTTGGATCGTAATAGTAATTAGGTAGACTACAGTACAGCATGCACTAATGCTTCTCCTTTTTTGTAAACTCTTATATTATGATATTAAATATCCATTAAACAAAAAAAAATATAAAGATTGAGCAGCAAGTAGAACTCTATAGGAAGAAATTTTAGCTCCTCTTCACAGGCTCAGTAATGAGACCAAATCCAAAAGGAAACAAAGGATCATAATGTGGATCACCAACATTCATGGGAAGCTGATCAACTGACTTGAACCAAGTGCGCGCGAGTTTGCCTGTAAATCCATAGTCACCAAACAGGACATCAGCAACACCTTGGCCTTCACTTCCGGGAAGCCAAGCAGCCACAAGGGCGTCTATGTTTGCAAGATACGGTTCAATCACAACTGGACGTCCAGAGACGACAACTACCACACATTTCACAACACCACAGACATTGGAGATGATGCTTGGACCAGGTTCAGCAATTGTAAGCTTTGCACTATCGCCAAACATCTCTGCATAGGGTGTCTCACCCACGACAACAATGGCATAGGAAAAGAAGTTGGACTTAACAAAGTTTACGTCTGGATTGTCCTGGTAGACTACTTGGGTAGATGGATGGACTGTGTTTTTCACAGCATTTAAAATTGTAGTTCCTGTATTTTTCATATATATATATATGAGAGCTTATTAGTCTGATGCTACAAGAAATGATAATTCTAATTTAAAATTTTGACGATTATCGAGCATGATCTCAAAAATAAAAATCAAATGTCGCATCAATCTTTTCGTGCAGCTTGTAGATCATTCGTTAAACAGTGCATTAGTGCAACTGTTCTGGAAACCAGAAAGACATGGTCTAAAGTTTATAGAAGTAGCCAAGCAATATCCAACTATCTAAGTCCTTCCAAGACTGACGCTGTCAAAGCCTATTTGATTCACCTTTCCCAGTATACTCCATCTGGAGCTACATTATACTTTGTTAAAGAAAAAGCTTCACTATTAGATCTCTTGTACTCTTTCAGTATATAAAAGGATGTTCCTTTTTCTGATGTATATGTACTTCTTTTGGTAACTTACTAATAGTCTCTACCTTTTCATCAACAAAATAGAAAATGAGTCTGTTATGATACCCTTGATGTCACCCTTTAAGAAACTATCACTCTCACCCATTTTAACCAATACTTTAAATATATCTTTAACTAATGCCACTAAAAAAATAGTGCTAAGATTCAAATAGCCCTACTTAAATTAGAGTCCAAGCTGTATGTGTCTTACAAAATTCTAAGGTGTTGAAAAGATCAGTTGCATTTACTGTCCATTATTCAAAATGCACACAATAAAAGTTGAGGTTTATTTGTACTTAAGTGACAGATGAAATAAAGACAGAAATCTATCACAAACATATTAAGTTGCTAAGTGGGATCTCAATAGTTCAAAATAACTGCTAAGGTTTATGCAATGACTAGATTTTGATTTGCACTGTCTCAAAGAACTGTGAAGACTTCTAATTGCAATATAACAGAAAGATACCTGTGGTAAGATCATTGCCTCCAATTCCCTGCCAACTTATAGTCCAGCCTCCACACTGGTAACCCAAATTGTCAGCATGAATGCCAGCGACAAGTATCTTCGTCACTTTTTTTGGAAGGGGAAGTAGTGGCTGGCTAGTAACTTTTCCATTCTTCAATAGTACAAGTGATTTCCTCACTGCTTCTCTTGCTAACTCTCTGTGTTCCTACAGAAAGAATTTAAGTTGAAACGAAAGGAACCAAGTCAAGGAAAAATCAGATGAAGATAATTTACATTACACCAGAACGGAAAGTTGTGCTTTTGACAAAAGTTGTCTTGAATTCCCTTGGGGAGGAGCTTGTCATGATCATTTTTGGGAACGGGAGAATTACCTTGCTTCCTAGTTGGTTTGCTAAGCTGAGATCAGCCAATGGGTTCTCAAAGAGACCCATGACAAACTTAACCCTTAGTATTCTCATAACTGCATCATCTATCCTGCTCATGGGAATGATATTGTTCCTTACTTGGAAAGCCAGATCATCAAGAAATTCAACCAAATTTTCTTGACCCATAATCTGCAATAATAAAAACTAAATACATTAGGAAGTGAAAAGTGATTACAGCTTGAGTTGATTAATGACGATCAAATTGTGTCAGGTGACAAGGTGATAATTAAGATGGGAAATTAGTAAATGTATTTTATATAACAGACAACTTTGGAACTAATCCTTTAGACTGACCATGTCGAGTCCAGCAAGAACTCCAGCCTGAACAGAGTAAGAGTAATTTGCACGAGGCGGTTCAGTAATCTTGTCAATTGCCTCCCAATCTGATATGACAAAACCCTGAAAAATAAGGGTAACAGAGAATGTGATAATCAGCAATCTCCTCACTATATTCGACCAATAGAACTTAAAAGAAAGTTGCTCTATTACCCTGAACTTCAGCTTTCCCTTGAGAAAGCCAGTGATTAGATCACGGTTTGCATGCATCCTCTTTCCATTCCAGCTTGAGTAAGAGACCATTATTGTGGAAACTCCCTTTAAAATTGAATCAAAATATGCAGGCATGTGGATGTTAAGTAGCCCATTCACATCGATAACAGTGTTATTTTCATCAATGCCCTTGGTAGTGCCACCATCGCCCACAAAGTGCTTAGCACAGGCTGCTACTTTTGTCCTTGAGCACATTTAGAAATGCACAATCATGTCATTGGAGAGCATATACTAGATAGACGTAAAGGCTAAATATGGACGAGGATGTGTAACGAAATGATGTTACAGCTACATGAAAGTTAAATCAAAATACTTTGCAGTCAAATGAACTTACAAACGAAGTTAGAAAGAATAAAGATGTGAAAAACTAGAGATACATACTTTCCTGCAACAAACGGAACACCCTTACGGGAGTTAGCCGGAGCATCTCCTTGTAAACCAGGAATGATCTCAGTCATTGCCTGAACAATTCTATGATCTTCACTGTAGCTTTCGTAGCACCGACCCCATCTTGGATCTCTGCAGACCTGTGATAACAAGTATCAAGCAAAACTAAACACCCAGACCTATGATGAAGTCTATCAAATATAGACAATAAGTAAACTGTATATAATGTGATACTACTCACTGCGATGCACGGTGCAAAAGTGTAAGGGATTCCTGTGGCTCTGACTTCAAGGGCAGTCGCAGCTCCAATCCGCTTCACAAGCTGTGGGTCTCTATTGCAAAGTTGAGATTATTCCAAGTATCAGTAAATGCGATAAAAGAACTTAAAGAACAAGTTGTAAAATAACCAACTAAATTGTTAAATCTCTTATATATCAACAAAATGTCCCTTATTTGAGTATGATCTTCCCAAATTTCCTGACAGTAACACTTCCGGCTAAATCAAATTTCCAGACAGACTCGTGAAACCATGGTTCATCCTCATACCGATTAGTAAAGATAGATAGGGCAGGAAGTCTTAGCATCACCCCCATTTATGTAAAGCTAAATTCATCAGTTCAAAGACAAAATTCCAGCAGAGGATGTAATTGATCCTCTCGAACTACTCCTGATGAGAGACTCAGAATTTTTCTAAATCACCATTTCAGTCATCTCTCAGCCCCTCCCCCCATGTTTATGCAATGTGGTTTAAAATCCACAGAACAGAACAATAGTGAGAAAAGAACAAACTTTCAAGCCCTATTGTGTTCAAATATTGACGTATAGACTATATGTCACAAGCACTAACCTATGTATGTTTCTTCAAATTTCACATTTGTGTAAACATTTCAAAATCTGTGAAGAATGCTACTGAAATGAATATATGCAACTGCGATTTCCCTTACCTTGAGACTCCAAGGCCAACATTGTGTGGAAAAATTGTTGCTTTGTAGACATTGTTGTGCCCGTGCACTGCATCAATTCCATAAATCATGGGAATACCAAGGCGTGTTGAAAGTGAACCCTTTTGAATCTCATTTACCATCTTCACCCAGTCCGCAGCAGTAGCCTTTGGAAATGGCACACTTCCTCCACCACTCAGTACACTCCCTGCCACAATCAAATTATTCACACTTCACTTAAACCATAAAAGGTAGCCTTTCATTCATCCACCACTACAAAGGTGAATCTAAAAGTTCAAGTCCTTGAATGCAGAGTACAACAACACCTAACACTCTTGTGCAGCAACTGATACAAACTCTATATATACATATACATTACAACAACTACATCTCAATCCCAAGCAACCTGGGTCAGCTATATGAATCCTCACCAAGACACCAACCATGCTGTTCCATTTAAACTCATCTTAGTCCAATAGTAAACAACAACAACAACATACCACCATACGGCAAAATACAATAGATCGCAAAACAAAGCATTCACAAAAGGAACGGTAACTACAACAAAATATTACGATAATCAAAGTACAAGAGATAGTAGATAGAATTACTAGGACTACCAGTACCGAAGAATAAGCAAGACAATTCTCTACTACCTACTACCCGTCTACCCTGATCTATGAACTCAATAAGCTGCAAGTGAGTCACATCCTGGCAATTTTCTCTATATTTTCTACAGGCAAGTTTTATCACACATACTTTTATACACTACTCCAAATGTATAACTTTCATAAAATAATTTCTGCACAAGGGTTTATGTAAAACCTCAAGATTTTTGTTTGGGAAAGCTTACCAATGAAGTATTTCTTCATGATCTGAGGTGAAGCTACATGTCTCTCAATCTGGGTCATTTGACCTATTTTCTCTTCAAGGCTCATTCTGTTCATCAAATCCCTGATTCTAACATTCAATGGCTGTTTTGGGTCCTTGTACTTCATGTAAACTGCTTCAGTACAGAAACACAAAAGCAGAAAAGCTATCATTGTTATTGCAAATTTCCCCATTGTTAATCTTCCTGTTCAGCTTCCTACTATGAGTATCTGTAAAAAAAAAAAAATTAGTATGTGAACAAATAATAGTAGAAATCATTAGTTAAAGAACAAAAAACTTCAAAACAGATGAAAAATCAGAGCTATTAGGACTCCATGGATAGGAACTCACAGTGCTACTGCTAGCTCAAATCAATACAAGTTTACAACAGCAAGTTAAAAAGAACAAAAATAAAGACACAAATATTTTTACTCCGTATTTTATTTTTAACAAAAAAACGTAAAAGAATCGATATTCGTGTAATAATTTACGTATTTTATACTCGAGTTATTAAATTTTAAAAAAATAATTAAAACTATGATTTTTGTCTTAGAAGAATTACGAGGTTAGGAGTACGAACATAGTTTTAGAAAATAACAGTACCCTCTCGATTCCAATTTAGTTTACGAGTCATGCTTTTGAATATTAATTATTTAAATATAAAATTAATTAAAATTTATATTTACAAAATGGTATAAAGAACACTATATTATAAAAAGTGATAATTTAAAATATTGAAAAATATATAATAATTATAATTAGAGAAAAATTCAATTAAATTTTAAAATTTAAAAAAACTGTCCCATAAATTATATCGAAGAAGGAAAAAAGTACTATTAGATACTAGATAAAACACAATTATAAGTTCAAGTTTTTATAATTAAAAATGCATTTCTAATACTCTTTCAATCTTAAGTTATATATTGTAACTTTTATAAATTATATTATTTCGAACCATGTGATATTCAGGAAATTTAATTAAATAGTAATTTTTTAATTAATAAATAAATATTTGATAAAGAATAATTCTATTTTTTTTATTTAAAAAAATATTTTATTGTATTTTCTTACAATAAGTGCAAGTGAGGAATGACCGACAATTATACGTGCAAGTAAGAAAATACTCATTTGACATAGGGAATATTACCGGCTTTTTTTTTAATTAGAGATTTTGAATTTAACTTTTATTAGAAAAGGATAATTAAAAGAATATCTTTTTCGAATGAAGTTCTACGTGATGCAATTCCATATACATAAAATTCTAATTTGAAACTATCAATTAAGGAATATTTAAATATTCCATCACAGTGCTTATGGATTAGTTTTTTCATTCATTTTTAATTGGTATAGTTTCTCTTTTTAAAGTTTAATTATAAAAAAGAATTGATTAATATTTTATGATATATTTTTTTATTATATTGATATATAAAAATACTATCATTTTCAATATTTTTTATAATTTTTAAAATTTATTAAATTAAAATAATTTAATTTAGCTTAATAAATTAATAAAGTCATTTTTCAAAAAATACAATATAATAAATAAAAATAAACGAAAGAGAATAATAATAAGAATCAAAACTGAGTGCTTTTGTGGATATGTCTACCGTTTCTCCCAAATGGAGCCCACCGCCCCACAATTTTTTTTCGTTCCCCAAGGGGGTCGGTGGGGACTGAATGAGATTTTTGTTTTGTTGCTAGTCACAATATAATTTACATAAACTCACATTATTTCTTATCTTTTTTTCAGATTATAATTTATTTATTTATTGATATTGGTGAATTTTTCATATATAATTGAACTTTTGAATACATTAACATATATCTCAATACATAAGTTAGAGATATATTAAAAAAGAGATAGTATATTTAAAATATATAGAGGAGAGAGATATCGAAAAGGATAGGGAAGTGAATCGTGATGTATTTGAGAAAGAAATTTTTTGATATTTTTTAAGTGATAGAAAATTTTAGTAATTATAGTAAAACAAAATGTGTATTTGAATAATTATTCTTATAATTTATTGTTTATTTCATTTAAGATAGAGGTTATTGTAATAATTGAAAATTGAAATAGCGCTTATGTAATTATAGCATCTTATCTTACCTGATTTACTATTTTATTGACTTATTTATATCTCGGTGATTATCACTAATCCATATTACTATTCTTACTTTTATCTTTCTATATTTAGCACCCCAATATTGAATATTCTAAAAGTCTACGAAACGGATAATTTTTTATATAATGTAAAATTTATTGTTGCGTGTTTATAAAAAGTCTAACTTTTTATGTATTGCGTAAATTTCAAACGCTGCGACAAATCAATACTGTGTTAATATCATTATATCAAACCTATCAAATTCAGCACAGCCAATATCATTATATATACTTTTTAAAAATTTGAGTCATGATCTATTATTTTAACTTTTTATGAGTATATCTTTCATTGAATTTTTTTATTGTTACGTTTTTACTTTATAAGGTATGAATATATTTTATTATTTCGAGACTTCACTAATAAAATTTTATTAAATATATTATAGTTATCCAATTATATATAAATTAACAATTAAAAAAATAAAAATCTCTCAATAAAATTTGACTTCAGGGCTTAAACCTTGTTGAGACGATTCTAGTGATAATCCCATCCTATATTTTTTAAGAAACGTCTGAAATTATTAGGTTTACATCATACTCAAATAATTTGATGGGCTAAGATAATATTTTAATAAAAAATAAATTAAATCAGTAAATTCAAATATTGTGTATTAGAAAATAAACTGTTGTCATGAAGTCTGAATCAGCATTATTGTCATTGCCCCTGCCAAGCTTTGTTGGAAATATTGATTTGTTCACTTCAGCAATAAATACTCATTTACTTATCTGTTTTTTTTTAAAAAGAAATATAGTTTCTAAAAATACTAGATTACTATAACTAACTTGATCACTGAAGTGTTCTATTTCTAATTGATGTTAAAAGTGATGGAAATAATCTTTTAATTCAGTTGAAACTGATAATTAAGTTCATTCACCAACTAAACGAACATCGAATAAGACTATCATATGTCTGACGTAAACTGTCGAACAACGCAAATAATAAAAGAACGAAACTCGCTAAACATATGATTCAGATATGTAAACAAAAGTATAACGACGACTTTAAAAGCAATTGTTTCTTTCTGCGTTGTCACAACAAACATCTAATCGCTCTTCATTTACAACTGTCTGTATTTGTTTTCTTACAAGATCAATCAAAGAGTAATGAACTCTTCTTCATCTTCACGGATGAACTACATTTTCCGCCTCTTAAATGATAACATCCTGTCAAAGCGAAAAAAAACAAAAACCACCTAGACGTATGATGTGATGAATAACGACACTTATAATTCATCATTTACCTTTATTTTTGGATTCTTATGTACAATGTAAAAATCAAATTACTTGAATTAATAAATTGACGAAGCTATTAGATATATATATATATATATATATATTTGTCCAAATTTTCCAATTTTTGCGTCAACAATCTACATTTATATATAATCGAAGCTGAGATATTAATATTATTGAAGTCTATTTCTAGATGTGTGTGTATATATATATCCTATTATTCCATTGTTATGAAATTTAAACAAATTATTTCTTGGTGTTAATTAGTATATACTTAACAGAAATCTATTCACTGATGAGGGGCAGATTGATTATTTAAAAAATCATTTTTCCCCTTTATTTCAAATTAGGCTGTTACGTTTTTCAAATCTATCTTATTATTTTCGTTTCTATTATTATATATTAAATGTAACGTTTGAGGAAAGATAAATAATACTCACAAAAAATCTTACCACCAAGGTTTCTTAAGGTACACAAACGTTTAAAACAAATAACACTATAGACTAGTATTGATTGGATGTTGTTGAATTTTTTGTAGTTGAATTATATTAAGTTGCACGTGTATGTAGGTATTAATTAGGTTTAACATAAAGAAAAATGAAAGGGTATTCATCTAATTAATAGTATAATATTTGTTGATCCAATAATTGACAAAATCACAAATATAACTAGCATAGATATCGAGATTCATTCATTCTTGTTAGAGATATTGTGTTTGAGTTTCTAAAAGTAAAAAGAATCTTATAATCCCATAATATATTAATTTAAATTAATCATATTTTAATATTAATATAGAATCTCTAACCAAAATAACCTAACTTTTTTTTAAAATAAAAAACAAAGTAAGACGCCTTTTTTCAATTGCCACAACTTGGCTTCTTGAAAGCAACTTCCACCAATTTTTTATTTAAAAAGGGACAAAAACTTCATATTACTCACTATTTCACACATATAAAATTTATTCACTTTTTTTTTTCCATACTAATTCATGCATTAAGGAGAATGCAATCCAAAAGCTCAAAAGACTGATTTTTTTAAAAATTCACATATACAATATTTATTTCAAATCATATTAACTTGTTCAATTAAGTTATAAAATACAGTGTTAGTGTTATTTATGTGATTAAAATATTTATAACTCTCTAATGAATTTTAAAAATACCCTGCATTTTTTTAGAATTATTGTATAAAATTCCTTTACTCGGGGACAGAGGCATGTTATAGAGTCTAAAATGATCAACATATTCTCCTAAATAGAGAAAGAGTTGAATAGACTTTTTGAAAGTAAAAATGCAAAATCATAAGTTTGATAAGGGTGACGCTAAATAGTCAGAAATTTAAAAAAGTTATGGAGTAATATTTTTTTTAATTTTAAAATAAATTGATCTATTTTCTATCTTTTTGTTAAAAGTATTAAAATTAAAAGGGTAAAAATATTTTAAAAGGTAAAATAATATAGATAAAATATCATTTTGATCGAATTTTCTGGTCAAACTTTTTTTCCAATTAATAATACTTATATTTACATTTGACATGTTTTAACCATTAGCCTCCTCCTATAAATATCCACCTTATGCTTCAGCAAAATATAGGCAGAGAAACAAAGCTAAAAATTAGTAAAATTACTACTTGCTCTCTTTTCTTGCCTTTTTTTTTCCTACAAGATTTCCCTTGCTTTTATTATTTCTTTAAATTAAATTCATGTTGGTGTTAGATAAATTTTGTTAATTCTTGTATCTAATTAGATAAAAAGTTGTTTATTCCTCTGAGAAAATATTTCACACTACTAAAATAGTTATAATTAAAGTAAATCCATTTAATTCTAAAAAAACATTTCATACCATTGAATTAGTTGTAATTTCAATATGTTTGAAATAGTTTTTTAGAACAATATCCAATACACGATTTATTATTATTTGTGATACTGATATTTATTTATTATTTGTTAGAATAAATAATTTATATATTAATTACTATTGTTTTTCCATTGTCCCCCCAACTAATATTTGCTGTTGTTCTTTCTTATGTTAATTAGTGGGAGTATAAACATTTGTGTTTTTTCTTGATTAGTTGTATTTACCTTCTTTTATTGTTTATAATATAGTTAATCCAACTCATGAATCTAATATTTAAACACTACAATCATTGTGTATTCAGTCAAGATGAAGATGTGTTTGAGGAAATTGATGTGGAAGTGACTGAGACAGATGAGGATATTGATTTAGATGAGTTGGAGAGGAGAATGTGGAGGGACAAGATGAAGCTAAAAAGGCCAAAAAAGATGAATCAAGACAAGGAAGATGTTGATTCTGCAAAGAGGTGGTTGTTCAACACACAAGGGAAGAAGTCAAGGAGAGAGAAGATATGGAGGACACATAGGTTTAGATCGAATCGAATCGATCGATATGCACTCATAGTAGATACGAAAAGAAAATATTTTTCACGTTTAAAGTGATTCGTGTAATTTGTGTTGCACTTTTCTTTTTCATCTTTATTTTATGAATAAACATTCCGTGTCGTATTTATATATAATTATATAAATTATCTTATTATTGATTAAATAAATAAACACAAAATTTCTAGTTTTTCTCTTGTGTTCTTTAAGTTATACAAACCATCACTCATATTAAAAGAAGGGAAAAGGGTCAAAAATATCCCTTAATTTTAGTTTATTAGTTGATTATACCTCTATTATTAAAACAAAGTTATTTTTACTCCTATCGTTACTAATTTCATTATTTATACCCTCAATTAACGAAAATTTCCAAATTGAATCAAATTAACCCGAATTTTCAAAAATAACCCATTTCCCATTTCAAAATCCAATGCTCCGACCCGTATAACACATTCCTCTTTTTACCATTCTCTCAAATTAACTCAAATTCTCCATGAAGCCATGTCAACCAGTTCAAACAAACACCATTTTTACTCTCTTGCTAGAAGATTAAAGCAAGAGAGTAAAAGTGAAACAACATTAAAGCAGTAACTAGGCTAATCATCACTCTTTGACTGGTTATATGCTCATCAGAACAAACTTCAAAGTACCAAATATGATGTGTGTTTGAGCATCGTTGCAGAAAAGATGTACTTTACCATTAACTACAATCAAAAGAGAACAAAAATGAGAGAATGACATGTTTTCTAAAAGCATTTGTCACCAAAGGCACAGGCTGAATGAAGGGAGTTAGGGAAGAACATTTCGTTGAGAAATAAACATCATTGACAAAGCGAACTGAACCCTATAAAATGGCCACAAGAAACTACGGCGAAGAATTTTATACAATGGTAGAACTCCAGCACATCTCGAAGTATTCATTGCTGGATAATGCTTAGTCACTTCTTCTTTTTACCTGAGATTGATGTTTGTTTGAACTGGTTGACATGGCTTTAATGGAGGATTTGGGTTAATTTGAGAAAATGGGTAAAAGGAGAAATGGGTTATACGGGTTGGAGCATTGGGTTTGAAATGAGAAATGTGTTGTTTTTGAAAATTTGAATTAATTTGACTCAATTTGGGGATTCCGTTAATTGAGGGGTATAAATAATGAAATTAGTAACAACATGGTAAAAATAAGTTTGTTTTAACGATAGGGTATAATCAACTAATAAATTAAAGTTGAGGGGTATTTTTGACTCTTTTCCCTTAAAAGAATGTGAAAAATCGATCAAATCGATCGAATTTAATTGAATCAAATTAACTTAAGTTATTTATCAATAAAATCGTAAATTTTTATTCAAGTATATAATCGTTATAAATAATTGGGATAGTCCTTTTAATTTGTCAAAAAAATTGAAAATTTTTCGAAACGAAACGAAAGCCTTACATGTTTGTAAATATATTTTATATATTAACAATATGTTAAATTTAATATATAAATATATTTTATAGCATTTTTCAAATATAAATATAATTTAGGTCCTACGCCTTTAAATAACTTTGAGGCTTTGCTCTTTAATTCGCCTTTACTTAATTAGGTTAAAGTTAAAAAGATATTGTAATAGATACTTTTATCAAATAATACAATAAAATTTAGTCAAACAATCGTATTAAATATTTAAGATCAAACAATATGGCAACAAAGTTAACATTCTTGTTTTTTTGGTGAAAAATTAAAGTGTTTTTTCAAGAATATATTTATTAAAGAAATATATTAACAGTAGTATATTTTGAGGTGATATTTTAAAAATAAAAAAATAAAAATTAACCAAAATGTACTAATACTAAAGGGAAATCGATATGATTGGATATTTTAAAAAGTCTAATTTTGATTATATATTATAAAATATCCAAAAGTTGGGATGATATAATTTTTATCACTTTTATAAATGAATTAAGGCATGAAAGAGAAGACGTTATATCATATTACTCCCTCCGTTCACTTTTATTTGTCATATTGCGCTGTTTGAAAGTTACTTTGGCTAATTGTTAAAGTTAGATTAAATTATATTAATTTGATATTTTAAATAAAAAAAATTAATTATTTAAAACGATATGAAAAGTATTATAAATTGTAATTTTTTAATTTGCATATCAATATGATGAAAAAATACATCTTAAAATGTTAGTCAAAATATGTCACGCCCCAAAATGAGTCGTGAGCGGCACCCACACCTAACCTCCTAGGTGGGCGAACCAAGGAATCCAATCCCAACATATACCAATAATTCAACTATAAATAACAAAATAATGTGGAAGCTCCAAAACTTATTAACTATCATTTCCCAAAACCTGAAAGTCATCACAACAAGGACATCTAATCTCCATTTATCAAGTCTAACAGTATCAAAGACAGCAACATAAATGAAATAAAGTAATTCGTATCCGAAAACTAAGGACATCAAGTAATGACCGAGAGAATCCAACCTAAGCTCGAATGAATAGGTCACCCTTGAACCTGATATTCTGAGATTTTGATAGAGCTAAGGGCGAGTTAAATTCGCCGGTACACTTGCTGCACTCCATAAAAGGAAAACAAAGAAAAGTACAAGTAGGGCTCAGTACGAGACAACATGTACTGAGTAGGTATCAGCGGCCAACCCAAAATAGTAACTAATATACAAGAATAATAGTATAAAATCAACTATAGCACTTAATAGGTGATAAGCAACAAACGACTTGAACAAGTGACAACTGAAGCAAGTACGTAATCATTCACAATATCAAGCACATACGAGGACTCATGCCTCCACATCACGTTCGTTGGGAAATGGGTTCTTTGAGATTGAGTACATTAAATTAATTCAATATCCTTTTCCTTTAATGTTACTGTGTCGGAACCAGACACTCCGATGCAATTATACCTTGTTGGAACGTGACACTCTGATCCAAGAATACCGTGTCAACACGTGACATTCCGATTTAATTATACCGTGTCAAAACGTGACACTCCGATCCAATTATACTATAAATTTTCATTTATTATCACCACTTTCAATTCATTGATAATATTTCATCAAGCCTTCTTTATTCAAGGCATCACTTCGATAAAGAGAGTTCAAGAATATAAATTCCACGGTCTCAGGATTTCAGACCAATCACAAACCACACAACCAAATCACACAATCACACAGTCAAGTACATAGAGAACTTCACAATATCATTCAATGCATATCAATCACTATTAAGAGTTTACTATCAAATAACATAAATCATAACCTACCTCCACCGAAGAACCGAAGTCAATCAAGCTACTTCTCCAATACTTTTCCTTTCCTCAATGCCTCCGAACCTTTCCAATCTATCAAGTATATATGCGTAATTGTAAGTTAACGAGCCTATAGAAACTTATATTACTCTATGTATAGCCTAGACCAAAAATCTTAAAACACAAATCTACACTCTAGTTCCTAATCTTAAGGTCCATTAATATGTCATGTCTCTTATTTCGTATATTCAAGCCTAAGGTTAAGTCTTTATTTCTTTTAATAACATAGCTTCAATGATATTTAAATAAAATACTATACTTAATATTTAATTACATATCTTAATATATAAAAATACAATTTACAATGTGAGATCAAAATATTAATAGGTAATGATGGAAGCCACTGGTTACGAAACCAGTGGCAGACGGACTAACATCAATCCCACCATATTCATATAAAAAGTCACCATATAGTCCTTAGAACTCACTGTTCGATTACACACATATATAATAATCACTACAACAAAAATTATCATTAGCGACATTTAATTTTTTATTGCCGCTAAATATGTATTTTTAGTGGTAATTGTCCCTTTTGTATATGTCCCTAAAGCCTTTAGCGACATTGATTCTAATGACACTTAACTAATGCCAATAAAAACTTTAACACTCTTTATTAATATCAATATTTAATATCACTAAAAATTGATTTTGTCCTAGTAAATATATCTATATATAATTAACCCTTAACCTTTCTCAATCATGACCCCATAACTATCCACTACTCTTTGTCCACAATAACAAAATAACTAATCATATATTCACTACAATTATATGCAATGCATTTCTGTCCAAATCAAATATAATTATAATAATAATTAATTTCACTTGTACACAATTCAATAAATTCACATATACATACTAAACTTACCTCAAGCACTCGTCCGCCTCCTTAGTTATTGTGCCGCCGTTCCTATTAAGCTTCTAACTCAAAGATAGGAATCCCTAATTATTATTATTATTATTATTAGAACTAATTATAATAAATGGTAAAAGTGACTCACTATAAATTTTAATGATATTTTCTTTAATTACCAACTAAATAAATTATTAAAACTATCCACTAATTTAATATATAGTTACGAATAGTCCAAAATACCCATTTAGAATCTATCGGGAAGTCTTTTATGAAATAAAAAAAAACTCTAGTATTCAAAACGATAAAAAAGATCGTTACAACTTAATAATTTAACTTTAAAAATAGAAACTATGAAAAATAATAGTAAACGGAGAGGGAGTATTAACATCTCAATGTTTTCTTTCTACACATCCATTTTAAGTAAAAGTATATGGACAAGGGAAACAATGAATAATTAATGGTCGCTATAAAGGAATGAAAAGTCTATTTCAATGGGATTGAAAATAAAGAAATACATGATTTGAAAAGCTCAAGACCAGGTGATATAATTCTTTAAATATATAAAATGCCTCTGAGATGTTTCACATTAAATAAATAGGGAAAAAACGTAAATTTATTTTTGAACTTATCTCAAAAAATCAATTACATGCTACCTATTATACATATGTATTACTAAAAAGATGAATTTATTTACCGCTGACATATACAATAAAAGGCATGTCACACTTTTATTTCCCACTTTAATATTCTTTTATCACTTTTATTAAATTTCTGACTATGTCAATAAGCAAGGTTATGGAAGGTTTGGGGTAAAGTCGTAAAGTTAAAGCCAAAAAGGCATATTAAAAGTTGGAAAGAATAGAAATGTGTATAGTTGGTGGATCAGAATATAATTTACGATAATATTTTCTAACTAATCACGTTTAAATTACAACATTTATAAAGTTAATCTTTAATTTTAAGTTAAATACCTCGATAACTTCTCAAATTTGTTAAATAACTTTTATGTTGACACACTTAAACTATTGGATAATTTGGTTAAACTAATAATAAAGTACTTATATTAAACACTTTTAATTTAAATTACAAAAAGAATTGTTTGCACTAGTTTTCAAATTTGTTTGTGTGTTCAAATATTTAATCAAAATTGAATATTTTAATTCTTGAAAGGATAAAAAATTTTACAAATTGGTTAGAAAGTGAATCTAAATATTCGTGGCCCGACATGCTGCTTTTTAGCTCTAGAGATGCACTTTTTGCTCCACTATGGAGAAATTAGATCCTTCTTAAAAAAATATTAAGCTTTACGCGATATTATATGTATTTAAATTAATTGAATCAGTGAATTTTAAGATGCAAAAGAGTGCTAAGATTATATTCCTAACGGCTTCAATATGTTCGATAATAGCATGTTCTAGATTGTTATCTCTGCTTATATATATATATAAGTTTATTCCGTCTTTTGTTAGCAGGTCTGTCACTCTATTTTGTTCTCCGAAACTATGCCTTATAACTTATATCTTTAATTTTAATTAAGGAACCTATGTACATTCATAAATAATGAAAACCAAAATATTGAAATTATTGATGTGTGTTTCTAGATGCATGAATGCTTTGCATAAACTTTTTTCGTCCTTATTAGATTCTCTAAAGACAAGAAAAATCTATATTTGTCTACATGTTTCACATTATTATCTACTTGCTGAGCTTTCCACTAGCACAATTTGTGAAACTGAACAACTCAACTTATAATTTTATTTATGAAATTTTAAACAAGTTATTTCTTGCTGTTTATTAGTAACATAAATAAGTTTACTTAAAGGATCTTAATCATCTGTTTTCAAAAAACAAAACTAAAAATATCATGAGAACACGATTCGACGATTGAATTATCAAAACACTATAAAACTAAAAAAATGACCTAGAAATAATCAAATTTTCATCTCGATTCGAATTTCCTAATAAAAGTTTGGTAGTATAATTCATTTATTTTCAATTGATTTTTTAAAATTATTTTGTCATTATTCATTTAGATGTCGGCAAAGTGAGATTTGGCAATCTTACATGACTATGATAAGCATTTTCACTGTTTCAGTGACTTTGGAACTACTACTATAATTATTGACCAATTCCACACATGTGATATGTCCCTTCATCCAGTTGTAGTTTTTTTTTTTTTCTAAAAGAATAAATTTAATTTTTTTTAATAATAACAACCCCTTTTTTCACTTCTAACCTTTTTTTCTTTTAATTTATCATTTGTCCTTTTTTTCTTCCACTTCTTTTATTCAACATTATAATAATTGTTATGACACTAGTCATAAGAATATTGAACTTAAAATCATCCATTAAGTTCGATTCGAATTCATAATTCAAATAAATTAAGATAGATATGCATGTATATATAATTTATAGGATATGAAAAAAATTATCGTTCATAAAAAATGACAAAAATTTATAAAGAAAACAACGTTTACATCCTTCTTTGAATAACAAATTAATCCATAACTTTAGTATTACAGTATAAGAGTGATTGCAATGAAGAATGAGCCACGAGGCGTAACATTCAAGACTTAGTCCAGTTTATGCATATGCTATTGATTTTTTTTAGTAGGATGAGAAAACTAATATGTCTTGATTAAGTGATTAGGGATGGCGATGTCTCAATCAAGCAATAAAAAAGTGGAAGCAACAAAAAGACAAATGAAGGGCAATACATATGTCTGGTAAAGGACAAAAGAATTTATTTCGTCACCTACAAATGTAGTTCAATATACAAAATCATGTGATAGTGTCAATACATCAGCACGATTCAATAAATCTAAAAGAAGTGATGAACTATTTAATATTGTTTGACAAATTTGAAGAATTAGAAGACACGAGAAAAATAATTTTAATTACTTAAGATGGATAAACAATCTTTCATAATTCATAAAATTGAGGTTGATAACTCAACCTTCTTCTTGATATTTAAATTATTATTATTTTTAATAAAGAAAAAGTCATTTGTTACTTTTTGCCAAATCTGTCTTTTTATTTTCGTTGATAAAATATTAATTTAATGAAAACATTTATAAGTAAAGATAAAGAGAAATAATACTAATGTACACAAAAACTCTTACAATTATTCCAAATACTAATAATGTAGTATGGATTAAATGTTGTAGAAATTTGTGCATTATCATGAAGATGCACGTGTGTATAAGTAATAAATTAGGTTTAAAACAAAGAAAAATGAAAGGGTATTCATCTAATCAATAATAGAATTTAGGTTGATAACATCCTATAATAGGTCAAATCATAAATAAATTATCAAAAATCAAAATTTTCTTCACGAGATTGTAAATTTAAATCTCTAAAGATGCAAAAAAGACTTTCACTGCTATAAATATGAAAATTAAAACTTAGTTATACTTTAATTTAGATAAATACAAAATAAAATATAGAACGGAAAAAATAAAATAAGATAAAAGAACAAAGTAACACATCCTTTTTCCCAATAGCCACAACTTAGAAGACTTGCAATTCATTGCATTCCCACTTGGAAAGAAAGTTCATCCATCATGACCCCTTGGCTTCTTGAAAGCAACTTCCACCAATTTTTTTAAAAAGCACACAAATTTCATAATTACTCACTATTTCACACACAAAATTTATTCACTTTTTTTAATACTTATTCATGCATCAAGGGGAAATGCAACTCCAAAGCTCAAAAGTCCTGAATTTATTTAATTCACACATTTTAACATTTATTTCAAATCATATTATTTTGTTCAATTAAGTGATAAAATATACTCCCTATATTTTAAAAAAGTGAAATTGTAAGGGATTTTTCATTGTTTAAAATAATTAATTTTTTAAAAGTTCAGGATAAATATTTCCATATATATATATGCTCTTTCCATAAAAGAAGTTTGATATTTTCTAGGAGTTAAAATTGCACAATTACAAAGTTATACTACCTTCATTCAACAATACTTATACTTATCCACTTTTATGAAGTTAATGGATAATTTTATATTTAATTCTTAATGTATTCTTATCATTAATTATAGTCATTTTTCTATTATAATTTTCAAGACATATTATTTATTATATTCAATGGGTGATATAATAAAATTATCGTTCTATTTATAGTATACAAAATCAATAGTGGACACGTATTATTGAACGAGTATTTTGTAATTTCACAAAAGATAATACTGAAAATTTTATTTTAAATTATGTCCTTAAATATTTTTCTTTTATATATGTGAATTGACTCATAAATTCAGCTATTATGAAGGAGATGAATTAGTGTTAATTAGGTGATAAAAATCTTTAACGAATTTTCTATCTTTTATCCTGCATTGAAGTGTAAATATTAGGGGCGGAGCCGCATTATAAGAAACGATGATTTCACATAACACTATTCCATTGAAAAATTATAAATACTAAAATAAAAGTGTCAAATATTTTTATAAAACAGTCATATATATATATATATATATAAGAGAACCTTAGGTTCACTTACGTGGCGCCACCACAAATCATAATACTCTTTTAATTTATTTATTTGTAAAATTAGTCTTTTCTTTCCTCAAATGTTGCGATGAAGAGTTATTAATTTTCTGGAAAGTTGTAACTTTTATGAAAATTTGCGATTTTAACGAAGAGCTGCGACTTTTATGAAAGGTTGTGACCTTTCCGAAGGATTGCAACTTTTACAAATAGTTGTAACATTTCTGATAAGGAACAATAAATATTTATTCACACTACCCTTTGTTGTCTATAAAAAAAAAGATTTCCTCTCATTTTAACACAACGAATATTCTGAATCACCTTTTACTCTTCTTCTTCTTCACATATTAAACATTTGTATAATTTACTCCTGTTGAGTGGCTCATCACTATTGCTTAATTACAGATCTCGGTGTGTACTTTTACAATCATTAGTTAATAATTTATGCTTATGTTATTAAAGATAAAATGATAAGATGTAATAATTTTCAATTTTCTTTACATTATTAATGTTTGTTACTATGTAATCTTGTAGTATATAAAATAATATAGTGTTTTAGTTTTGATGTCTGATAAATTTTAAATATTATTTTATAAATTTCGTAATAGTTTACTAGTTGGAAAATAAAAACAATCCAATTTAAATTTAAATGGAGGAAAGTAGTAAATATTTTATTTTGCATGAAGGGAGTAGTAATAAATATATTCACATTCATTATTAAAGTTTGTAGTTCTATAACGTCCCCCCACCCCCTCTTCTCTATTTCTTACTTATCTTTCTTCTTCTCTGTTTCCATATAGAGTCTTAAAAATGGTCAAATTATTCTCCTAAGTTGACAAAAAGAGTTTAAATCAACTTTTGCAAAAATCATAAATTCAGGTACTCACATACTAATATTTCTATGTCTCTGTCTTCTTTACAGATATTTGCTTTTGTACTTTCTTCTGTTAATTAGTGATCTTTAATGGAATTTTTTCTGTTGTTGTAAAGATTTGTGCTTTTGCTTAAAGATTGGATTTTTATGTGTTTATGATTCTTGATTAAGTTCTATTTACCTTCTTTTATTGTTTATAATTAATAATATGTTGTATAGGATATATGAACATTAGCATAGAGTTACAATTTTTTTTTTTTTTGTGAGTTACAAGATTCTTTTTACTTTCCTTTAAAAAAAAAACTTCTTTTTTTTTTTGGGTACTTTCAGATTTCTGTTTGGGGGTTACATTAATATTGATGGTTTAGATCTGGGAAAATATGTTTATTTTTTTTGGATTTTCGCGGGAAATGATTTGTACCTATTTTATATTTTTGTTATCTTGGATTTTTCTTTCATGTGCACAATCTATGTTTTCTTTTGATGACTAATGTAAAAAAGGCCACCTTTTTCTCCCCTTTTAGCTTTTAGTTGAACTTGCTTGTGTATTGAGATATTCATATGTCAACAGTGTTCTGTATTGTTCATATGTGAAAGTAAAGAGATTTTTTTCTTATTTTCCTTTTTTAAATGTATTTGCAGGATTAAATATCGCGTAATTTCGATAGATGAGTGTTGAGAAAGGACAGGATAATCTGTGAAAAAATTGGGTGTTAGCTGCTAGTTCTGTTTAGATTTCTTGAAGTTTGGTGTTTGATTACTTTTTGGAGGAGTTTGTTCTTGTGAAGATGATGATGTTTGAGGAAATGGGGTTCTGTGGGGATCTTGATTTCTTTCCTGCTCCGCTTAAGGAAGTGGAGGTGGCTGCTCCACAGACTGAGGTAGAGCAGGTGGTGGATGATGATTATAGTGATGAGGATATTGATGTGGATGAGCTAGAGAAGAGAGTGTGGAGGGACAAGATGAAGCTGAAAAGGCTGAAAGAAATGAATCAGGGGATGGAAGATGTTGATTCTGTAAAACGACGCCAGTCACAGGAGCAAGCAAGGAGGAAGAAGATGTCGAGGGCACAGGATGGGATCTTGAAGTACATGTTGAAAATGATGGAAGTATGTAAAGCTCAGGGGTTTGTTTATGGGATCATACCGGAAAAAGGCAAGCCGGTTGGTGGGGCATCTGATAATCTTAGGGAGTGGTGGAAGGATAAAGTGAGATTTGATCGCAATGGCCCTGCGGCTATAGCCAAATACCAAGCTGAGCATGCCATCCCAGGCAAGAATGAGGTATCAAATCCAGTTGGTCCTACCCCTCACACCTTGCAGGAGCTGCAAGATACCACCCTTGGTTCGTTATTATCAGCTTTGATGCAGCACTGTGATCCTCCTCAGAGAAGATTTCCATTGGAGAAAGGTGTTTCACCTCCATGGTGGCCTACAGGACAGGAGGATTGGTGGCCTCAGTTGGGTTTGCAGAAGGACCAAGGTCCTCCACCTTATAAAAAGCCTCATGATCTGAAGAAGGCGTGGAAGGTTGGTGTCCTAACAGCGGTGATCAAGCACATTTCCCCTGATATTGCTAAAATCCGGAAGCTTGTGAGGCAGTCAAAGTGCTTGCAGGATAAGATGACAGCAAAAGAAAGTGCGACTTGGCTTGCTATCATCAATCAGGAGGAAGCTTTGGCTCGAGAACTATACCCTGATCGTTGTCCACCTTTGTCGTCAGCTGGTGGTAGTGGAACTTTCACTGTGAATGACAGCAGTGAGTATGATGTTGATGGTGCTCAAGATGAGTGTAACTTTGATGTTCAAGAGCAAAAACCACACCATCTCAATTTGTTGAATGTCACCGTTGAGAGATTCAACGAGAGGCTGCCTCTGCAACAACAGCCTCATCCTATCAAGGATGAAATGATCACCAGCTTAGATTTCACCCGCAAGAGGAAGCAATCCAATGAACAGACTGTTACCATGGCTCAGATTTATACGTGTGAGATTCTTCAATGTCCTTACAGTGAACTTCGCCACGGTTTTCAGGACAGATCTGCGAGAGACAATCATCAACTGGCCTGCCCTTTTAGAAATACTTCTCAATTTGGAGTTTCAAAGTTTCCCATGAACGAAGTCAAGCCAGTTGTCTTCCCTCAACAATATGTGCCGTCAAGTTCAATTGCTCTGCCTGTTAATCCAAGTCCACCTCCCTTTGATCTATTTGGAGTAGGAGTTCCTGAAGATGGGCGAAGGATGATTGATGACCTTATGTCATTCTATGACTGTAATATACAAGGAAACAAAAGCCAAAATATGGGGAATGTTGCAGTGACCAAAGAGCAGCAGCCTCATCAGCAACCTCGTGTCGGCCAGGTCAATTACCAACACAGTCGAGGGATGATGGAGGGGAATATCTTCAAAGACGTTAATGTTTCTGCAAGTCAATCTTTGCACCCACAAGGCAATCTTGTTGATCAATGCAAGATCCTAAATTCAAGTGACAATTTGCAGTTCATGTTTGGGCCTCCATTCAACTTACAGTCCACCAATTACCCTGGAAGTCTGCCTGGCATTGGATGTGATAGCACACCGAAGCAAGATATTCCAATTTGGTACTAGCCAGGATATTGGTGAAACGTATATAGTCAGTCGGGGCTTCATAGATATAGCTTGTTCTCCGAGTTTGGCACATCCCATTATAATTGGTCTTCATTATCAGGTGGATTTTTAATCACTTACAACTCTCTTAGTCAAGATATTTCCTGTTACCATATGTTGTAGAGGGTTGAAAGCTAGGCAGCATGGTGCAACAGAGGAGAAGGAAGAGATACCCTCAAGTATTAGCCAATGCTGCTTATAGAATGTATAGATATCTGATAAATAAGTTAAGACTTTCTAGTTATCTGTGTTGAAATTTTGGTTTAATCCAAACTTCAGTTATTTTGATCTCGCTGTTTAAGTTTTCTTGATCGTCTGCATGTTAATGTTGATCTAAAGCTTGTAGCTTTTTTCAGCATGGGCAGTATCAGTACTTACTGCTGAATTTATAGGCAGGCGAAGGCAGTCTTTCGCCATACAGTTCTCTAGGCTGTTTCATGTTTGAGATTTCTGCCCTTTGTAGCATAGTTATTGATGCTGCCAAAGCTGTGTAGTAAGAAGTTTTCTTCTGTGATCTTTACTTAATGTAGCATTATTGCTTTTATGAAATGAACTTTTTCATTTCCTATGCGACAACATGACTTTTTATTGATTTTCCTTTGGTCAAGTTTTTCCAGGCTTGTGAACATGCTTGTCTTAAGTACATTTCTATGGACTATGAGGCTCACTTATCCTGCTCAAATTTGAACAATCTCGAATTAACGGATACCCGACTCCCAAGTGTTGACTAAAAATACTGGTAGATGACTC
Source organism: Solanum sitiens (assembly GCA_016801875.1). Classification (NCBI taxonomy): domain Eukaryota; kingdom Viridiplantae; phylum Streptophyta; class Magnoliopsida; order Solanales; family Solanaceae; genus Solanum; species Solanum sitiens. Next base: position 1,299,660 of record JABWTJ010000151.1, read on the forward strand.
TTTACTGTTTGCTGAAGCCTTAGTGGATAGAGTTACCTGATATTATGCTAGTGGGAGATAACAAGTGTATGTTAGAACAGTGGAGGTAAGTTGACCTGATTACCATCAAAAGTAAAGTGAGGAAATGAAAAGTAATATGACAGGGATCATGTGAATAGCAGATCACAATTATTTATATTCATTTCTAACTTAAGAAGCAACACATAGTATTGGCTGACTCCTTCACATTCAATTTTCTTGTGATTGATTCTACTTTACTGAACTATATTTAATATTTTCCTTCAATAAAGTCATTACTTTTGCTTAAGATCTCCATCATCAATAATTGACCATTAAATCTTTGTTTAAATGCAAATCCCAAACATTTAAAAAAATCGTTAAGATGGTAACAAGTCATTAGGATGCATCACCAAATACCGTGGGCCAGTGAATGGGGTTGCTATTCCTTTAACCAGAGATTATGCAATGAGTGTTGTCAGACTTCAATACAGATATCAGATACCGAGTGGAACAAAAAAAAAAAGTCTTTAGGAGGCACAAACCTATAATATGAAGCAATATTTGTGTACCTTTTACATGTACATGCATCTGGTCATTTTGTTTAACAGACTCAATACAGAAACTACATGAACAGAACAGATTAAAAAAATAAAAAAAATGTTAAGGGCAAAGGCAAATGCAATGTACATACAACTATGCATTAAGAACTGTCCCAAAAACACTAGACAACTTTTGTTGATAGGCTAACTGGCTTATACTATTTTCTTATTAGGAAAAAATTAATATCTTAATTAGTTGTTCTTTAGCAGTTTGATGAAATCAAAACAGTTGTAAACATAATGACCTGACATAGGATTATTTTTTTTTAATCGTCTACGTGGCGAAAAATGAGTGGTTGACACCTTTTGCTTAAATTATTGAAAAAAATTTGTTTGTTCTGACATTTTAAGATTAAGTTGCTGTTCAGTTATCTAGTTTATTATTAGTAGCAGTTGTTCTGAGAAAAAATATTTTTCTATTGTACAAGAATCTTAAAGGGAAAAAAAGCCAGGTAGAAATTAGATTCTGACAGCCATAAATATATATATCTACTCTTGTCTTGTATAAGATTAACCTAATACTTTGTGTTATTGAGGAGTATTTAACAAATAAAAATATGTAAGCAAAGTTAAATTTGGATAAATTTGAGCAGTTTATTCGATAACATATTCAGCGTAATCTTATAAAGTGAGATATATAGAGAGAATAGTGTGTACGTAATCTTATTCTTACTTTTTGAAAGTACAAAGATTATTTTAGATAGACTTTTGACTCAAATAAAATATATCAAAAAATCAAATATTAATACGATAACTACAAGGAAAAAAAAGGGCCCAACCGGGTTCGAACCGGTGACCTCTTGATCTGCAGTCAAATGCTCTACCACTGAGCTATGGACCCAACTTTGTTTCATAATTGAGATAAATAGTATTTAGACTAAATATTTCATCTTCATTTCCCTCTTTTGTTTTGTGTCTATTACTCCTTCCCTTCTATATTAGCTATCTCAAATTAGTTTTCAATTTACAAAATCATGATATAATTAATTATATTTTTAAACTTTTATCTTACAAAAAATTCATTTAAAAAATATAAATATGTTTTTAAAGTCTCAGAAATGTTTTTCGAGGAATAAATTAGTAAAGAAAAAATTCTTTTAGCCAGAAAATGGTTAGAATGGTAAAATAACATATTTTATACAATGTTATCTTATTTTATTTTTTGAATATTTTTATCATTTTAATTTTAATATCTTTCAATTAAAAAATTTAAAAAAAATCAATTTATTTTAAAATAAAAAAATATTATAGACTTTAAAATTTGTGGTCAAATTTTCTAACTATTTAACATTACTCATTAATAAAACAACCTCTATCATTTATAACTTTTTAAGAGACGTGTAAAAAAAATAGACGACTAATATAATACGGTGGAAATATGAAATTTCACTATTGTAAAGTCTTATAGGACAATAATTGGCCACTTGTAGTGAGTAGTGACACCTAAAGTGTCACTTCAATATCCATTGATTGTTTATTTGCCACACTTTTTTCTCCACTTTCTAACCTTTCCCCATGTTATTTCACCCTTTTTTTACACGTTTTTCTATCTCTTTTTTTTTTAATTTTTCTTTTTTTGTGTTTTCCGTTATAATACTCCCTCCATTTTAAAAAACGTGATTTATCTTAATTTAATATGAAGTTTAAGAAAATAAAAATTAAAGTTATGCCAAATATATAAAATAGGCTTTTAATCTTAAGGCTTTAAATATATCATATAAAAAGCTGAAATTAAAACGTTATCGAAAAAAATCATTCTTTTTAAAACATATTAAAAAAAAAAATAGGTTAGTTTTTTTAATTGAAGGGGATACTCATTACTCATCAGTAATATCTTTTAATAAGGAAAAAAAGATTTACTGAACAAGAAGTTAAGCAAAGAGATAAATAGTCAAAAGAATTTGGCCAACTTATTTATGTCATCTTCTCCCACTAAGAAGATTTTTGTATAGATTTATTCCCTCCCGTCCTCTATTAATTGTTATATTAAACTTTTCGATTTTTGTTCCTTTTTTATTGTTGAGTTACATTTTTCGAATGTTAATTTAATTAATTTTTAAAACTAAATTAGATTAGATTAATTTGACTATTTTAAACTAAATATTTAGATATTTAAAAGTTATATGAAAAGTACTAAATTTTTGCATATCAATATGATGAAAATACATCTTAAAATATTAGTCAAAATTCTTTTCCTTTGACTCTAAAAAAAAAAAAGCCAAGACAACTTAAAAGGAACGAAAAGAATAATAGATATAAATTAAAATTCTCAAGAAATTGAAATATGTAATTATAATTAAATCTCAGAATTGTGGTGTGTGAATCTATATATAACCTTTTAAAATGAGGGATCAAATTAATAACATATACCTAAATTTATCTCCAATTAGAAAAGATAATATTTTTCAAACTTCTAGTCTAGTAAAAGAATTACCTAAAAAGGAGTTGCAAACATTATAGTTATCTTGAGAAATATCTCATACTTTACTAGTTATAGATTAATAATTAGCCTAATTTGTATTAGTGGATCTTAAAATATCTAGTGGTGATTGTTTAATGGAGTAGTTGAGACTTTTAGAGATGCAATGTAATCAATGAAAATTGTTTAACAATTTTGAGAGATATTTTTGAAATATCGTAATAAAAGATTATCTAAAAATATATATAAATATTCTCGTTATCTCAAGAAATATCTCATATTTTAATAATTATAATTTAAAAAAGACGTAATTTAAATTTAAAATAATGAACCTCAATATATCGATCTAAATTCAACGATTTCATAGTTAAAAATTAACAATTTAAATTATAATGTCACCGATAGAAATAATCTCATGATATTTGTTATCAATTAGACCTTCTTTTATTAATCTTGTCAAAAAAAAAACTAAAATTTACTATTAACATTAAAATACAAGTTATTAGAAACATTTTTAATTTTCCAAAATATGTTATACCAAACTATACATCCCCCCTTTTCAGATTTCACCCCAAAGACATAAGTCAATTTTTTTCTTAAAACTTAACTAATTCACAAGCCATAAATTATTTCTATTTTTCTTTAAAAAAAAAAAAGCCAAAAAACCACAAGCCATATAAATGCCTTCCACATATTTGGTCAAATGTAACTATCTTTCAAATACTTTCTCCGTTTCATTTTACTCAAACTTTTACATGAAAAACAAATATTCAATTTATTTATCTATCTTAATAAATCAAGATCTTTATACTATTCTTAATATTTTAAACATAAAAATCATCAAAATAAGCAAGAATGTTATTTCGATAAAAAATATTATCAAAATTTTCAATCGAAATATCTAATAAAACACTAAAAGAACTCAAAAGGATAAGACCTAATTGCCAACTCATATACTCAATAAAACAAAACAAGAAAAACAAATAAATTAACACATTCCTTTCCCCATCATATCCCCACAAACTTTAAATTAATTCATTGTATTCTCCCTTGAAAAGAAAAGCTCATTGACCCATAGAGTATCCCTACAAAAATTCCACCCAAAATACATAGACAAAAACACACAACAAATGTTATAGAATTACTCATTATTTTTCACATAGAAAAACACATTATGTCCTATAACTAGTCTTAAGTTTTTAATATGTTTACATAAAATAAACGAATGCTTTATTCTAAACCTCCTAAAAAAAACATCAATATCGACGTTAAATCAAGCAAATTTTATCATTAAAATTATCTAACAACAATCAAGGGAGGATAGAGTGTACGCAGATCATATCCTACTTGTGAAGGCAAGAAATATGTTTTCAGAGGATCCTCGACTCGAATATAACATATCAAAATAATGAAAAGAAATATGACGATAAAAAAACAAAGCAACTAATAAAGAAACAACAACTATAAAATTATATATATAATAACCTAAATACAATAAACAATAAGTGAATACTTTAAGAATAAATAAAAGACTTCCTAATATGAAACATATTTTCACATATATTTATTTGGCACAACCATGAGCAAGTGTTTTTTATTCCTCCCAACATTTTGGTAATATCCCTTCACATACTGTGTGGAAGTGGGGGTGGGGGGTTGTTAGTTGGATAATGGATTAATTGTCATTTTCCATTTATTACCCCACTTTTAAGGCACATTTACACTTCAAAACTATAAACCCCACTCCCATCCAACATGAAAATTCAATCACATTTAATTACTACTATATGAGAAACATTAATTACAAAGTATATTAAGTTAGGCTTATTTTTGTAAAAAAAATTCTTGATCATAATACCTTAATATTTGATTATTTTTTTTTAATGATTGAAGTTACTTATATTTTATACGTAATTTTTAGAATGATAGCTCATTACATTATTTTTTAAGCTTGCTACGTTTACTTAAAAAATGAAAGCAAACAAATTATAATTATTAAAATTCGTATTTTCTTATTATTTTAGCTAACACTATGTGCAAGCAATTAATTGTACTTTATAGCTCATATTTGAAACATATATATATATATATATATATACACACACGATTATTTCCAGTCCACACAAAATTATTTGTCCTCTACCATGTAAACGTAGAGAATGAATTAACAACTTTATTCACATACAACATGTACACTACAATTAATAGCTAATTACAATGACTTTAATCGTAGTTTTGTTAAAATTAATACTACCTCTATCCTTTTTTTTACACGTCAAATTTTTTTACTCATTGCATTTTTCAAAGACGTTGATTCTATATTAATAAATTGAGGTATAAAGGAAAAATAACAAGATTGTTATTCCTTTCTTTGTCAAAAATGACGAGTGAAAAGAAAAATCAAATTAGGATAATATTTGACAAAGTAAATAAAGAATAGAGGGAGTAATAAAGAGATTGATATTTTTTAAACATAAATGAATAAAATAAAAATTTACTCGCACCCAATTATATTAACTCAATAAATACATTATATATCTTCACATCCACCGTTAATAAACAACTTATTCACACATAGAAAATTTATATTACAATGAATAGTGCAAATATATAACACATATCTTCACATTCACTCTTGTTATTTAGAATTAAATTGTAGTTAGTTATATACACTATTAATCCATAATGAATTACTCCCTCCCTCCATAATTGTTTGTCATGTTAAGGTCATGCACACCCTTCAAGAAAAATTTAATACAATATGTAATTTGACTAATATAGCCCTATCAAGAATATCAAAAGTCTACCTAACGTTCCAATTGAACTACACTATCATTAAGGGCAAATTTGAAAAAAATGACTAATTGTTTCTTGATTATTTAAATTGATAATTAATCTTGGATATCTATTTTTAGTATACCTGCTAAACAATTCTGGACGAAAGAAGTAGTATATACTCCCTCCGTCCGGTATTGTTTGTCATAGTTTCTATTTTTAGAGTCAAAGTATAAAAACTTTGACTAATATTTTAAGATGTATTTTCATCATATTAATATGCAAAAAATTATAATGTATAGTACTTTTCATATAGTTTTAGAATATCTAATTTTTTTGTTTAAAATATCGAATTAATGTAATCTAATTTACCTTTAAAAATTAGTTAAATTGACTTTCGATAAGCGCAACATGACAAAAAAATTCGAACAAAGAAAGTATTAAATATTTTCCCTCTGTTTTTTTTTTATCTACATACTCAAAACTCGAATTGAATCACATGTGGTCCCTTCCCTTTCACCATTGGGTGAGCTCCATTCAAGAAGATGAAAATCCAAAATGGAATAAATAAATGAATAAATAATGAGCAAAAGAAGGCAAAAGAGAAAAGTTAATTGGCTTGGCTTTTTACCAAAGAGCCGACACTTTTCATCTCCCAATACATCAAAAAATAGTCCAAACTCCATTATTAAAATTGTATTATTAGTACTCTATAATAACCATCTTCTTCTCTCTTTCCTTCTTACAACTCCAAAAGGCTCAATTATTATTCTCTAAGCTGAGTTCCAGTTGAAGCACAGTTTTGCAACAACATAAAAAAGTGATCTTTTTGAGGTATTTGTGCAATTATTTCTTGATTATATTTGTTTTTTATGGTAAAGTTGAGATCTTTACTGGTTTTGGTGTTAGTTTTTCATCTGGGGTTTTCTTCTTCAATATACTTGTGTTTGATCTTTGGATGATTGAGTTTTTATGTAAGTATATATTTGAGTTTTTGTTTCAAGATTGGATTTTTCATCTGTTTTTCTATGGTTGAATATAGCTTTCTTTTTCCTCCTTTTGAGATCAGCTGATAAATACAATATATGAAAATCAATTAGCATGAATATTTTTATGTTTTAGATCCAGGGAAGTATTTTTTGGTAAGTAAGTATTTTTTTCTGTTGAGCTGCTGAGAAAATGGGAGTTGTTTTAATTTTCTGGAGATAATCTTGTGAAAATTTATGGTTCTTTTGATGATTGGTGTACTTGAACTTCATATGTTTGTTGTGATATTTGCTTGTTTTTTCTTTTGTGTGATTTCAGTTTAAGGAGATGGCTTATGTTCTTCCTTTTTAATGTATTTGCAGGCTCATGTAATTTGATCAACTTCAATTAGATTCTGATCTGAATATTGGATTTTGGGTATTAGCTGCTTAAACCTGTGGAAGTTGCAATTAGCTTCACCTTTTTCATCCTGTGGAAGATGATGATGTTTGAGGAAATGGGGTTCTGTGGGGATCTTGATTTCTTCCCTGCTCCGCTGAAGGAAGTGGAAGTGGCTGCTCCGCAGAGTCAGACTGAGCCGGATTCTGTGGTGGATGATGATTATAGTGATGAGGAGGAGATTGAAGTGGATGAGCTGGAGAGGAGGATGTGGAGGGACAAGATGAAGTTGAAAAGGCTGAAAGAAATGAGTAAAAGTAAGGAAGGTGTGGATCCTGCAAAACAACGTCAGTCGCAGGAGCAAGCGAGGAGGAAGAAGATGTCAAGGGCACAGGATGGGATCTTGAAGTACATGTTGAAAATGATGGAAGTATGTAAAGCTCAGGGGTTTGTTTATGGGATCATTCCGGAAAAAGGTAAGCCAGTTAGTGGGGCATCTGATAATCTTAGGGAGTGGTGGAAGGATAAGGTGAGGTTCGATCGAAATGGTCCTGCAGCAATAGCCAAATATCAAGCTGATCATGCCATCCCTGGCATGAACGAGGGGTCTAATCCAGTTGGTCCTACCCCTCACACCTTGCAGGAGCTGCAAGATACCACCCTTGGTTCGTTATTATCAGCTTTGATGCAGCACTGTGATCCTCCTCAGAGAAGATTTCCATTGGAGAAAGGTGTTCCACCACCATGGTGGCCCACAGGACAGGAGGATTGGTGGCCTCAATTGGGTTTGCAGAAGGACCAAGGTTCTCTACCTTACAAGAAGCCTCATGATCTAAAGAAGGCGTGGAAGGTTGGTGTCCTCACTGCAGTGATTAAGCACATGTTCCCTGATATTGCTAAAATCCGCAAGCTGGTAAGGCAGTCAAAGTGCTTACAGGACAAGATGACAGCCAAGGAAAGTGCAACTTGGCTTGCCATCATCAGCCAGGAGGAAGCTTTGGCTCGAGAACTCTATCCCGATCGCTGTCCACCTTTGTCCTCAGCTGGTGTTAGTGGAAACTTCATGTTGAACGACAGCAGTGAGTATGATGTTGAAGGTGCTCAAGATGAGCCTAACTTTGATGTTCATGAGCAAAAACCAAACCATCTCAATCTGTTGAACATCAGTGCTGAGAGATTCAAGGAGACGATGCCTCTCCAGCAACAATCTCATCCAAACAAGGATGAACTGATCACAAACTTAGATTTCAGTCTGAAGAGGAAGCAAGCTAATGAACCGACTGTGATGATGGATCAAAAGATATACACATGCGAGTTTCTTCAATGCCCTCACCATGAACTTCGCCATGGTTTTCAGGACAGATCTTCCAGAGACAATCATCAATTTGCTTGCCTTTATCGAAGTTCTTCCCGTTTTGGAGTTTCAAACTTTCAGATTAATGAAGTCAAGCCAGTTGTCTTCCCTCAACAATATGTCCAGCCAAAGTCATCTGCTCTGCCTGTTAATCAAGGTCCACCTTCCTTTGATCTATCTGGTATAGGAGTTCCTGAAGATGGGCAAAGGATGATTAATGAGCTTATGTCAATCTATGATACTGATGTACAAGGAAGCAAAAGGCAAAATAGGGGGAACATTGCATTGACCAAAGAGCAGCCTCATCAACAACCTCGTGTCCACCAGGACAATTACCTGCTCAGCCAAGGGATAATGGAGGGAAATATCTTCAAAAACACTAATATTTCCACAACTCAGTCTATGCTCCCACAAGTCGATCCATTTGATCAATCCAAGGCTTTCAATGCAGGCTCCAACGACAACTTCCATTTCATGTTTGGGTCTCCATTCAACATACAATCTACCAATTATAACGGAAATCTACCTAGCATTGGATACGATACCACACCAAAACAAGATGCTCCTATTTGGTACTAGCCAGAAGTCTATTGACATGTTGTATATCAAGTAGTCAGTTTTGGCTTCATAGATAATAGCCATTTCTCATGGGGAAAAAGATCCCATGTACTCGTCTGCTTTTTCATTCGGGTGCATTTTAAATCGCCTATAGTCCTCTTAGTTATGGTGTTTTCAGTTACCATGTGTTGTAAAGGTTGAAGAACTAGGCATGGTGTAACAAACACCCCTCAAATATTTGCCAATGCTTCTCATAGGACATGTAGATATAAATAAGTTACTGTTTCATCATGGCCAGTTTTATCAGTCTCTTTAAAACTGTTGAATTTATAGGCTATGGTTAAAGGTCTTTACTCCTTGTTTAGTACTTGTTCTCAAGATTGTTTGAGATATCTACTCTACCATTTGAAATTTGTAGCAATGTTGTATATTGTTGCCAAATCTTACATGATGTTTTTTCTTTTCATTATCTTATGTTCCAAGGCTTTGACAAGTGCAAGTGTTGGTCTTTTGAAATTAATTAACACTTTGATTTGCTACCTATACCTTCTACCTTCCATAAGCCAAACGCAAATTGTCCTTCGAATGAGTTGGTTTTTAATTTTTGCTATGACAAAGTACAAAATATGGGCAAAAGTGCACATAACCCTATCAACACCAGATAATTGTGTGTCACTTCTAATCAAGACTTAAAAAGTCGGAAAGAGATTATCTAGTGTTTTGTCCTTGGTTCGACCTAGGTTTTTAGATAAATTGATAAATTTCAAATTTGTAATTTCAAAATAAAATGAGTTTGGTAGCAAAAATATAATGATTGAAGTAGTAATATAAATAATTGATTTAAAAGACTTCCCTTCTCCCCACCGTCCAACCCCCATTCCTACCAAATAAATAAATACTAATAAATAAAATAAAATAAAAGGGACATAAAAGTAAAGAAAATGAACCAATAAGACAAAGACCATGTGAAAGAGTAGACGTGATAATTAGTATTCTTATTAGTACTTCCTTTTAAAATAAAAAATAAAAAAATGGCGGTAGGAGACAAAAACTACCAAGAAATTACAAGATGTGAAATCGAATCTTTATTAATATGGTGAGTGTTCTTAACTAACTATTCTATTTTAAAATTGAGGATAAAATTAAAAAAAAAATAATTTTTTTACAAGATAATCGAATATTCATTGACAAAATAAAAATGCAAGTAAACTACCGATTGAACTAATAAAATTCTCTATTATACTTATTAATATTACTTTGCGTATAACTTAAAAAGAAAAAAATCAATTGGTTGTATCCTTCACATTCAATTTTCTTATAATCCACTCTATTTGTTCTTTGAATTCTTTCTTTTTTCGTTTAAAGATTCGAAAGGATTTGAAACTTAAATAACAAAAAATAGCATTTGACATTTATGAGTAAGTCATTAGGTTTGCTTAATAAATATTCCCATAAACAATAATTGTAGTTGACAATATTTGTTTAACTATTATCCTAAAGAATCAGAGAGATACTGAAAATGAAAGCTTAAATAAGAAATCATTTGACATTTTGACTTGGAAACCTAATTAAAAGCTCTTAACTCATATTAATATAATCCTAATTCCTAAATAGTGTGGATCTCATTTTTAAAAAAGTCAAAGTAGATTTTATTTTCATTTTATATAATTTGATAGTTGATACAAGAAAGTGACCTAAGAGCTAAATGCTATATTAGAAAAAGAATATTTTATTTCAATGTTAGTCGTGTGGAACTTCTTTTTGATTCATATTTAGTGGACTCGATAGTCGATTCTTATATATTTGAGTCGATAATTTTTTTTTGGATCTACTTTTTTTAATGAAGTGAATTTCAAGAAAAATACTTAATGCCATGTAATGTAAAGTGACTTCTGATCAAGTCATGTTTCCTTTTTGATGAATAATTTTCCCCTTCAGTAAAAGATTAAGAAAAAAATATTAAAGGTATCTAATTATAGAAATGAATATTATATCAAGGAAATATTTTCTCAAATGTCAAAATTGCCTCGAGTCAAAAAATATTTTGTACGGAAAAATCAAACGCATCCTCGATCTTGATATAATATGGTCACAAGACTTTGAGATTTTGAGTTCAAATTCTAATAAGACTATATAATGTCATAATAAAGAGTACTTTTTTCCCAATAAATCCTTCGCGGTGAAAATAATTTTGTCTTAAAAAAAGTCATACCAATATAACATAGTTGGAAACTATTTTTCCAGACAACATTAAATTCATTTATATATAGTATATGATCTTACAAGCAAAATATCAAATTGTAGTCTCGATGGTTAAAATAACTTGTAAAAATCTAGATTATGATCTCATAAATTACTAATTTACTCAAAAAATTATTCTTAAATCGTGATCTAAAAGGTCTATGAGTTGTTAATGAACAAAAAAATATCGTATACCAAACAAATGTTTCCAAAAATCATAACAAACAAAAAATTTATGATATAATCAAATTATTCGAAACCCCAAAACAAATATCAATCGCAAATATACTTAGAACGTGAAGCATCAATTTTTGGCAAGGAACATGTAGCCATGTAGGGTTAACAGTAAATTGACTTGTCTTTATGCACCTATATAATACACATTGAACCTAGACAATTTTTTTATTCAACAGATCCAATAACAAAATTACAAAAAAAAATTTAAAAATTTAAAAATTATTTAATTAAAAGTGTAGTATTCAAGACAAATTCAGTGTATATACAACCATATGTTAAAAACTGTCTCAAAAATACTGGACAGTTTATATTGATCGGCTAAATGGTTTAATCATATTAGTGTTTATTAAGATGTAATTTCAATTAATTAATCACATAACACTACGATGAAGTGGCGCAGAATAATTGTAATATAATAATATGATTATAAATTATTAATTGTTGATGTGGCGAATCGTGATTAGTTAAAACCTTATGATAAAATATTATTGTTTCAGTTATCTGGTTTTTAGTTACTGTCTTGAAAACTGTATCTTTTCTGTTATACAACATACGAATAAATAAAGTAAATGTAAGAAAAGGGAAAAATAGGAATAAAAACTATCAGAAATAATAGTATTTAAATAATTTTGATTTATTTGAAACAAAGATATTAATTTCTTAGATTACATTATAGTGAATATATTAGAAATTACTCGCATATGCAAATTTTTATACTTATTGGATTAAATTTGTCCCCTTCTTTCAACTATTGATTTTAAAAACGTCTTTAATTTATTTGAAATGATGATTTAGATAAAATATTCTTGTTATGCATATTTAAAATATTAGAAGGGCGATTTATAGTGTTAAAATGACGTTAAGAGAAAATTTGATCTAATCGGTAAATATATTTTTGAGTTATTTCTAGTTCGCTAACGGTGTTTTTGAACTAATAGATAGAATGATGGATAATTTGATTCATAGGGTGGAAGGACATATTTAAGCCGTTTTTAAGTACCTTCACGGATTGAAGCAAAGAAAATAAATTTTATAAGTAACATTCTGAGTTCATTATCGCCTCCTCAGCCGCCCAACACCCCGACCCCACCCATTGACCATCCTCTCCTTCTGTTATTGAACCCGCTCTTCACTTCATCCTACCTCCGTAGTATTTTGCTAGATTACATATAAATGTTTCTAAGATAATATTTTCTTTAGTTTACTTGCCGATCATTTAAAAATAAGTAAAATATCCATTTACTTTTCCAAGAAAAACATTTTCCTATGTATCAAACACACCATTAATCTAATTTTCGATTGAAAAACAAAACTTGGAATATTCAGTCAACAAAGGGTAAAAAAAAAGAAGAGCAAATTACAATGATGTTCATTCAATTTATAGAAAATAGATAGTACCCATGTTCACACATTAAATAATTTATAATGGTCGAAGAAAAACAGGTTATATTCTCGTGTTTTTATTTATTTATAGTAATTATTTTTATACATTCAATATTTCAATGAATAAACATTTAAAATGTTTCAGAGTTATTGTTGTCCGGTCAAAAAAAAAGAAAAGAAATTATTCGTGTTGACATTAGTTACTTACCTAAAATCAACATAATAATTTTTTCTCATATTATTTGACCTCATTTCTATTTTTAAAAATTCTAACTAATTAATTATTCTTTTATAACGAACAAATTTCCTAAATCTGTTTAAAATATATAGTGTAGATATTTGATAGGTTTACCCTCTTTTACAAGTATTTTTTGTTGAGCTGTGTGTGGTCAGTGGGGTGACAAAAGAAAACTTGAAGTGGGCTTACACTTGGAAGTCCAATTGATCTAATTGGGCTTGTAAGAGCAACCAAAGTGTTCAATAATATATTTGACGAAAATTTCAACCACTGATTTCAACCTCGAGAGTTTTGATTAAAGAAAAAGTAGCTTTACGTGGTAAATCAAACAGATTACTATGTGTGAGGAAAAGTAAATTGAAGAGAAATGGTTTCCACTAGTGTTCGGTACCTTATTGAAAACAAACTATGTTTAGATTCACGCCACATAAGAGCTCAGACATGAAAAAATAAAATAAAAAGGGCCCAACCGGGTTCGAACCGGTGACCTCTTGATCTGCAGTCAAATGCTCTACCACTGAGCTATGGACCCATTTGTTTAAGCATATGATATATATTCATTTTTTTGTAAAATGAAAAGTGATAACTCTCTTTTGGTCACACTATATAAACACATGTAATTCCATTGCAACTATTTTTAAACAAAGAATTGTAACTTCCATAAAATTGGACAATTAGAGCTCCCAAGTTGTATTGATTCATACAAGTAATTTTGTACGAGACAAATGACCGCGTTACAATTTCATGAGTTAAACTTCTCCTTTATGGTCACAAGTCTAAAAATTGAGTCAGCACTACTGCACTCGCCAAAGCAATAAACCATTGGGAACTCCAAAACCCTCCTCGTTGTACAAAGTCCTGCATCGAGAAAAATGAATTAACACTAATTACCACGATAACTATATTAAAAAATCACAACAGATAATATGAGACGCAAAAAAATACCTTAGATGCTGAAGACGGCACAAGTCCTCTAAATCCAATTTTATAAGCTATACTTCCATCAGCTTTAAACAATCCAAAATTCCTCTCTGAAGTTGGACCAGGTTTCTGATTTTCATTAAACAAAGCAAATACATAAGCCCTCATCACCATTTTAGGCCTATGTGGTGTCCCTTTTTTCTTCAACAACAATTTATGCAAATTTTTATTATAAGTTTTTGCATTTTTCACATTTGCACCAGCTTCATTTTCATCCCCTTGTGAAGCCCATCCTGTTTCTGAACAAATTACTGCCATTTTCTCGAAACCTGTCTTCTCTAACGCGAAATATGCAGCATCAATCATAGCCTCAAACATGTTATCATAATGCAACTTGGTTTTTGCATCATATATACCACTCGATTTCTCGAATAATGCATAGTTAAGATCAATGTGACTAGGGTCACTCTTGTAGGCCAAAAAAGGGTATGCATTTATGTAAAAAGGTGAACCAATTTGTTTCGAAAAATTTAATAATGGTAACATATAAGGTAGTATACTTTCTTTAAATACACCAGCTGATGGAGGATATGTGTTGTCAAAAACAGCTTCTGAATGTGGACTTGACACTTCTATTTTGTGTGATAAGTCCAATTTTTCAAGTGCGTTATACACATTTTTAACAGCAGGGACTAAAACTTCCCATAGTTCAGTATCTCCTCCTCCAAGAATTTCGTTACCAACTGCTATGCCACGAATTAAGGTACCGGGGAGGTAAGGTTGTACGTTTATTTTCACCCATTCAATAGCGCGATCTTCATTCACACTTATGTCTTTGAGAAATTCATTGCCAAGTCCTATGATGATTTGAATTTCTGAATCTTTAAAAGCTGTTAGAACACTATGATCCGCGTCATAGATTCTAACATTCTTTATTTTGTTAGCCCTGAGAAGCGTTACAACGCTTTCTGGGGCTGGGATGTTGTCTGCTATCCTTCCATAATTTACCCCATATGTACCTGTAAATGCATCTGCCACCAAAACTGTGTACAAGAAATAACAAAAGAAGTATTAGTACATGGTAAAAAGATGAGTATTTGTTTCTCATCTAAGCAAAAGATGATCTAAATAGAAAGCGATTAAAACAACAACTACGTCTCAATCCTGAGCAAGTTGGGATTTGCTGGCTATATGAATTCTCAGTGTTCATGTCACTCCATTCAAAATACGTTTATATAAGGGGCGAATGCATTTTACAACATTAGCTCAATTGATGCTAAATTGGCGCATATTGAACCTTATCAACGATTTTCAGGACATAGCTTTTGCTATGCCTGGAGTTTGAGAAGGGTTTATTGTACACAGTTTTACCCTGCATTTCTGCAAGAGACTGTTTACACATCTCTAACTCATGACCTCGTGGTTACATGACAACAACTTTATCAGTTGCATCAAGACTCCCTTGAGGACATAGATAGTACTAGTCAAATTATAGTTTGAGATCATGACAATAAAAACCTAAAAAAGAGCAGAAAAATACCATTAAAGAGAAAAATGAGACAGAGGAATAAAGACAAGTAGGAAGTCATTTTTTTTTTGTTAGTAACATAAATTGTATTCCCAATTAGTAATATATGTAACAAAGATGGTAACTTGGGATACAATGCTTCTCTATTAGGCAAATATGGCATAGTTGATAATCAAAACAATAAAGATTCTAAACTTTAGTCCATTAGAAAAGGCAGGGGAAATTATGGTTTCTAATGTTGTTTTAGAATTTATTCCAACCTTTTCAAAACAGCCATTAATTTCTTCCTTCTCAATTCTAATGCCTTTACCATATAGCTTTCCTCCCTTTGTCATGTACTTGACTAGCAAAACGAGTTCAGAATTTAAAATATTTAAGTTTTGAATTATATAACAAGATAACTCGATAGTCGAAACTTGAATAAAAAAATCTTTATAAAATTTTTTAGGGTCTAACGAGGCTCAATTCAACTATTTCCCCCACTAGAATTAGTAACACATAGTTTAAGAGGTGGTTTGATCAAATAAGTATAATAATTTTTCAAATAAAACGTGAAATTATTTTATTTTATATTTAGTGTAATTTTTATTTTTTTGTAAGTAGCTTTCATTTGTATTATTTGAATAGAGGGTTTTTTAGAAATAATATTTTTATCTCAATAAAATAAGAATAAAAGATGTGTATTATTTTATATTACTCAACCTTCACCTATAAAATTACAAATGAATTTGTTATTTATTGCTATAGTTAGAATTTTGTATATTTGATATACGTAGTTTTATTGATACAATACTTGTGATATAATTTCTAATCATATTTAATACAGAAAAACAATCATGAAAATAGTTAATCCAAAATATAACAATCATATGATAGAACACTCTTCTGCCAATGTTCATTCAAAGCCCTTTTAAAAATGTTATTATTACAATTAAAAATTAAATTGTATTCAGATTTATCTAGCATAAAATTAAATATATTTCAATTATATCGAATACCTCAAAAATAAATATATCACTAAATAATTTCATAATTGATTTAATTCTCATATCATAATCCCCTCATTCTAATAATTGAGTGTAGTTAAGTCACCTAGAATTCTAGGACTACTCCGGCTTAATTTTCATCTATTGAGGAATCAAATCTCAAAGACAAGTAAAATATTGAGGACCAAATCGAAGTTTAGACAAAACTTATAAGGATCCGTTGTGTAATTTTATTGGGTACCTACTTTAACGCACGGCGTCTCACTCTCCTCCTCAGTTCGAGTTTCGAGAACTCCTCGACGATTTTTTTCGCAGGTAAATTACTAATTTTAGGGCTTAAATTTAGGGTTCTTCTTTACTCCGTAGTCGAAATTATTTGTTTTTCGGATTTCTAAGCTCTTACATGTACTGAATCATCTCCGCCATTTATTTTGTTGCTTCAATTTGATTCGGCTGATATAATTATCATCTGATACGGCGGCAGATTTAATATCGGAATGAACTTTTGTTATTCAGGTACTGTATGAACTGTATATCGAACTTAGAAGACGATACGAGGGTACTGTACTGGAATTTAGGGTTTATATTCATTGGAATGAAATTAACTAGATTATGTTTGTGTTCCTGTACTATATATGTATTTTTGTTGTGCATTCTGATTAAAATTTTAACACGATGTGCAAAGTTGCTAAAAAAATAATCAACAGTGCTGAGTATAAATGTTACGGGATAGTGTATTGTTTGCATTTGAAACATTTGTTCTGGTGAGTTCCCGTGGTGTCTAGGCCAGCTTTTGCGCACACGGGATACTTGCCATCTACCAGGTACTAGGTGAGTTCAAATGAAGATTTTTGTTGGAAATTTGTTTTTTCGTGATTCTAGAGTCTCTCTGAATAATGGAAGTTGTGTTGTTATGTAGATAAAGAATAATATTGCTTTAGAATTGGTAGAAAATCCTATTGCCCATTTTGGTGTAAAATGGTTCATCTCTTTGCTAGGTGGAATAATCTATCTAGGTTTAATTATGTTTTAAGCTTTTCAACCGGAAAAAAAGGGATATATAGATAGTACTCAAGCATTCATCTTTCGTTTTTATGAAACCTAAACTATAGCTTTTGATCGTGGGATTTAAGAAAAAGAACATTTAGAAAACTGACTGACTAAAGGTGGATGAGAAAAAGGGATTTGGAAATTTTTTATGTTCGGCAAAAATTGACCTGTTTTTGCATTACTCCATATCTTTTATGGGTATTAAAGCAAATGACAATATTATGATTATTCAAATCTCTACTCGATTAGGCTGCCTTCAGCTCTTTGTTTGATATTTTTAATGAGTTGTTTCTTCCTAGAAAAATGAGCAAATGCCCCACCCATAGCTCTCTTATGGCCACATTCTCGCATCTTATTTATTTATTTTGCTTAAAAGTATTTTAACTTGTGGACTTCCTTTGATGGTTTTGACAAGGTTTAAGCATCAGTTTACCAAGAAGCTGACAACTAAGTCTCTGCTCACTCTGCAACATGGCAACTGGACTTGGGCTTGAGTCTCTTGTTGATCGTATGTGGACTGTCCTTGTATTTATTTTCTGTCTTGCTTAATGAGATTAACTCATATTTTAAGGAATAACACTCTTTGTTTTCTTTCTTTTGGTGTTTCCAGAAACTATCTCAGTTATTACAAATGATGGACGGAATATTGTGGTGAGACATTGTTTCGCTTTTGTTGCCAATATTGCGCTGGAGACCCTTTATTTTGCTGACTTCTTGTTTCTTTTTCAGGGAGTCCTGAGAGGATTCGACCAGGCTACAAACTTGATTCTTGATGAATCTCATGAGAGAGTATATTCAACAAAGGTTCGTCTGTGTCTATCTGAAGAATTCATCAATCATGTCTAGACATTTCATTTTAATAGTGGTGTTCAGTTATTTATAAAAATTACTTTTGAACGACGTTTTGATATGTGTGGATGTTTCTATTTGTTGCTTGTAGTTTTCTAGGATTCTTAGTATTTTGCCAGCTCATTAATATTTGCTAGAATTTATTCAGTCATTACATGGTAGTCTAGTCTGTTGCTAGAAGTACTTCTTGAATGCCTGAAAATTTGAATTTTCAGGTCCTACTTTCTATCTAAGTACAAAGCAACAAGCACTATTAGTATCAGTGTTACTAGGAACAATTCATTTATTCATTCACTGCAATTTAAGAAATTCCTCATAGTTGCATAATCTAGGAAATGAAGAGTGAGATTACATCTTCAATTTGGCTTTATCTGAAAATCGAGTAACATAACATCCTCATGGTAGAGTTTGGTTTTCCTCCTTTTTGAGCTGAGGGTCTATCCGAAACAGTCTCTCTACCTTACAAAGGTAGGGGTAAGGTTTGTGTACATCCTACCATCCTCGGACTCCACTTGTGGGATTGCACTTGGTATGTTGTTGAGTATGATTTTCCTGAATGTCGGCCCTGTAGCAGTCTGCAGTAGATGTGAAACAAGATGCTTTGGTATGACTGGAATTGTGTTTGCTAACCATAGATTCATGCTATTATGGGCTTTTTTCACATTAAGATTCCTTTTTTCCCCATGCTTGTACCCCTACAAGTAAAAAATGACTCCTTTTTCCAATTATGCTGTGGTTTATTTGCATTATTGTGCTTGCTGTGTTAAGTACTACTAATCCTTAGCTTTTGTGTGCAGGAAGGTGTACAGCAACTTGTGTTAGGTCTTTATATCATAAGGGGGGACAACATGTATGTGCACTGTTTGCTGCCACTTCTTATTTAAGGATGCATATGGTTCTCCAAAAGTAAGGATTCCTTTAAGCTCTAATAGGTTTTTCTGTTTCATTGTTGCAGAAGCGTCGTTGGGGAATTAGATGAAGATCTTGATAGTAACTTAGATATGTCAAAACTGAGAGCACATCCTCTAAAGCCAGTCGTTCACTGACCTGCAACTTGGTGTGAGCCTTGTAATCCTGAGAACGGATGGATGGATCAAACATCAGTTTAGTTGAAAGACTTTGGTACAACTATCAAATGAAAACTTCAGACATGTTATGTAGCTAGGAAAACAAACTGTTTTGGTTCATCAGTCGTCGTTATATGTCTCTTATAAGTTTCCCTTTCTGATGTTGGCTTGCGAAAGATTTTGAACCCGAGTAGATGAAACATTTGTTTGGTTGACGAACTTTTGTACAACTATCATATTAAAACCGCAGACGTGTTCTGTGTCTAAGAGCACAAGTTTTAGTTACCTCTCTTATTCTGCTTAAGCTGGATAAGCCCACTAAATTTTTCTATTAGAAAGGTTTTTATTGTTTTTACTGAATGAGAATATAATCAAATTGGTCCTTAATGTGTGGTAGTCGGATTATTTTAGTCCTCCATATATTTATACGGTGTAACTTTTATGAGATAGGATAGGTCTGTGTATACTCTTACCTTTTTTTAAAAATTTCACTTTATCGTATAAAATTTTATTGGGTAAAACTTTTAAATGGGTAAAAAGTGATTATTTTTGTCCTAGACCTTAAAGTAACTAAGCAAGTAAATGTTTTTTTTATTAAGTTTAACTAGCAATTCACTTTATTTGTATAAAACAATTATTAGACAAAAAATGGGAGTGAGGTTTTTCGGCCATAACCAAATATCATATAATTGGAAGAACGGTTAACTTTTGCCACCTTTATTAGAAACTCTTATTAATAATAAAGTATATTTGTAAATAAATATTTTTAGAATCATTTTTAATTGTAATGGTTTCTATTTTTAGAGCTAATTTACAAGAACTTGACTAACATTTTAAGATGTATTTTTTTTATCATATTGATATGTAAAAAATTACAATTAATAGAATTTTTCCATATAATTTTTGAATATCTAATTTTTTTTGTTTGAAATATCAAATTAATGTAATCTAATTTAATTTATAAAATTAGTCAATTGAATATAATCTAACATAGAGTGTCCTCTTTTATCTCATTTTATTAAATCGAATTTTACGGGTAATTAGGCCACTATATTCTAACAAATTATCCGCTCCTCGTTTGGATAATATAAGAAGTATTTTTCAATAATAATTCTTGATTTTTAATCTATAAGTCATTTTTTATATATATGAAAAAGTCAATCTGAACGTCACTTAATCCCAAATTTTATAAATAAAAAAAATCCCAAATTTTATCCGAAAATTATACAGCAATCTTTCTTTTTTTCATAATCTCATGAGTTAACCGTTAAAACACACCTAAATTACACTTTAATAAATTCAATTTAACCGTCAAAATTTAATCAATTGATCGTTTGCCACCAAAATTAAAAAAGAAACCTATTAAACCCCTAAAACCCCAGTTTGCCGAAGCTCTCTAAATTATTTATCAAAATAAGACGCCATTGAAGCACGTAATTTCATTGTTGAATCAATTCAAGGTAATTATTTTCAGCATTGATGATTTTCCTTCATGTTATTCTCTATTTTCAGTTTTCCCCCTTTTTTTTCTGTACAAAAATTGACTCTTGTTATGCTGTAGAGAAGGAGTTTGTAATTGTTGATATGTTTCTCAGGATTCACAATTTTAGGCTGGTAAATACAACAATGTCTTCGAGTTTTCAAGCTTCTATACTTGTGGCTTCCCCATCTCACCCCAATTCTGTAGCTTGGTCTGAGGAGAATATGGTGGCAGTAGCTTCCGGTCATATTGTTACCATATTGGTAAATTTCTTGTTCACAGCTGTTCCTCTTGTGCCTTTCTTGTAATAATGCTGTAAAAGTTTGCATCTTTGGATATTTAACAAGCTTTCGATTTAGTATCATTTTTTTTGGTATTCCACCCGGTGTCCTGAGCCCACATTGGAGCTATGACTAAATCTCGATTGTGCACTGCAGAGTCATTTGGGGGTGGCTTTTCTAATAGGATTTTCTCCATAGCCAGGACTTGAATCCGAGACCTCTGGTTAAGGGTGGAGTAGTCCCACCATTGCACCACTACCCATGTTGGGGATTTAGTATCATTGGTTAGGCATTGAATTAGCAGACATGCTAGTGAAAAGTAATATTTTTTATTTTTTTTCAGAATCCAGCTAAACGACTTGGATCACGAGGTCTCATTACTATACCTCCTGGCAAACCTTTTTCTGTTGGGTTCATTGATAGAAAAGGTAATGTTATATGTCTTGTACAGTTGATTTTTGGTGCATGAATGGGATTCTTGTTAGTATAAGATGATGTTTTCTGTACAGAACCATATATTGTATAGGTTATTTGCTTTACTACCACTTGGGTATCGGGAGATTACCCACATTAGTAAACTTATTACTAGTTCAAAAAAGTGTTGTGAATTAGTCAGACAACTTATTAATGGTTCGTATATGTGTTCCAACTATGCCTGAATTTCTACTTTAAATCTTCACAGATTTACTCTCTGATTGCATGTTACATATTGCATTATCTCGAGACTCCTCTCCTCAAGAAAAACAATATCGGGAAAATCGGCCATGTACCCGGTCAATATCCTGGTCACCTATTGGATTTGCTTCAAATTCTGGGTATGATCTACGAAGCATATCAGTGAATGATCTTTGGTCGTTCTCAACAGTAACGTGAATAACAATGTTTTTGCTTGGTGTAGTTGTTTGCTTGCAGTCTGCACTACTGAAGGACATGTGAGACTTTACCGGATGCCATTTCTTGAGTTTTCAACAGAGTGGGTAGAGGTATGAATCAAACAAGGATGTGGAGTAGTATATTTATAACGTTTTGGATACTTCCTCACACATTGAAGACTTTAATACCCAGTGCTATTCTTTTGAAACATAGTATTTTACTACATCAGCGAATGCCTGAAAGCATTCAATTAGTTCATGTCTTTGTTTTTAGATTGTATTCCTGTTCGATTCTTATCCCAGATCCTTTATCATTTTGGTGTGAATAACATCCAATTCGCATCTAGAAGTTCAGTTTAGAACGTTAGAGTCCTCAGTGATCAAGCCACATGGCTCTCTTGAACAATTTCCAATGGGTTTCTCCCGTTTCTTCATTGTGATCTTCCGTCCTTTATCCTTCTAGTCTTTGCCCATTGATCTAATTATCAAACGTCACAGGTCATGGATATATCAAACATGCTGTATAGCTATCTCAAAACTACCAATTTTCAGGCAGCAAACTTTAGAGTCTCAGAAGGTGCTGATGTAAGTTAAATTCATTGTTTTCTCCATTGTGTGGATTTTACTCATTTCACATGAAACAGTGCCTCTTCTCTGTATCTTCAGCTGTATTTGGTTTGACTTGATTTCTGTTCTAACAGCCTAGTCAAGCTTGCTTTGATGAGGGAGATGATGATGATCTGCCAATCTCTATCATGAGAAAGGAACTTAAGCGTCGGAGACTGAACGCATTGCCCGTACTTGCTGATCTCTTTGGTTCCTCCAAGTATTTTCACTATGCATGAATATTGTACTATCACATGCTGTAATTACTTAGACTGCAAAGAATGTAGACAGAGATAGAAGAGAAAAGAAGTGAACATTTAAGAACTACCTTTGCCAAATGATTATTTAGTTATTTAGATGATGAAGTTTGCTTATTACCAACTTCAATACCAGTTTTTCTTATGATGCTATTACTTTTTTGTTAGGTGATGGAGGTTAAAGCATGCAGTCAGAAACAGAAAAATACTTTTACTGCTCCTCGCTTAAGATCAAAATCTTCTAAGAAAGTCTTTGGTGATGACTGTCAATCACTAATCACTGCCGAGGAATATGCCTCTCGCAATGCAATGCTGTCCTCACTTATTGTTGCATGGTCACCCTGTCTGCCACAGACATCTGGATGTGGTATATCTTCTGCTAATGGCTTGACCAGTAGCTGTTCTGTACTTGCTGTTGGTGGGAAGAGTGGTGTACTATCATTGTGGAGAATTCATAAACCTGAAAGCTACTCTATTATGAACATCCCTGACTCAAATAAAACAGTGCTCGTTGGACTTCTCGATGCACATGATACTTGGATCACAACAATCAGTTGGAGCTTGTTCATTTCTGATGCTTCAGATCCTCTGCTTTTATTGGCTACTGGATCTTCCAATGGGAGGTATGTATCTACATTTTTATTATTCAATAATCATAGCAAAAGAGCAGCTATGGGTACAGTATACTTCAATGCATTCTGCCATGAAATGAAAAGAAGTTGTTAGCATGCTGACTCCTCTATTTTTCACCTGATTGTCTAGACTCCTCTGCTTCGTTTTTTTCTCCTTAGTATTAATCTTATCTTCTGAATAGACAAATCAAGACAAGAAAATCCAAAACAATTTAGAGCACTTAGCTCTAGATGAAGGGATGAGGTGGTTTTATAATTGGCAATGAGGACAAAATAAAGTGTCAAGTGGGAAGAACAGTTAAATGAAAGCCTTAAATAAGAAGTACGTTTAGTGACCATTCTATTATAGTAAATCTAAAAGATCGTTATTAATAGTTAACGTTGTATTGTCAATGAGGAAGTAATGAAGTAATCAATTGGTAAAGCAAGAGGCCAAGAACAGTTGTGTTCAAGTTTCTGGGACGAGATATGTGTTTATGCCATCCGATATTATAATGCTAAATTTCCTTGTTATTTAGGAAGAAGTTAAGTAATCAAATGGTAATAGAACCGTAGAATGGAAGCTTTCAAGGATGGAAGCTTTAGTTAACATCCTGAATCAAACTGCTGGGAGATAATGAACCGTCACTTTCCATTTCCTTCTCTCTAGGGACCTCTGAACCGTCACCTCTAACTTTAAACCAGGCCCATCGCAGATGATTTCTGAGTGAGGTTTCCTCCTCTGTTTTAATCCATTCCCCACTCATCTGTCGATGATCTGCTTGAAAGTGGTTTGCAACCACATGTTCAGAGGCAAAGCGTACTCTTCTTTCCACCTCTTCTGGCCAACATCCAACAGTGGGTGACCACCATTCAAGCGTCAATTTGGATTTCATCCATCTCCTATCTCCATGGATGACATGATCTGCTTCCTTTCTAGATGGAAGTTCAGACAGATACCGGGGAATCATTCATTGCATACACATTGATACCGTGTGAAGAGTTCCACTCACTGCATACCCATCTCCGTATGTCATAACATCGTGAATCAAACTGATGCTAAACAATCATACTAACTGCAGAAGACGCCTATAAATGTAGATGTCGGTGTCAGTTAATGCAATAGCCTGCAATATATTGCATTTTTGCACGAATTAATAGGTTCAACAATTTATTCTTCTTACTTTTCATTTTGTAGTGTGAAAATCTGGCAGGCGTGTTGCAGAAGACTAGTAGAATCAACAGAACCTAGTGGTTTGCCCTTTTCGCTATTGAAGGAGGTCTCTTTTTGACATACAAAATTTCTATAATTATTCCTTTTTCACTTTTTCGTCTCATTATCTGTTTCTTGTTGTCTAAACAGGTAAAGGCTGCCGACTTTGCAATGGCCTCTATGGTTTCCCTCACGGTCTCTGGGCAGTCGCCTAACAAAATGCTTTTAGCCATTGGCAAGGGATCTGGATCAATTGAAGTGTGGACTTGTGACATTCTTCTTCGTAGATTTGAGAAAGCTGGCTCCTATGATGCCCATAACCATGCTGTGAGTTCTTACTGATACTCAAATCCTTACCTCTTTAGCATCTGGAGATATTGACTTGTGTTGATGTTTTCTAGGTTACAGGTCTATCTTGGGCTTTTGACGGACGTTGCCTATACAGCTGCAGCCAGGTAAGCTACTTTATTATTTGGTGTTTCTACTTGGACTATCTATGTCTATTTTCTGACTATTTTTCCTAAACATTTAAACCACAACATTACCATTCTCTGAATAGTGAAACTGTTATCAACCTAATGGAGAGCACTCTTTGGATGTCTCTCTGACTATGATGGCTGTAAACGTAATGTAGCATACAAGAATTTTCCTAATTCCATCCCCCAAATCCCTATGTGAGATTATTATTTTTGGTAACTGAACAGTTCTATTTACCAAACCTGATGTGAGATTTACATGGAAGTTCTTGCATTTTGAGCATAATTTAATGGTTAGATAAACTTTCTTCCTGAATATTTTGCAGGATGACTCCACACGCTGCTGGATTTTACATGAAAATTCCCTGTGTGAAGTACCTATTCCTTCCAATACACCTGGTGTGGAAGGCTCTGCTGATGTACGCACATGTATCTTGGTTCATGCATCTTTGTCACCAACTGTTTTATAAATAAAAAATTCTTTGCAGGTGCCAAATGCATTTTGTTCTAGCTTAGGTCTAGCCGTATCTCCGGGGAATCTGGTGCTGGCTGTGGTAATGCATTATCCCTTCAGTCCTTATTTTGAGTGTGGTTTGTCTGTATACTAATTCACAATTTTCGATGAACATAGCAAACACCAATATCCTGGTTAGGCAGATCATATTCAAGAGGGATGTTGCCCCACGTCATCATCCATTTCCAAACTGCTCCACTCTCTATCTGTTCCTTGTTGTTTATTGTTCTAGTTGAAAAATCCCCTATCCATTTCAATTTATTCAGCACAAGAGTGTTAACACACTCAGCAAAGTCTTTTCTTTATAATAACTCACTGGATCACCACTAACTCTATCACCAGATGAGAGAAACAGCATTAAAATCACCCAAGACTAGTAGGGCCTGTGGCATATTAATAAGGCTATAGAGTTCTTCTTTGTTCCACTGTATTGAAGCCATAAACAACTGTCATGACACATTGAAAATTGGTAGTAACATCTCGAACTTCACAGTGGATAAATTGGGCAATAGCTTTAAGAAGTGTGACATTGTAATGTCGAGTATCCCATAAGATCCAAATATTTACCATTTACAGCATGTGCTAGTTATATAGGAAGCCCCATCCTGGAACAATGAGTTTGGAGATCCTCTCACTTCTATGTTGTCTGACTCTAGTCTCTAGTAGGCCAATGAACTTAGTTTTTTTGGTTTCCTATAATTCCTCAGCTCCTTTTGTTTATAAGTTTTATTCACCTCCCTGATATTCCACACTAATAAAGTCATAAGGATGTCGAGGACTCTGATTGACATTGTGATCTCCCCTATGCAATAGTAGGAAACTGTTTCTAAGTGGCGTGCTCTTATGAACAAGCACAGATCCAAGCATTGGAAAATTATCAAGGTTGAGTTCTTGACTCTGCGAACTCTCCTTTCCTCTAGAAGTTTGAAGCTTTTCAACCTGAGGAACTACATGAACTCCCTGATGTTGTTTGCTTACTTCAGGCACTGTGTGCAACTTTGCACTACTAGGCCATTGTATTTGCTTGCAAAGGGATAACATCTTTTTGTTGATTGGCCTGGATGGACTGACTAGTGGATACAGCATTCTTTGATTTCCATTCCTGGACCAGTCGAAGTCAACAATCTGCCACAACTCCAACAACTCATTGGTAGATTGGAGAACTTGACCCAAAAAGGGATATCAGTCAAAACTCCTCACTGAAGTTACAATCAGTGTTCCATGGCTTCAGTATCATTGGCTTAATCCTGATGATGTATGGTCTGGAGTAAACAGTCTCATTCATATCAACATACTTTGGAATCTAACTACATAGTAGCCTTCATCATGTAAGAACAGGTCCGGATCAGCAATCTTATTCCAAGTCTACTTGATAAGCCTATACATGAGGGAAAATCTAGGAGAGTTTCCAATCACATAAACAATTAGTGGGCATTTTCACTTCTCTATCTCAGGGTCTACTTGCTCCTTGTCCTGTTGAACAACAGCTTGTCCATTAACAAGTTGGGGAGAGAAGTAGGAAAGTGTAATACCATTATCTGTGGATCTATTACCCGAGAAAAGAGTAGCCCGCTCAAGGTTAGGTTCCAGGTCTATCACTTCTTCCATCACTCCGGCACTTCCTGGAGTTTCCTGTCACCCTGCTCAGTAGGTCTCTTACTGTCTGCCCAATACTCATTATAGGGGAGCTGAGATTTGAGTGAGCTGCAGCGGACCCCAGTAGCTCTTGGGGTTGTGAATCCCCAGCTAGAACTTCGGCTGCCTCAATACTTGTATCCGCCTGTGTCAATTTGCTGGAACTGGATGAGGGTTTCAGCGGCGTCAACTGTTCCATATGGTAGGGTGTTTTGAAGATGAGGCCTCCGCCGGCGATCGAAACCCTACAGATCTACCAAATGCTACAAGTGAATGTCCTAGGCCGTCCTGCTCCCTACCTCGTCCTCATTCCATGGATCTCGATGGCGCACGTTAGGTTAACCTGCGCCGAGAAAGAGGAGAGAGAAGAAAGCATTGGTCTTTATTTTTAAATGATTGATTTTGTTTTTTCTCCCCTGCCTGCACAGGATAACTTGACCACTTTTATTCGCTAATATTAATCTAGTACAATCACACTGAAATATCTTACTGGAAACTCTCCCGTAAAAGCGCAGCGGATAGATAATTCTTGCCAGCATCTTAGGACCATCTTGGTATTTGTTCTTAGAACAGAATGCGATCAAGTCTTGTTAAATCTTGATCAGTATAGTTTTTCAGCAGTTAAGTTCAACTAGAAACTCCCTCCTGAAACTATTATACGCCCTTTATAAGATCTACTTTTCTTTCGTTACAAGTTTCTCGCATTATAAACAGATCATCAGTTAAAAATCCTTCTTAATAATGGTAATTATTGAATGAGATGTTTAGTCTTTTATGTTCTGTTTTAATACTTCTAAACCAACAAAAGTTATACACACTGTGCAGGTAAGAGCTTTTTCTACCGCGCTACTAAATCCAATGTACGAGGCAAGGTATTCTATTTCCCCTTTTTGGCTGTTTGTTCTTATATATTTGTAGATGCCAATTTTCACCTGGATCTAGTATATAGTTAACAGGTTACAGGCTGCAGATTTATCATCTACTAATAAAAATTCTTCATGCTCTTGTTAGTACTCTTTACAAAAGAAGGGTCCGGAAGATTCTTCTGTCAACTATTAGTATTTTCTTTATGACTGGTGTTCTTTATTGTGTACGTACGACCTCCCAGTTTCAACAAATTCCGGAGTTCGCAATTTTAGAATGCTTAAAAAGTCCATATAGTTTTTTAGATCATTTTTCTCCTCCGTCTCCTAATCTTTTGTGAGGGAAAAGTAGGTTTTATTGTTAAAGCTATACCATTATCATTCTCAAGAAAGCTATACCATTATATTAATCAATGAGTTCTCCTACACAGATTTCCTTATCTGCTATGTGAAACTGCTACTTTCCAATATGCATAGATCCATCTTTCAATTAAAAGTTAACATAATCTACATGAACAAATAATGGATATCTATACTTGGAACTGTCATTGTGATGAATGATATTTCGTTGATTATTGACATGTTGTCTTCTGTAAAGTTAAGGCTTACTTCTTTTACGGATTCACACTAATATGGACCAGAAATAATCTGACAGCTGCCCTGTGCTTCTGTCTATTTTATTTTTGAAAAAAGAGATGATAAACTAGTGGCAGTGCTTTAGTGGGAAGGATAGCTTGCTTGAGAAACTAACATCGCTTTGTTCAAAACTTCCAGGGCTCTGAAAGCTGCAGTAGAATTTCTATGGATTGGAGGACAGCAACTGGAGATTTCCTCTACTGTTTGTCCTGATTTTGATGTTAAAATATTCCCAGATTTTCCTGAGAAAGAGCTAATTAGTTGGGAGAATAATATATTATGGTCATTAAATCAGCATGAACCTTTGGATAAACCACTGGTTGTTTGGGATGTTGTAGCAGCACTCTTGGCCTTTAAACAGTCTATTCCGAATTATGTGGAACATGTTGTACTTAAATGGTTGAAATCTTCTGTTGGAGTTTCTGCGAACTTGTCTGAAGCAATCAAATGTCTCTCAGAGATCTCCTCGCGTAAGTTGCAACTCCTCAACATCATCAGTAAGCTGGTAGTCTTGAAAAAGGTGGAGACAGATAAACTTGATGGGAAATCACAGCTTTTGGAGGTCATTGGTGGTGCTGAAGATGAAAAATTGGATTGGACACAGCTTCATTCAAATAGTGAAATGGAACTGAGAGATAGGCTGGTTGGCTATAGCTTTACTTTCTTTCTTGATGTCGCCTCTACTTCTCGTGGAAAGGGTACTAAACCTGGTTACTGGGTCCCTGTTGGAACAACACAGATGGAGCAGTGGGTTGCAATTCATCGTAAAGATGTAAAGAATGATCTGAAACTTCTTGCAGATGAAGTACGAACCGTTAAGAAGAGGTAGTTCCACCACATGCCTGCTTTAATAACTTCTTTTACGCATGATCTATGTCATTTGCATTGTCTTTGTATTTTCAACGTTCTGATGTTTCAAATTTTTTTCCTAGCTATATCTAGTGTAATTATCTTTTTGGTGTAAAATAGAATAATATTTTGTGATCTAAAATGATGCTTATTTTCTCCTAGATCTTAACTATATACGAACATTGATTGGTTTTAAGGAATTGATAAAAAAAATCTGCATTTTATCTTACTTGTTTGAATTCTATCTTAACCAGTTGATTAGGCTTTATCACATTGATGCAGATAAAACCTTTTCTTTCTTGATGATGGAAACTTTGCATTTTCATGTGCCAGTTATTGTTTATTCTCTAGCTATTGACCATTAGTATTCAAGTTGATCGTGGTGTGATGATACAGATACGAGTAACATGTTCACGTGGATGTTGCTGATTCTAACTCACTCCGTCTTATTTTGCAGTCAGCGTCCCTCCTTTTGTGAATATGTAGAGAAGGAGGAATGTAGTTTCTGCTCAGCATCAGTACCATTTGATTCTCCAGATTCCGCTATCTGTCAGGGGGTGAAGTGTGATACTGGAAATGATCCGACACACAAACTATCTCGATGTGCTGTTTCTATGCGTATCTGCCCAATTGCTCCGGTATGGCATTGCATGTGCTGTAACAGATGGGCCTCAATATTAGCCCCTTCACCCATCTTCAAAATGCCTGGATATCCTTCAGATTTCAAGTCTAACACAGATGATGAACATCCAAAACCTTGGTGTACCTTTTGTGGGATTCCTTTAAAGAAATTACTACCAGAATTTCTACTCTCACCATCATTTGTATAGGTCAAGTAAATAGAGACAAAGTACTCGTAAGTTGTAATGTTAGTTTGACTTTATAAAAAAAAAAACCATAATTATGTTGGTCGAAAGTACCTGATGTAGAGTGAATCTCTAATTGTAAACAATTGCTTTAAATTATGGTTTTTTTCCCCTATTCAGTCTAAGCATCATGTTGTGTCCCCCATTTAAATGGTTCCTACAAAAGAAGGATCGTTCCAAGTTGTGATGGGTTGCACCAGAGATCGGTCTTTGGCCTGTTTTTATTTGCTTTAGTGATGGATGAATTGATACAAACATATTCAAGGGAAGGTGTCGAATTTGTGAGATAAAGAAAAAATGTGTCTTGTGAGAAAGGTGTACAAAATACTGTTTAACTGAGAAGGACTGAAGTCTTGTAAGCAGTTCATTGAGGAGATTGAAGTTTACAAAAAGAAAGAAAGAAAAGGAGAGTTGAACAAGAAAAGGAATAGTTATGTTGGTGGGAGTTGAACAAGAAAAGGGCCTTTTCTTGTTATGTTGGTGAGAGGTAACATGTATACGTTGAATGCAAATGTTTAAAAAAAGGAAAACTAAAAAGAAAAAAAAAACATGGCCTTGCGTTGTTATAAAATTAATAATTTACATGTACAGATAATGCAGAAAACGCAAAGCATGTAAAACTGCTATCCTACCTAAAACTCCACAATGAGAACTTGGATGGATGATTCCAAATTCAACCATACTGATTACATGTTTAAAGAAGAATGTCAGCACAGCAGCAGCACCTCAATCCGCAAGGTTATCTACTATTCACACAACTGGCTATAAATGGTAAAAAGGACATTAACTTCTATTTCCGTTGCTTTTTTGCGGGAATCTCCAGTTGCGAATCTACCTGCCATCCAAGTTAGGGTGAACGGTTAACGTCTAGCTAACAAGAAAGGTCTGATCAATGCATGGGTCGAATTGATCAAAACACAGTTAATGATGTTAACAGACTTTAAAACTGAATCTTATATGGAAAAACTAAAGAGATATAACACTTCATCGCACTACTTGGACATATCCTGGGAATGGACCCAAAATAAGCACTACTGTGTAAGCTTATTTCAAGTTCTATGGTCCATGACTAAACTATGTACTTGGACATGTATAAACACGCATGCATGTACTGCATTGCATGCTCCTGTTATAGGTATCAGTTAAAATAGACATCTATCAACTTAAATGTGTTAAGAGGGAGTTTTAGATGTCAGTGAAACAAGGATTTATTCGCGATGAGATTAGCACATTTAACTTTGTTTTGTCTCCTTTTGGTGGGAACTAGGACATCTATATCATTTCTTGTATCATTTGATACAAGCAAGAAATATGCTTGCTATAATTAACTCATTATAGATCAGCCATCTACATAACTACATCCCTTTTCCCTGTTTCTTGTACTGTTATGTTCTCACAATAAGGCACCAAAATTACCACAAAGATCGAGAATTTTTTTCAAATATAAGTTCAACGAGATATGTGATTCAAAATGAATATACATACAGAGACAAAAACTTTTTCATACCCAGACAATATTATTTAGCTGCAAAATGATATAAACCCAATTCTCATGTCATAAGAATTACATTGAGAATTGTTCAAGTAGCTAACAGCGAAAAGCTACTGCTTCACATGTAGTCTGGAAGATATTTCCACACAATTAAATTGATCGGATTACAATGAAGATGAACTTCAGTAAGAAAACCATTTCCAGTTTCAGGTTTACTCTATAGTCCATTTGAGTGGAACAGGGGAAAACTCCATAATGCCAAAGCAGTGAAGTCAATTTTATCTTAAAAGGATTTCAAGTTGGATAGATAAAGCAGATGATATATACTGAAAAGGCAGAGGGAACTTACTGTATTCAACAGTTGCTCGCGGATATATGCCATTGACCTCAACATGGCACCTAAAGTATCTCTAGAAACCTGAAATTTCACCTCTGACTCTCCTGAAGTTGTTTCAGTATCTTGAAGCTGAAAGAAAGAGATTCTGAATCAGTAAGGCAAATCACTGCAGAAGCTGATGTCTAATTGATTTTACAAGACAACTGAACACTGCATTTAAAGAATTATTAGCACTCTTTACATGAAAGAAGTTTCAATTAATTCACAGGCTGACAAGTTTCCAGGAAATTCACAACCTTTGGAAGAAACATACAGCAAGTAGGTAAAAACGAATTAAAGACTTAATAATGAAAGGATATATTGACAACACTAAAAGCAAATAGACCATACACCAAACCACTACTCAACCACATGCTCTTTGACTTGACATTTCTTCTCTCTCACCAAGGACAACTGTTTTTATACAAACATACTATCAACAAATGTATTACTACAGGATAACAAACATTTCATTTTGACTAAAACTTAAACAAAGGCAACTTCCAAACAAGCAATGAGAGAATACAAAGAAAACCATCATAAATGCTTGAATTTGTTTGGATAATCTTCATAAGCGGCTTCCAGTCAGAAACTTCAAAGTTCTCCTCCAGCAGATAACAGAACACACTTTGAACAGTGCTACACCTCCGAGAAGTCAAAAAGGGTTTAGGTTTCTGACAAATAAATGTTCATGCATGATCTAGGAGATTCATGAATGAAATATTCTTTTTAGAGGTACTCCCAAATTTTGAAGAAATCAGTCAATGTTTGGTGTTGTAGACAATACGGACTAGGAGACTAATCGGCAGAATGACTGAGGTGTTAAGGAGGAAAATTGTTGGCCTTGTATCTTGCCTATTTGTCAATCTATATTGTGTTTCCTCTTTCTCAAAAAAATCTATATTGTGTTTCCAGCCTCACTACTGCCTAAAATATGAACTATATTTACATGGACCATGCTGGAGTTTACCACAGGATTCATGTCTAAGGCTATTTATCTAGGTTTTTGAACTTAATGTGTGTGGATATGAGTATTAGGAGGAATGCTCATTTACCCTTCATACCAAGTTGAATTATTCAATTTTCCTGGTAAGCCCCCTTGGGTACCTGGTTTACTTTGGAAAAGAAAAAAAAGAAAAGCAACTTTGTGATGATGCATTTGCCTATGAGATGTGCTGCCATTGTATGTCATAGAAGATTAGATATATTTTGTGATCCAGACAGATTTACCATGTCCTTATACCAACTACCTTTTCCTCTCCCAAAAAAAAGAGAGAAATATCAAAGGAAAACAGGAGGATAAAAAACACACTGGCATTTAAAATAGGAATATGTTAATCTGGAGGAGAAAGGACATGACAGAGAGAATTAAGAGTAATCAAAAGGGAATTGATATCGAGCGAAGAGGAATAGATAACATCACCTTCTTGGCTTCTCATCAGAAAATAAATAAATACAGTTGTGTACACACCAATATTACTTCAAATTTCCACAATACCTTCAGATTGATGACAGCAACCCTATTAGCCGGGGAGGAAAGTTGCTCGCTGATATAAGCCATAGACTTCATCATGGGCTCTAGTGTGACCTGGGATAGCTGAAACTTAACTTCTGATTCTCGTGAAGGAGTCCTACTGTAATCTTGCAGCTACAACCAAAGAAACTCAGTAAACAATAATTGAATAATCAAATCCATGACATATATCAGCAGTAGAGAGCATGATAACTGAAATTAAACAAAGAAACATGTGGTCACAAAATCAAAGGAAGCACACAACCCTGATATCCCTACCCAAAACACGTCAGTTACATTATCAAAACAACAATTAATCGATTCACCAACATGATGGTCTTTAAAAAGAAGTTAAAACAGTTAAATCTCTGAAATGCACCTTCAGGTTGATGACAGCAACTCTATTCGCAGGTGCTGAAGTTTTATTCTCCATCACCCATGTCATTGACTTGAGGCAAGGAAGAATCACCTAAGAACCCCAAAAAAATCAGTAGTGCACATCTTGTTGAAAAGTTTGCTAGTGAAATTAAATAAAGATAAAATGAATCTCAGTACCATGTTATCTGCATGACCATCATCACGGTGAAGAGAAACAGGGGCCATGCGCTGGGGATTTAAATCAGCAACAGCCCGAGCAGGGCTACCAGTATCATTAAGATTAAAGCGCTTTGTCATTTCATCTTGTCTTGGCCACAATAATGGGGTCATTTCCGAAGCAGAGGTAGACGTCCTCCGATCATCATAGCCAACACAACTGGCTTGTGATCTAGGAGGTGAAACTTTAGAAACGTTTCTTTTTGCAAGAGCCACCTTCTTTCCTCCTTCTTTAAGAGCACCTAATGCAGCATTATATGTCTCCTGAGATACAGCCCCTTCTTCAGCACATCTTATGGCTTCCCTGCAGAGACTCTTGTATCTCTGAGCCATTGATTCAGTACCATGAAGTTGTACATGTTCATCTGATTCAGCACCACATTTTGCATTTATTGTCCACCTCTTCAAGATGTAATGAGATGGCAATGTAAGAATATTAGTTACTGTAAAAACTGTAAGAATATGTCTACAGAGGATACCACTACATTCAAACATCTGGCAGCTACAATTTGCTTTCAGTTCAGATATATTCAATGAGACAAGGTATGCTTTCTGGTCAGCCTCAAATTTTGCAACTCTGAATGTGCTGATAACCCCATCTCCATCAATTCTGTTTGCAGTGTAGACAAATGTCTCCACCAACTCTTCTTGAAATTTTAAGAATATTTTCTTCGTATATAAAGTTGCTGCCTGTTTCTCCATTGGAGATGGTGTCTTTAGTGGTGGAGTGGTGCATATTGTATCAAAATCAGCTTCTGTTTCCTTCTCAAATGAATTCTCCAAAGCTCTTTCATATTGCCTGAAGAACAATGGCAATGTAATCTGTTGACTCACATACCCATCGAAAAAAGAACATTCATATTCCTGGTTAGGAGAAACGGCTGCAAAGAAAGTATCACGAAAATAAACTGGTACCCACTGTCGACGTGTATTATATATGGATTGAAGCCAATCATTCTTCTTCAGGTCATACTTATCAAGGATCATCTCCCAATACGATTCAAATTCTTCAACTGTCTCAGTCAAATTGATACAATTATAGAGTTCAACCTGGAAATTTGGGAACATGTGACATACATGAGACATTCTGTCCTGGCCACCCCTTAATACATGCCACTTGTTGATACAGTGTCGTGTTTCAGGAAAAACTTGAGAAACTGCAGATTGTATAACAGTGTCCTGATCAGTAATTAATGAGACTGGGGCACGGTCATTCATAGTGGCAAGGAAGGTCTTGAATAGCCAGACAAATGTAGCCTCAGACTCATCTAGAAGAAGTGCACAACCAAACAAAATTGTCTGACCATGATGATTTACTCCTGTGAGCGGAGCAAATGGGACTCTGCACTGATTAACTCTGTACATCGTATCCAGTATAACGGCATCACCAAAATGACTGTATGCATTTCTTGACCTTGCATCAGCCCAAAATACATTAGACATGCGATTATCTTCGTCCAATTGTATGGCATAGTAAAATCCGGGATTCTCAGCCTGCATTTTCTTGAAGTAATCGAGAAGATTCTGAGCATCTCTCCCTAATGTTCTTCGTTGATTGCAATGTCTAGGAGAAAAACCCTGAAGTGTAGAATTCTTAACAGTTTGATCTGACTCTTCAGGACGAGTTCTCTTAGCTCCATGGTTCATCTCTACAGGGATGCGGTTACGGTCTACTGAGACATACATTACACCACTAGGAACAACTCCAACACCCTGATTATTCTCAGGTACCTTCTTTTTTGTCACCGCAAAATGCTTGTGTGATCTCTGATGATGCACCTTGTTGGGATACACAAGGGAGTGACCGTGGTCCTTCACATATTTGGTCACAACCCACTTGTTTTGACCTTTTAACTCCACTCTAAGCATTGCTTCACAGGATTCACCCGACACTCTTCTCAAACCAACCTTGTCACATAAGAAATCAGTCTTCAGTCGATTAAACTGAAAGACACGGGTGTTAAAACCCAAACGCCTAGCATACTCATCATAGAAATTCTTTGCTTGATCTGCAGAAAGAAATACCATACCCATTTGCGGCTCAACAATGTTATCTCCATCAGGTGCATTTGATCTTCCATTTACATTTGCTTCTCCACTCTCACTGGGTTCATCATCACCGTCATCAGTTATACCACCTTGCTGGTTCATGTTCCCTTCTTCAACATCCATTCCGGAACAGGGAAACCACTTTAGGAAAATGAATTACATCCATAGAGGTACTCCAGTTCATATCCTTGAAGATAGCATGTATAACCACGTAACGACCTGCATAAAGTTGTCACTTTTTCAGTATTCACCATAACAATCATCTTTAACTAGTACTATTCTTCTTATCCTACATTTCCCTTATTTACCACGTCCTCGTGTATTCAGCTATCGAAATTGAGCAAAGTAAAGCAAGCATGAGTACTGCAAGTAAACAACACAATAATAAAGTACCCAATATAATAACACAAATCACGCACAACCAAATCTCACATAATTTGCTCAATAATGGATTTAGAAACTCTACTTCGGTCTAAACTTTGTACAAACGCTTGACCAAAACCAAATGAAATACTAGTACAATGCTTTTCTGTTGTCTTCAATCACCAACTATTCCTTTTAAGAGCTCATACAAAGTACTTCCTCTATCCCTTTTTATATGAAACTTTTACCACGAGAATCGAAGCAAATTTTCTCAATGAATACAAGTTTTTGCATCATTAAAGTCGTATTAGCACCATTTCTAATTATGTACAAGTTATCTCCGGTATTATGAGATAACAAAGTTAAAGCTTACACTGAACATAGACTTTGTCATTCAAATACTTTCCAGAATTCACTTAATCAAACTTAAAAGCTAAAAAAAAATTGGGGAAAAAACATAAACAATACACAGTAAATACACAAATACTTATACACAGATAACCAGACACTCATGCAGATAAAAAAGGTCTATATCACCATATAAATAGTCACGAGCACGCACACACACACAGCGACATATACGAAGGTACATATATATATATATACACACACATGACACATATACATACACATATATGTATATATCTCTATGTACAAAAGAGAGATAAACCTATGATCAGAGGAGAGAATTAAGGCCAAACGGATCTCAAACAATTTCCGATAAAGCTACTTCCGGCCTGGAAAGCTTCAAGTGAGTTCTTCACAATAAAAACGATGGCGTTTGGAAGGAATTTGCAGCGTTTTGGGCACCGGCGAAGTTGCAGAGGGCCGGAGGGAAGAAGAAAACAGGGAGAGTTTGTGGGTGTCGTGTGGATTACCAATGAACCTAAGGGTACATCGATTTTGAGCCGTTCGATTAAACTGAACGGTGGATATTAGTCTATAGAATTTACGTCAAACTTATGCTGAGATGAAGATGTGGATGGGCCGGAGGATGTGGTTTTAGTACAAAAATACAATCAAACTATGATATTTTGGATCAATCAAAGCAATTTTTTTGAAAAAATGATGATATTTTTTATGAGAATTTTTTATAAACATCTATAATTATGGATATAGTTATAATTTGCGTATTTATACAGTTATGATTATAATATAGATACGAGTATCAGTTGTATCAACAAGCGAGTTATATTTAAACACGAGATATCAGTTATATCATACGGGTATTGATTGTATTAGATGATTATCAGTTATATTAGGCGTGTATTAATTGTATTAGATGGTTATCAATTATATTAGGCAGGTTTTATATTAAGCGCGTATATTTAAATACAAATATCAGTTATATTAGGCGGGTTTTATATTAAGCGCGTATATTTAAATACAAATATCAGTTATATTAGGCGGGTATTAATTGTACTAGATAGTTATCAGTTATATTAGGCGGGTATTATATCAAGCGCGAAAAAACTACTCCCTCCGTTTTAAAACAGTGGCCTAGTTTGGCTTGCCACGGAGTTTAAGAAAATAAAAAAGACTTTTGAATCATGTGGTCATAAATTAAAGTTAGCTCAAATATGTCATCGAACTTTCAGAAAAGACTCATTTATGTCATCAGTTAAAAGTTTGGCTCATTTATGCCATTACCGTTAAAAAAAGGCTTATTCATGTCATTATTTTTTAACGGTGGTTTTGCAAAATCATTTTTGACACGTGTCAATTATAATTAGGCCATGTCATCAATTTTTTTAATAAAAAAAATCATAATTCTAAAAAAAAATTGAATTATTTTTTTATTAAATAAATTGATGACGTGGCCGAATTATAATTGGCCATGTCATCAATTTTTTTTAATAAAAAATCAAAATTTTGAATAAAAATTGAATTATTATTTTTTCTTATTAAAAAAAAATTAGTGACGTAGCCGAATTATAATTGGCCATGTGTCAAAAATGGTTTTGCAAAATCACTGTTAAAAAATAGGGAAACTTTCACATATAACCACTTAAAATTATTTAATTACTCTCCATAGCTATAGTTTGATCATTACAATTTGTAGCTACATGTTATTTAGAGGAAAGAGGCGAGCGAGACTGAGAGAGAGAGGAGAGAGGGGGAAAAGAGTGGGAGAAAGGTGAATTGTATATGTATATTTGGTAGATAATTGTATATTATACATGTATTTGTATATATGACAAGAGTGATTGGGAGAGGGAGGAGAGAGGCGAGTGAGAGAGGGAGGAGAGAGGCGAGCAAGAGAGGGAAGAGAGTGGGAGAGAGGTGAATTGTATATGTATATAATTGTATATAACTGTATATTATACATATACATTTGTCTAAATGACAAACGAGATTGGGAGAGGGAGGAGAGAGGCCAGCGAGATTGAGAGAGGGAGGAGAGAGGATAGCGAGATAGGGCAGAGAGTGAGAGAAAGGTGAATTGTATATGTATATAGGATAAAAAATTGTATATTATACATATTTATTTGTATATCCTGGCGAATTATACATATACAAACATGACTAATTATACAAACTCGAAGTCAGCCCACGTAATTAATGTATAATGTTAGTCGTGAGTGGTACTTATAGCAAACTATAGCTATGATGAGTAATTAAATAGTATAAGTTTGCTTATCCGCGTAATTTTTCCTAAAAAATAATGGCATGAATGAGCCTTTTCTTTAACGGTAATGGCATAAATGAGCCAAACTTTTAACTGATGGCATAAATGAGCCTTTTCTGAAAGTTCGATGGCATATTTGAGCCTTTTCCCTTAAAGTTATGTCAAATGTACAAAATTGTCTTTTAATGTGTGGCCTTAATCATGCTAACTGAAAATCTAAAATTAAAATATTATTTAAAAAAAATGTCATTTTTTAAAAATAGACTAAAAATAAAAATAAGTCAATTTTTTTGAAACAGGAGAAGTATATTAGTATGCTTATGCATTGCAATAACATTCAAAAATGTAGCTACATTTAGTAATTTATTGAAATTCTGATTATGTCTCATAAATACAGTTTAAGTACATATCACGTCGCGTAATTTTTCTTTTAATTGATTTCTTTAGAATTTGAATTCTAAAAAAACACTCATTTGATATTATTAACTCATGAGATCATATTTAAAAAAAAATGTAAAATGGATCATATAATTAAAGTATATATTGTCAGTTATTTCATTTATTGGTGTTTCAAAAGTTAAACCATTAAGTTGGAAATTAATGAGTCTTTTTAATTTTTAGCTAAAAAATATTTACAAATTTATTTTTTTCATAATTATAAATATTTTTACTGCAATATTATGGATAACTGACAGAAATCTCACATTTAAGTTCTCTTATTACCATTATCCCCTATTAGTTTTACAAATCTTCAAAATTCCTCATTTTCACACATCAGATTAATGTATCAGCACATCAAAATGATGTATCTCGCGAATCAAATTAATGTATATC
Source organism: Solanum sitiens (assembly GCA_016801875.1). Classification (NCBI taxonomy): domain Eukaryota; kingdom Viridiplantae; phylum Streptophyta; class Magnoliopsida; order Solanales; family Solanaceae; genus Solanum; species Solanum sitiens. Next base: position 1,340,239 of record JABWTJ010000151.1, read on the forward strand.
GCGCATCAGATTAATGTATCTTGCGCATCAGATTAATGTATCTTGTATAAAATGTACATCAAATTAGTGTATCACGTATAAAATGTAATGTATCTTACTTAACTATTAATGTATCTAATGCATCATATTAATGTATCAGCGCTTATATTATTATATCACTTGAGGGTTTTTTGTAATTATAAATTTTAGTGAACCCATCGGCAGCCCCTTAGTTGATACTAACTTTCACTTAGACACCTCAAGTAATCTTTGTCTATTTTGAACACTTTAAGTAGGAGTTCGCTGGATCATCTTGACACTTTTCGCTGACATTGCATAATGAGTATATAATACTCACTAACAGCGCGTCAGAGCTTTATTTAACTGCAAAACAATCTTTCTAAAAATGATTTACTTTTCCTTTTGTAATTATTTGGGCAAAATGCCATGTGTCATCAATTCACTGGTTATCTAACTGCAAAACAATCTTTCTAAAAATGATTTACTTTTCCTTTTGTAATTATTTGGGCAAAATGCCATGTGTCATCAATTCACTGGTTATCTTTATGATTTTATCAAAATTCATTGTTCAAGAATTATTTCAGGGGAAAATGACAATTGTCCTCATTTTATTCAACACTTTACAGGTCACTCAAGAGTGTACTGCACACACATTATACGTTTTTGCTTATTGAAAAGAAAGTGTTAAAATGACGTAACGAAACCTTACATGAGGTGTCTAAAGTGAACATCGTCCAGTTGAGGTGTCTAAGTGAAATTTCGTGCCAACTTTAGAGGGCCACCGATGGGTTTGACCTATAAACTTATAAGGGACAAATGATAATTTTACCTTAAAAGTATGTGATTTCTGTCATTTGCCCTATTATTAATGTAGAACGGATAATTGCTTTATATATATAAAAGCTAAAACGATAATTCAAATTTCGACTTGAGTTCTTCCCACTTATAATATAATATAATATGAAATATGATGTAATATCAAAAGGTAAATATTTTCCTCAATTAAATTATCTTTTTTTGAAATATTCGATAAAATTGAAACAATATAGAGAAAAATGTGATTGGAAACCACATGATCTTGTCCTCGATGGCTATCAAGTGAGTGAGTTTTACTATCCACACCATTCTGGCATTGCACTTTCGAATTCCACTATATTTCTCTCCCAAAAAAAATAATAAGTTTGATTTCCTAAACCTTCTTTAATTTACAGCATTATTTAATGAAATTAACCAAAATATTACATATTTTCTTCATTAGAAAATTCAAGAGTGAGTTGAATTCCTCTATCCATAATGATTTGAATGTGGAAAAGATACAGAATAAATAGTTAAATATTAATGGATACTTCTCTCTACTAATTAAAGTGGTACTGTAATATTTTTTTCTACCAAGAATTATTATTGAATCAAAAAAAGCTTGTGAAAAACATAATGGCCATGCCAACAAGGAATTGCATGTTGTAGAATACAATGATTGAAGCTGCATTAATATTATCTTTGTTGTCAGATGTAGGAGTAGTTGCAAATCCTCCTGTGGAAAAAAATAAAATGGTTATGGAATTGTGTTCTAATTAGTACCATCATTAATTGGATTGATTGAAAAAATCATGGTTGATCCCACTTACCACCCTGCTTTTATTTTAGATATTTATGAAGCACGAATCTAAATAAGTCGGGATTTTCATAACAAAACCAGTATAATCAATAATGAAAGAATGCAAGAGTTTGTTTACCAGGCGATGGAGCAGGGCTTTCCTCACTTGGTAATGGAGCTCCGACTGGGATGCCAAGATCTTTAAAAGAAAAAAATAAAGAAATTGAAAGTCACGTAGAAATTATTATTTCACAATTTTGCAACCCCTTGTGTGCTGCTTTTTCCCAAAATTCTAGGTGAATACGAGATGCTTTTTATTTCGAATCGTTAACTATTGTTAATGTACAATGAGCCCACTAGTGAATAGAGTGAGGAAGAAGTAAAATTTGGAGCAAGAGAACAATTCAAGGATCAATAATTGAGGCACATGTTGTGAGCTCTCACTACCATTAATGGCTAATATAAACAAAATGAAAATGTTATTATCGTATAGTATATATTATTGTTCTAATTGGGTAGTGATTTCCATAGGGTGGAGAATTTCTTTTTTTTTCAAAAAATATTTTTTATTTCATATTTGATTGATAAAAGAATTTGAAAAAAATATTTCTCTACTAAAAATAAAATAAAAAGAGAAAACAAGTTCAAAGTGATATTCAATATTTGCTGTTGTAATTGTGAAATCAATAATGTGAACTCTGATACTAATTGTCACGACCTAAATTAAAGGCAAATCCAAGCTAAAAAGTAGATCTCCCAATTTTTCCCTTCACAAATCCACAGTTGCCCAAAATTGAATGAAAAGAAACAGAGAGTAAACCGGTACCTGAGCAAGTGGTAGCTGGTGGAAACTCCAAACTACAAGCAGAAGGAAGTTTAAGTGCCTTATCGACATCAATATTGAACCCAATTTTAGCACCGGAGTGAGCTCGGCCAAGCATTTGGCACAAGCAAATAGGGTTACTATCTAACAATCCAGCAATTTCCGGGCAACATCCTTTACCCGGTGAAGACGAATTGCTTCCTCTTTCTACAAATGTTAAGCAATCGGACATGTTTACTAAGACTCTAAAGCAATCAACTCCGGGGCTCGGTGCCGGAGCTGCTGGTGCCGGCGGCGATTCTTGTGCTTTGGTGGATGGAATCAGGGAGGAGAATAATGAGAGAATAAGAACTGTGGTGACAATGGTTGAGGTGGATGTGGCCATTGTTGTAGATTTGAGATGAATGTGTTAGCAGTGGGGGAAGTGAGTGAGCAGAGTTGTAGACTTGCTTTTGGTAGGTATAAGTAAATTTTCCAAAACAACTCCTTTTTTTCCTGTTTTACTGGTATATAATACTTGATCCATTCACTTTTATTTGTTCACCTAAAAATAAATTGTCACTTAAGTTGGTTATCTGATTTTTAAGCTTATTAATATAGTGTGGTACTGTGGTGACTTTATAAATGTAATCATCCCACTGTGTATGGTCCAATAGGTTCTGTTTTGGAATTTTAATCACAAGTTTGAACAAAAAGGTAAGTTTGCTTCTTTTTTGTTGGCTGGAAATCATGCATAATTTTAGGAGATTTTAGTGTATTATAATGGACTATTAACACCAGAGAATAATTAGTACAATAAAGCTAATACAGGTTCATTGCCAGTTTAATAATTATCCATGATGTTACTTTGTTAGGAGGTAGCAGGTACCCCATAGAATATGCAAGTCAAGCAGGGTTCAACACCACCCACATTAATCGTCCACGACAACGTCAGTTGTGACTGGTTTTTGGAAGAAGAGTTTCAACAGGAAACTGGTAATGCACAAGCGATGTGTATTTCAGCAAATTTTTAATTTAAGATTGTGCCTTGTCATCAGAAATTGGCTACTTTGGGAAGGGTAAAACACAGAATACAAGTTCAATCTTCTACATATAATCTGTGTGTTGGTTGCATGATAAATCCAAAGCAAACACTCTTCTGTGTCAGTGTGTCACTAAATCAAATATTCAACACCTGAAACTGAACGTTTGTCGATTGAAAGAAGTATACACAGAATAAAAGAAAAGGGATGAGAACTACCATAGCGGAGGTTGATAAAATGAACAACGTCATAACAAGGAACTCAAAATTTAAAAGTAATATAAAAGCAACGAGACCTAGTTACAAGTCTTGCACCCTCCTCGTGATATATTTCGAGTAGAATATAATTCAGCAGACTGTAAGATAGGGGGGTATATACCCCTTTCTTGCCTGTCTTCATCAAATTTGTAAATTCGCAGCAAAAAACTATGCTCAATCCAGGGGGGAATCACAAAACAACCTCTCTGCCTTGATTCATCAGATCAAAACTAGTTCTTAAGAAATCACGGTGTTTTAAAGCAACACTAAATTCTTTGTCCACAATAACTTCCTGAAATGACGTTTCATGTCAAATTAGGCAAGATGCCAGCACAAGTTTGTAAACAAAAATCCCATAGCCAACATCAGTTTTTTTAACAAGTAAAACCCTTGACAGATCAAATAAGAGAAATGAGCGAAAGAGTTGTAAATGATACAGATTGTATCTTCAATGTTAATGTATCTATCGAAGCTTTCAACAAGAAAATGTTTTTCCATACATAATTAGGTATTGGAAAAAGAGAATTACTCTTGAGGATCAATGACAAACTGCAGTCACTTCTAGGCCTTCACCTTCCAAACCATCTTTCGCCTGTTGTTCCAACTGTTTCTATGACCATCTATTTGGTTCTTCTTTTCTGTAAATGAGCACTGATTACCATGTCTACCTTTATCATTTGTTTCCAGCTGACGATTACGCCTTCTCATTCTATTCTCTAACCTTAAACCTCTTCGAGCTTGGACCCGCTGCTCAATCTCCAAAGCTTGAGAGAAGTTCCAGATCCTGACAAGACCTTCTTCACCAGTGCACACAATTCGGTTAGATCCAACATCCACCGCAAACAAATTGCTCCCAAAACCATGTAGCATTCTCTGTGGTGGTTCGACATTGTCAACCAGATTAACAGCTTTAGAAGAACTATTCAGTGTGGAATTCCGGTTTGTTCTCAACAGCTTTCTCACATCAATAAGTGAAAGTTTTCCATCACTTGAAGCTGAAACAAGCCAAGGGAACTCAAATGCAAGAGAGTTAACAGCACTCAAGTGAGGAATCCATGTTGCAACCCGTCTGACATGGTACATAACATTTTCAAAGATTTCAAACATGTGAATAGCTCCATCTTCCCCACCAGTGAACAGAAGTTTCCCAGTGTGGCTTCGCTCCAGAGAGTAAGTATATCCAGCATGAGCATTGTTGATTATAGCAAGTTTTGACCCACTATTAGTATCCCAAACATAAAGATCCGAGCCTGCTGTGCTTGCCACTGTTGTATCATGGGGAGCAAGATTCCACACCCAGTCACTGTGTATCAAAACTTTCAAACACTCCAGAGAAGATCGATCCCAAACACGAATACTCATGTCCCATGAACCGCTATACATCCTATTGAAATCCAACGCAAGACATGTTATTGGCCCACCATGTTCCCAAACTTGGAATTCCATATCCTCGTTCTGAGGTGCTCTAAGATCAAACAAATGAGGATTTTCATCATTCGCTTTCCAACCATGTATGAATCCACCAGTACCCCCAGCCACTAACAGCCTTGAATCAGCTGCAACTGCACGGATAGTGCAGCCAAGAGATTCAGATGAGGCAATTGACAACCCTTCTTCTAAGTCCCACATTCGCACTATTTGATCATAACCTGAAGTAAACACAAGCTTCTTTGAAGCTAAAACAAAAACTGCTCTAACATCCTCAGTATGACCATACAACATATCTATAGTATACCGTCCCATGAATGTTTTACTCCGAAACTCCCTCTCCACAAACAGCTCCTTCCACAACTTCCCATCCGAATGCCCTGCACCAAAAGGTGGCTGCAATATTGGCTGCCCCCATCTCTCACAATAGAAATCCTTCCACACATGGTGCTCCGATGCAATCTGATACAATAATGTACAAGCACACGAAACAATACCTAGCTCCTTTGGCTCTAACAAATTAAATACTTCTGAAATCAATATCGGCGGAAGTTCAGTAATGGACTGACAACCAGGAAGAACTTCATTACCAGTAAGCAACTCCTCACATTTTGAATTCACAATCCCACCTTTAGCATCCAATTTATATAAAGGTTTTCTTTTTTCCGATTCTAATGCCAAATTATCTCGATTCTTAGAAGGTTCAATTGAACAAATTCTCAAACTCTCAATACCTTTTTGGCATTCAAATGCCATAAAAATAGCCAACTAAAACTCAAGAACACGCTCAAATACCTAAAACCTAAACAACTGGACACCAAAATTTGGGGGAATCTTCAAAAATTAAAAACTGAGAAAGACCCATAAATTATAATACAAAACCCTAATTAAATTTCAATAAATAGTTGTAGAATCAACCTCTATCGATGAAAAAAGCTTCTCTACAACCCAAAAAAGATATGAATTATATCTGAACAGATCGCAAAAGAGAAAATAAATGGAGAATCGAATAGAGTTTATACAAATTGCTGCGCATAAATTAGGGATTTGAATATTTGGGGGGAAAAGTTACGAGAGAGACTTACAGAGCAGCGAGATCTACGGTGATTAGAACTAAGGGAACGGACGGTGAAAGATGACTTTGCGTTACAAGGTAAATTTCACATATATCAAAGTAATTATAAATTTTTGGGACGATGACTAGAAACACACTTAAATTATTATGATGAAATTGTTGATTATATATTGAGCGAGCGTCTTAAATTTGGGTGAATTTTAGATTGAAGATATCTGGCGTTTTGAATTAGATTTAAATAAAGTTTAACTTGAAATTTCAACATACGTCAGCACTTACGATAGTATTTATTTTAGTTAGATTGATATCATCTCAAAATAAATAGAAACATGCATCACATTAATGCAAGTAAATAGACTTTGAAACTGGTTAAAATAGAGATTGAATTGGTTTAAATTGAAGGTTCTTTTGTAATTGGGTACGACTTAAATAGATAGAAATTAGACTCAATCCCTTCAAATTTAAATTATCTTGAGTCCAATTTATAAAATTTTAAACTGTTTAAACGGATATTTACATTTGAGCTCATTTTAACACCCTAACTATGGTTCATTATTTTTTTGACACAATTTGAAGCCAATCTATTATGAATGTGAATGTAAAATATCAAATTAAAAACAAAAATTCTTCATGGCAATATGTGATCAAATTAAGTGAGCGTTTAATTAGGAATAGTATTTCTTTTGTCACTTTTTGAAATAACATTTTGAGAAACTATTTGATATATAATTAGTATAATTTTTCGTTTCAATGTTTTTTTGAAATTCGAAAACCTTGAAAAAGTCGCTTTTATCATTTTCAATTCAAATTATTCATAAATTTTTTAAAACAACTAACATATTCATACACAACTTCAACTTTTTAAATACTAATTTCAATTTGCAAACAAATACTATAAAAGTACTTTTTTTTCTTTCAATTTTCACAAATCTCATTTATAATTTCCCATTAAATACCCAAACTTATTATATAAATATGTTAGAAAAATAGGAACTTGACAGCGACAGTTTTACTCTAAGGTTCTAATAATAATTAATTATATCTTAATCTTAAATAATAACTATTTTGTAAAGCACGATATTTGAATGGATCAAAGAGGGGGTGGAAGTAGAGTCGTCAATATGGGTAGGTTCGTTGGACTGGCCTGACCTAATCCAAAATTTAATAGGAATGAGTTAAGATTTTTGGAGCCTCTTTAAGAAGAGGGTTTTTTAGCCCAGCCTAAATAAGTTTGTTGATTTGTGGGGTTGAGAAATATAGGTAGGGCCGGTCCGTGGGCTAATAAAAATTAATTAAAAAATATAATATAATATTAAAATTTAAAATTAAAGAGTGTCCAAAATCAAAACAATTAGGTTAATAATTCTATTTAGATATTTACACTTTTACTTGAAAAAAAACTTAATAAATATTATAAAGATAATTTTATTTGTGGATTTAATTAACAAGTAGTAACTAGTAACATTAACATCGTAATATTGTTTTGTCAGTATATATGATAATATTTTTAAATTATAATTTAGAATTTAATTTAATAATTATAAAAAAATATAATTTTTAAAAAGGAGGGCTGATCCCACAAGCATATAGCTCACGTACTTGTGGGTTGGACCAACCGTTTTCTGGCCCACACTAAAAATGGGTTAGCCCGATTAGGCCCGTAAAATGTCAAAGTCTGTATGGGTTAGCCCGGATGGGATAGGCTAGCCCATATTGACAGCTCTAGGTGGAAGGGGGAAAACAGGGGCGTATGCACATTGGGTTCCAGAGGGTTCACCTGAACTCCCTCGATAAAAAATCAAAAGATATATACAAGGTAATTTTTTTTGTATTTCTCCCTCTCTCTACTGATAGCACAGTTGCAAGTCCCATTGAAATTAAACTTCACGTTACTAGTTTGAATTCATGTGATGACGTTTTATTTTTCCTATTTTAGTTTCAGTTCTGTTTTTTCGCGTTGTTTACTTAAGTTTCATTTTAAAAAACGTCATAAAAAAGTGTGGTACTAAACCCAAAAGAATTCAAGTATTCCATATCTAAGGACTTATTTACACGTTTATACTCTTATTTTTCGAATCCTCTAAACGAAAATCTTAAATCCGCCAATGGGGAGTAAATCACAACTCACAACACAAAGGAATTCAATACAATAATTTATTTAGATTCATAATTAAATAGAGTTTGAAGATAGTGGAATGTACGTATATTTATGTGTAAAACTTATGCGTATCGAGTGCTTATACCAAGTCAATACATGCATGCGATATATTTAAATTACAATTCATTTTACTTTATTAAATCACATAATAATATATTTTACATTATTTTGATATAAATATAGGTTAAATAATTGTCTTTAACAAACTCGCGTCATCTCATGAGAGTCAATTCTTTTTGAAGAAGTCATCATTCCTTTGAAGAAGTTATTCATCTATAGTGACTATTAATTTTAGGTCTATTTTTTAGGAAAGTTTATTCTTACTAAAAGATTGGCTCAATAAAAGAAAATGTTGTTTGATATCTTAATTATTATTTTAATTTATATGATTTGTTTTTTTTTTAGTCAGTCGAAAAACGAATTATTTATTTTTATATTAAGTAACAATTTAATTTTAAAATACTCATTTTATTTTTAATAAAATAATTTATAATGAAGTGACCAGATAGTTAACTTGTGTCCTGACAATTTTACATCTCAATTTAAGGACAAAAATGATATTAAAAAGTTTCCTAACCAAGTTGAATAATTAGTAACCTAAACTATTAGATTACTTCAAATTTCAAATTCAAAATTAAATAATTATCAACCTAGATTATCATGTAACTTCAAATTTCAAATTTTTAAACTTCAGTTTTCATATTCTAAACGTATCTATTTGTCTGCCGTTGTCCCTAAACATAATTAATCAATTTAATTATAAGAATGACGAAATAAAGAGGAAATATAAATCATTAATCATGTTAAATAATAAAACAATTATAAGCAAGTATATTTGTTTTGTGTTCATTTATTTTGGTGCAAACATTATGGGTGGAATAAAAAATTCCCTTAAATTTCACATTTTAAACATTGCACGGGAAAAAGCTTTTATTATATCCAATGAAATTACAAATATTTGTCAAAAATTGACCTCAATAATTTATTTATTTTGAATTTTGGACTTTTTTTTTATAAAAAAATAAAACTTCTTCCATCCATTCAAAATGTCTTTAGGGACGGCTCAACGATTTCAAAACTGGGAAAATTATATATAATAGCAAACGAATAACTTATATTAATTGCTATAACCATCCTTTGATTTAATTGTGTCCCGTAGCAAGCTGTTTGTCAGTTATCTCTCTCCCCCCAAACTCTCGCTCGCCACTCTCCTCTCTCACGCCATCTGTCGCTCGCTTCCTCTCACTTTTATACAAACACAAGCATATAAATTTTGTTTCTATTTGTATAAAGCGAGAGGAAATTGTATAAATACATATATTTTTGTTCCCCTCTATCTCCTCTCCCAGATCTCGCTTGCCACTCTCCCTAATCTCGCTTGCCACCCTCGCCTCTCTCGCTTATACAAACCGAAACGAAATGTATAAATTGCGTTTCTGTTTATATAAAGCGAGAGAAAATTGTATATACACATGCAAATACATATATTTTCGTCATATACACTTATAATTATACAATAAAAATACTCCCCTGCCCAGTTTCTTTTGCCTTTCTCTCTATCTCGTTTTATACAAATTCAAATTGTATATAATTTCTCTTTTTCTCGTTTTGTACAATTCGATTCAATTGTATATTCCCTGCCCAAGTCTCTTTCTCATTTTATACAAATTCAAATTATATCTAATCATTTTATACACTTATAATTATACAATTTGTTTTATACAATTCTCTGCTCAAATCTCTTTCTCTTTCTCGTTTTATACACTTCGCTTCAATTGTATATGTATAGCGAATTATACATTTATATGTTTGCTATGTAGTGCAATTATGCAAATTTTGCTATAACATACAAATATGAATTTTATGTTTGCTATATGTGAAAGTTGCCCATTTAAAAATGAGACATCCACTTAGGCACCAAAATTTGAAGGGCAAATTTTAAATAATAATAAAGTTATTTAAATTGTTTAAAATAAAAATTATACTATGTCTTTTAATTTATTTGTTTATTTTTAGTTCGTTTTGAAATATTATAGAGTATTTTTTTTCTTTTATCAATTTTTACATTTAACTTCCACGTAACATATTTAAGATCATAAGATTAAAATATATTATGAATATATTATATATGTGTATCTTTAAGTTGTTTGTAAGCAAAAAATAATAATTTTTTTTCAAAAGAAAAATAATTTTAGGTTGCGAAAAAAGAAATTTATTGAGATGATAAAATGAATTTATAATAATTCTTATCAAGTTAGGAAAAAACAAAACTATTTTTACCTATTTATAAAAAAAAGAAAAATATTATAAATTCCCCTGGTCTGGTCTTGTTTAGACAAGTACCAAACCCCTTAACAACAATAGTAAAACATATGTGGACAATAATACAAATATAGAAAAAGACACTTTATCTCTATATTAATTAATATAAAAAGACTTAAACTATACTATTATAATTAATTATATTCTTCAGAATATGTTCCCCAAGTGGGGTAAGTTTGGTGTGACTAAAGGGATTATTAAACTTCCCTTTTCTAAATCAAACACACTCTTCAATAAACTTCCTCTCTTCATGGTAATTATTGCTTAATTAAACTCATTCTTTGTATGTATTAGTAATTAATTAACTCTACCTTTATAATCACCCTCTTTAATTAAACAAGACTACTAAATTACACTACCCACTCATTTCTTATCAAACATTCCAAAAATAGTTAAACAATTTTTTTTGGGAAAAACTTTAATAATATGAACTTTTCACTTATTTTTTCCAAGGTTAATTAAAATAAAAGTTTTAGTGATATTCTACAAAAACTTAGCATTTATCATTTATTTTTTGTAAGTTATAATTCATATAATTATCACTTATAAAATATTAAATAATCATAGAAAATTCACAAACTACAAGTAAGTGAGATTTATTTCTCTATAAGTATTGTGAAAGATAAATAGATACACATTCATATTTCTAGTACCAAAAAAGAAAAAGATATTACAAACACAAAGTTCTTAAATTGTATAATTTTTTATAAATGAAAGTTAGGATTCGTCATATTGTGGGTCCCATAATTACCACAAGTAGCTTAATCATTTTCTTATTAATAAATATTAATTACAATCAAATACTCATTTATCACTAATTGGTTCACTTTTTTGTAGTTGTGACTAACTACTTATTGATTTTAACAAATCAAGAAAGGATAAACTATTTTTATATATTATACTCTTAATTAATTATAATTAAAAAAATAAAATTTCTTGAAAATTTTAAATTTTTAGTTTACCAATTTCATAATTAATAAGGGTAAAATGCTAAACTTATTTGTCAATTATGTTCTTAATAGGTGTGTTAATTCAAAAATAAATAAGTAATTAAGAACAGAAGAATTGCATATTACTTTCATAGTTCATTTTTATTCGTTCAATATTAATCTCATACAATATTATTAAAAATAATAAATTAAATGATAATATTACTATATTATTCCTTGGATATAATACATTAAAAATGATTGTAGTTAATTATTAAAAAAAATTTAGAAATTGTGTTATAAATTATTTCATAATATTTTGAATTGGACATATATTTTTGATATAGTAAATAAATAAAAGTGGGTGAAGAAAGTATATAAATAGAAGATAATTAAATACTACTCTCAGTAATTGATTTTTTTAAACCCCACATAAATTAAATAATTCTTTAATCATGAATATTAAATGATTAAACTCTCACAGTAGATTAATTGATTCATTATTTATGAATATAAATGATTAAACCCCATCACATACAATAAATGAGTGAATAATAAATAATTTATTTAATAACAAAAACACCACATGTTTAAAAAACTCCATATTTTTTTAATTTTTTTTTGGGTTACAAACTGATACTGCATATTTTCTCTCTCTAGAAAACTTCACTTCCTATAAATGTCAAAAATCTTCATCTTTCTTCACAAGTGCCATTGCCCATTGCTACGCGTAGTTGTTGAAGAGAGAGAAAGTCAGAGAGAGAAAATGGCGGAAAAAAGTTAAAGGGGCAAAGAGAAAAAGATCCCAATAAAACAAGCAAAAAAAAAAAAAAAAAAGGAGAAGAAAAATTGCAGAAAAAAGAAATTTTCTTTTGCTTCTTCATTTGCTTTGTTTTTCCTCTTTTATTCTTAATGGTGTTGTGTTGTTAGCCATTCCTCATATTTCTCTTCTATTTTTCCTCTTCTTCTGCCATCTATTCTGATTTTTTTTGATTTTGATTTTGATTTTACTCTCTTTTTCTTTTTGAAATTCTATGTTCAGCTGACACCTTTATATTTCTCTTTCTCTTTCTCTTTTTTTTTTTTTGGTTTTTGTTAAATATCTCGAAAAATAAGTGGATCTTGCTGCTACCCATTTCGTTTCTCACCGACCCATAACCAGGGTTTCGAGAAAAAATTGATCTTTTTTTGTACCTCAAGCTGGACATTTTTGGATTCACATTTGAGTTTCTGGGTTTTGGATTTTGGGTTTTGAATTTGAGGTTTATATTTGCATGATCCATATTTAGGGTTTGGGTTTTTAGTGATTTGGTGTATAGAGTGGGGTTTGAGTGATTTTTTTTGTTTTTGGGGTTTTTTTCTGGGCTCAGTTAGATTGAATCCTGCTTAGTGTTTCTGAGTTTTGAAGGAACTGTGTGGTGGTGCAGTTACTTCAAGGAGTCCTTGGGCAACTTCACCAGTTTTCTTCATTCAGGTAATTAAATGCAAAAAATGTAAATTTGTGTTTCAGTTAATTGTATGTTGGTTGGTGTTGTAGGTAAAATTAGGGCTGTTAAATTGCTAAAATGCTAAGTATTTATTTATCATAATACTTGAATTTTGGAAATGTATCATGATTTGATTGGAATTTTAGTTGTTAAAGTTTTATCCGATTTGAGTGTCGGAGGGTTCTTATTTGTTAATTTGAATATTGTTTTTACAGTCATTAGATGACATGCAACAACATAATTTGAGGCATTTTCACGCAATAGACTTGACATTTCAGTATTTTTAAGTGAGACTAAGCTGAGGGATCTAATTAATTGTTCTTCCTCAGCTGGCTTGTTAACCATGGTCTCTTGAAGGTTTCATTCTTTTACCAACTCTCCCAGCCAACAACCTGCTAACTCCTAAGCTTGCAAGCACCTTGGTCACATCTAAGTCCCTATTCAGTTGTTCTATTGGGGCGGAAAGAAAAAGATCTGCCTTTTGTGGGAAGAATCCGAAAGCACGGGAGGGGCCTTCCCTTCCTTTACATCATCCACCACGTGCATTTTGAGCCTTTTTTTGTTTATTGTTTATTCTGATGTTTGTTTATTCATAAATAATTTTGCAAACAAGTGCCAATTGGTGCACGAGGTTCCCTTATGTACGATTGATTTCGTTATCAACAAAATTATTGAGTTTGTTGGTTGATTCGAAGCTAAATGATTGGTTGATATTCTTTTCTTTATGTTGTTCGGTTGCTATACATCTTACAAAATATATGTTTTACCTGAGTTTCGGACAAATCATTACTTTTTTTGTACATCTGGATGTTAAGCTAGTGTTTTCTTTGTAAGATTATGTGATTAAGGGGTAGTTGATTGATTGATTTGTAGATAAAGAACTTGAATCCTCTGCTTGCCGTATTTTCTTCATTTTGTTTGAAGAAGTTATCATGTCACACTATTTTTAGTAGTTAGATGTGATGGCTTTTTAAAAGTTAGGTGCCCTGTATTATGTGTTCATGAATTCAAGAATAGGTTGTGTTTCCTGGAATTGATTTACGCATATCACGATATTTGACTGGTCCCAAATGACAAGTCTTTTTTCGAGTTGAGATTTAGGGGCTTCATTATTGGTGTTGTGGAAGTCTCTAAACTGTTAATATTCAAAGTTCCTTTTATCTAAATTCTTAGAGCAGCACTAATTTGTGTCATTTGCACATATTGTAGTTATTACATTTTACCTTTTAAACTTTTGAGGTTGATCTACTGGGAATATTGAGTTTCTTTCCAAATGTTTGTTTTACAATAATTTGTGTAGAAGATTAAGTGTCTTTTGTTTAGAAAAAAAGTACATAGATTGTGCTATGACTTGCATCAGGATCCTTACAAGTGCTATGTCACTTCAATTGGTTGTCGCGATGAGTGGTCTGATGGGTTAGAAGTGCGTACCCTAGGAAGTTTCAGAATAGGTTATTCGTCATAAAATAGTTTTCCATTTTTGTTACTATTATTTAAGAATCTTAATCTTGCTTGTAGAAGTTGGCAGTTCCTTTGTTGTCACTCATTGTTATAGTAAGCTCAACTGGCTTTGTCGTGAATGATGTCATTCCTCTTGGATGTGATGCCTTATTACTCCCTTGATCTAGTAACAAACAATTTTATATCCTTTACATTTGCCGTCACTATTATTTACTTCTTCAACCTTTTAGGATGAGTATGACAAGTGAAAGCGATGACAGGATGACATCACAAGACGGGGTGGATTCACCATCTGCCGAAGAAGCTTGTGGTGGAGGAAATACTGGAGGAGGTCTACCACTAAAAAAAGGCCCCTGGACTTCTGCAGAAGATGCAATTTTAGTGGAGTACGTCACGAAACATGGTGAGGGGAACTGGAATGCTGTCCAAAAGCACTCAGGACTTGCTCGGTGTGGTAAAAGTTGCCGTTTGCGATGGGCCAATCATCTGAGACCAGATCTAAAGAAAGGTGCATTCACTCCCGAGGAAGAGCGGCACATAATTGAACTGCATGCTAAGATGGGAAACAAATGGGCGCGAATGGCTGCTGAGGTTTGTATCATCTGAAAATCTGATTTGTCATTGCCGTCTATATATGCTTATGGCTGATCTCTCCTTAGTTAATAATTTCATAATAAAATCCAAAATGTGATCAGATGTTATTATGTTAGCAAATAATTCTCCAGAATTTGGTTAAATTGTATCTTTATTTTTCTTTTGGTGTAACCAAACAATATGAAGGAATTAGAGCTTGTAGATCTGTTAGGCTCTCTGTAAGTAGTTCATGCTTTTCTCTTTTTTTCTGTTCCTCTTTTGAAGGTCTCCAGCATATCCTTAATGCTTAGGAATACAACATCACCAGTTTCAAAAAAATAAAAATTGACAGTTCAAGATAAATTTTGGTAAAACAGCTATCTTTTTATGCCTAACTTTTTGCCTTACATACATGATTACAATTAATATACTCGAATTTCTTTATGGAAATTTTGTGAGTTGCTTTTTTGGGAAGGAAAAAACAGGAACAAAAATTTCATACATAAACATTTTTTTTTTTTTTTTGGAGAAGATCGTTTTCTTGAAATGATTTGATGCGTTGCTATTATATAGAGGGCTCATTACTTAAGTTGGTGAATTGTGCTGGTTTAAAAGTCTCAAATGCCCCTTTAAATGATCTAAACATCAGTTTATAATCAACATTCACGCTTCTGGGAGACGGTTGCCATCCTTTTACTTTTGAATTTTATTTTGATTATGTGTTTTAGCTGAATGTTATATTTGCCCTTAATTGTCAAAATCTATTTTGGATTGATAATTACTATTAACACTTCCCAAACAATGTTTAATGGTCGTTGATAATTAGTCTGCTTTTGGGAGAAGCAATTACAAGCTTTCAAGTGTGATGTCTCTTCCCTTTCAAAAACATTGTTTAAGAACCAAAACTTGAATCAAGTTTTTTTCTGAGAAGGAAAAATGCTAACTTGAATCAAGTTTCAAGGGTGATGTCTAGCAATCTTGCTTACTGCAAGTTCAAGTGTGATGTTAGGGGTCTTGCTTATTGCAAGTTTTTTCTAGTGTGATATCTAGGAACCTTGCTTATTGCAAGCTTATAAAGAAGTGTTATTTTTTTGAGAAGCAATTAATGTTCTTTCAGTCTTTTTTCTTATTGTGTGCTTCTGCCTGTTCTTAATTTCTTGGTGTGATGTCTGGAGACCTTTCTTATTGCAAGTTTATATCATTAGATATGCTTATCTTTTCCTTTTTCTATTTTGCTGTTCGTTATTATTTGTATTCTCCTATTTGTTGATAAGCTCTCTGAACTTCTTATCTTTCGTCTTCCTATTTCTCGTCAATTATTGGCAGTTGTATGAAGTTATGTCTGATCCTCAATGATACTTGGTTGTAAGAGTTTAAGACTGTGGTCAGGTAATTCTACTAACATAGGAGATAGGCTGGTCAACTGTACTTTTTCTAGAAACCTGTCTGGATGCTTGGTGATGTTATGTTGTATGAAGTTATGTTTGATGACGGATGTGGGTTCTGCTTTAGATCCTCATCTGGACATCAAATTTAAAATACTATGATATTTTTTCGTATGTCCATTTGAGAAGTTCATTGTACAGTTGATGAAGTGGCATACTTGTAGTTTCTAGCCCTATTGTGTATTGGCATTGTGCTGTTTCTCTTTGGAGTAAAGCCAGTACTTTCTGATTTCTGTTGTCAGCTGTAGTCCTCTTTCATCTCTTTAACACTTAGCTATGTCATCATTCTTAACACTGAGTGGTGAAAATGTGACTAATAATGGCATGCCGAGATAGGCTTAGCAATGTTAATCATATTAGTTTTTGGAAATCAAGATGTAGAAGTGTCTGGCTCGTTGGGATTCATCATATCACAAGGGACTTCTCTGTCTTAACATATCTATTACTATTTATATAATTCAATATTACAGTTGGCAGAAATCTTGATCCAGTGAGTAATATAGGTAGGGTATAATATAGAGAAAGGAAAGATACTCATAGTGAATGCGACATTGTTGGGAGATACTCGTAGTGAATGCGTCATTGTTGGGACCCTGTGGTAAAACTTTCTTCACTCTTTCTGAGGCTTTTGTGATATTCTGAGTCCATTATTTTGTCATATGGCGCACATGGTTTTGCTTTAGGTGGTTTCACACAATGCATGTAACCAGATATAAATAGTGCTTTGTGCTTGGTAGAACTTACATGTATGGACATGTTTAAATAATGTTCTTCCTGGACTAGAAATGTGGATTTCCCCTCTTTTATCAGCACATATAGCTCTTTATCTTTTATGATTTCAGATGAGTTTCTAAAATAACCACCGTGACCTCATCACATTATTAAATCGGAAATATTGTGCTATACCATTCATTATTGTTTAAATTCTAATGGCCCTATTTTTCTCTTTTCAGTTGCCCGGGCGCACAGATAATGAGATAAAGAACTACTGGAATACCAGAATAAAGAGACGTCAGCGTGCAGGCTTGCCAATTTACCCTTCAGATATTTGTTTTCAGTCAATTACAGAAAACAAACAAAATGAGGAGTTGGGAACATTCTCCTCAGCAGATTCACAATATCCTGATTTCTTTGCACTGAATTATGAGATTCCAGCTGTGGAATTCAAAAGGTTGGAGTTCAATCAGCATTTCTGTCCACCAGCACTTCTTGATATTCCCACTGGTGGTATACTTGACATTCCTGGAAGAAGCCTGTTGGCACAGGGTCTTAATTCTGCTTATTACAGTCGGTCATTCCTCTCAACAACGCCTCCAGCCAAGCGTATACGAGGCTCAGAATCTCTGTTCTCTGGTTTAAATGGTGATTGTTCTCCATCAAAAAATGATGTTTCTTTTCCAACCTGCCATCAACATCAGGATGATGGTTCTTTGCTTGCTCAGTCCATGGGATTTTCGTCTTCATTTAATCAAAATCTAACATCTGATTATCACCCCTCATCCTTGGGTGTAATTCCTGGCAGCCATGCCCTTTTAAATGGCCACACCTCTTCTTCAGAGCCCTCATGGGCAAAGAAGCTCGAGCTCCCTTCACTCCAAAGTCCGATTGCAAGTTGGGGCTTAGTTACTTCCCCTCTTCCTTCTCTTGATTCTGTCGACACTTTGATTCAGTCCCCTCCAACTGAGCATACTGAATCATGTAATCTGTCACCTAGGAACAGTGGTCTGTTGGACGCTGTACTTCATGAATCACAAACTATGAGAGCTTCAAAGAGTATCTTGCACCAGGAGAATTCTGGTGATGTGGTTGATAATTCATGTCCTGATCTCCACATGACTGAATGGGGACAACATGGTGATCCAATATCCCCTTTAGGTCATTCTGCTGCATCGGTGTTTAGTGAATACACCCCTACTAGTGGAAGCTCATCAGAGGAGCCCCAATTAGTGACAATGCCAGGTGAGACTGATTATCCTATTAACTTCTCCTCACAGTTGAGAAAGCATATAGATATGTAATTTGGTTGTTTTATGGTGGTGAAGCTTGCAAGGTTAAGCAGGAGAAGTTTGATTACGGACCCTATGATGGGAAGGACGATGCATCAAACCTTATCTGTCCCAGGCCAGACTTCTTGCTTGAGTCCAATTGTTTTGGTCATATGCAAAACACTGTAAGATCCATCTGGTACTGAAATACGGCTCCGATCTTGTTGATGATTATACTGTATTAGCCACACTATCAGGTCAAGGCTGTGGACTTGGTTCTTGTGCATGGAGTGCCATGTCATCTACCATCTAGTCAATAAGCTCAACACGATTATGGTACTTTTTAACGCCTTGCAAACATTTTTGTGATGCAAACTTGGATTGTCGTGTCAGCTATTAAACGACTATACAAGACTGATGTAATATTTTTTTTCATGTGAGATTGTCTTTAGATATTGAAACACAAAATACTGCTTGTATGCGGCAATAGATTGCCTGCTTTTCAATTCCACTGTGTTTGACCACGAATGCAACACAGCTCCTTTGTGCTGGGACAAAGTGAACATTAGAGTTTGAAGTATTGCTTTCTCTTGTACTACCTTTTTCTCCAAAGGAATTGTGTACTTCCTGTTTTGAGTAATATTAGACATATGATAGAGTGTTGCAGGCAGCACAGAGCACAAGGATCATATGTCATCACCGCACAGGTCTTAATGATTGTATGAAGTGCGCGTATTTTGTGGAATCAATGCAGACTTAGCTAAAGATAGTAAGCAGCGGAAACAATTATGAAGGCAACGATAGCAAGCAGAGACTAATGCTTAGTTACTGTTCTTACACTCACATTAGGATATGGATATCTGTCATGAGTCCTGTTGTTCTGTCCTAATTAATTGCCTGTGATTGAGATGTGAAGGATAATGTTAATGTTATGAAACTGTATCTAGTAAAGCAGATCGGTATTTGGATTGGGATCTGACTAAATTCGGATTCTCAACCTCTCACATTGGAGGACATAGTACTTGGCATAAGCCACTCCATACTCTAACGACTGCTTTAGAATGAAAAAATACTTATCATTCTACTTCTCCTTTGGATTTGATTAAAAAAGAGAAGGTATCAATAAAGATTGTGTTAGAGTGGTAAGTATTGTTCTGTCATGTCGGGTATGAAGTTGCTTTTATTAAGAAGTACTTTACCTTCTGACGTGAATTCAGGTTAAGTCGGATTTCATTTCAAACATCGATCTGCTTTACGTGAAACTTCTGGTGTATTTAAGACCAATTCGAATACCGGATGCACAAAAGAGAAAAAAAGGTCTAAAAGACAACTTAGATATGATAATGCTTTTGCTAAAACCTTTGGCAAAATGTTCACGCAAGTCCTTCATTTTCTATGGGCAAAGATAGTCATTTCATGTAACGTACTCACAATACCTAACGTCATCTTATCTTTTGGGATGACAATTGTAAACCCATTCACGTCATCACAAATGCTATTTGATTGAGGTCATTCTACTCAGAGATTTCGTGTTCGAGTCCAAGAAATAATTTTCTGTTTCTTTTGGAAGGGTATTTTTTTGACATATAGTGAATTTGAATTAGTCGAGTTCCAAATACTATATGGTTATTTCAAGGAAAAAATAATCAACTTTTAAAATTTGTGATCTTGAATGTCCTAAACCCTAAACCCTAAACCCTAAACCCTAAACCCTAAACCCTTTAAATTTCTTTTATTACTTTTATTAAAAAAATAAATATAGTTACATTCGTAGGTCAAATAAAGTTAAATTACTTTTTAATTCAAGGTATTATCCTTTTTGAAACAACAATTATAAAGAAAAAATAGAATCACATAAACTAAGACAAGAGGAGTAATAATTTTTATAACGAAGGAAAACTAAGAAAGTAAACATAATACTTTTACCAAAACAGAAAAAGGGAAAAAGGTGTTAAACTTTTTTCTTTCATCATAATTTATAGACATATATTGTTCTATCGTCAAAGTTATTAAAGTGAATATTGTTTCCATATAAAGCATTCTTATTTGATGTTATACCTAATTGTTAAGTAGTAGATTTGATAGAATAACATGGAAGTTAGTCCATTTTCCTGCGAATCTGGGATTTTCAATGTAGTAAGATTCCATTTAAGCAAAAAGTAGACAAGATATAAAAACACAAGATTTGTACATTGAGATGACGCGGTATATTCAAGAGGAGGTGTCGTGGTATAATATTATTTGTAAATGACATAATATTGATCAATGAGACAAACGTTGAAGTTAATGATAGACTGAAAGTTTGGAGATATATCCTACAATCTAGAGGCTTTAGATTAAGTATATTAGATCATACACCAGTTATATCTCAAAGAGAGTTTTTCAAGTATAATAAATCTATAATCCGAGGTATTATATTGAAGTAGAATGGATGAAATGGTCTATCGGAAACAACCTCTACCCCCATAAATACACATTATGCCATAAAAAAATAAAAGAGCTGTTACACATTTGGATCTGAATTTACGATTCATAAAAGTTAACTTCAGTATTCAAACAAAGAACATTCACCACAAATGGATGAAATAAGTGCTCCTTAGCTGAGGATGATACATTTATGGTTGTTCTGTTCACAGATAAATTTTGGACGTGGAATAGACAAAACAAGACAATGTCCATAGAACATAAGATACATATTTTACGTAACCTTCAGTGTGACAACTTCCGTATAAACAGGTTTGTTCGATGCCCTCCCACACGCTGCCTCCCTTCTTTGCGATGCATGAGGTGGAATAGAAAATCAATAAGTGCGCGATATTCCAATCCACAGTTTGCTTCTTAGTATTTCACATAGTTTGCACGTTTTGCTTACCATATTGGTAGAGCAGGAATGAAGTGTTACTGCTGCCAGTTGTATTGTTGTTGATTACGATTCACATTTGAGCCACGTCCAGTGCCAGAAGACCCATATGGGGCACTGTGGGGATAATTTGGGCCTCCAACTCCCCGAGGACCACTGCCTCCTGGCATTCCTCCTGAACTGTATTGGGTACCCCTTCCTTGAGGTGGGTATCGACCACTGCCATAAGCTCCACCTTGGCCACGAGTAGGGTGACCGTATCCTCCAGAAGGATTTCCACCAGCTGGATATCTACCCGGTCCTGCTGGAGGTCCATGTGGCTTTGCATAGTGGTGGCTAGGTCCGCCAGCAGCCTGAGGATGGGATGCATGCATTGGGGGATTTGGCCCTGGTCTCATTTGAGTATGCCCTTGCCCTGACTGCTGAACCGGTGGAAGCCGACCATGCTGCTGCTGGTGATGCAGTTTCTGACGTTTAGCTGCTTCCTCATGCTGCCTCTGCTGCTGTCGCTTTTTCTTTGTCTGGAACTCATGTGAAGCTTCATAGGTTGGTAAACTGCTCAAGCAAATAAGTCATAATTAACAAAGTAGCTCACTATGCGGTATTCATAGAGAATCACTTTTTTGATATTTTAAAGGAAAAATGATTATCTAAGAAGAAATACCTCTTTGGATCGCACGGTAATGGATCAGTCCAGAAATACTCTGCATCAAGTGCATCCTTGGCTGATATTCTCTTGACAAGATAAAAAGTAGAACAGCAAGTCAGTCAGGACATTAACATCATGCATAAGAATTAATCCTTAACATCCAATTGGCCTTGGAATAGATAGCCACACATTTTAAATGTTCAATGATAGCAATTGCTCATCAGCTCATGCAATGAGACTACTGCAGGGGTATTTCACACTTCAATTTGTTGACGGATGGCACAATTACTAGCGTCATCAGTGGAACTGAAAGTCCAAAATCAATGTAAATTCCACTCGGTCCACAATTTCAAAGATAGGATCCCCTCCCCCCCCCCCCCCCCCCACCCCCCACCCCCACAAAAAAAAAAAAAGGATTGAAAGAAGTGACAACATAAATTAGAAAATATGATGAACTTGGTACCCACATGCTAGCTTCGGTCTAAAAAGCACCATGACACATGAACATCTGAACAAACCTTTACAATTATGAGTTCAAAACATTGTCTTGTACTCTTACTTAGAACACGCATAAGAATGACATACGTGCCAGAGAAACTGATACCTGAGATGGGTCAAGGGTCAGCATCTTGTCAAGCAACTCCAAGGCATGTCGGTCAAAGCTAAATCCAGAGACGCAATAGTATAAATACATGAACATCTATTCAATACCAATAATTATAATGCAGAACTAGAGCAAATATATCACATCATGTATTTTTTACTCACTGTCTGAAAACCTCCCTTAGACGTCTTTTTAATGGCCTTGATGGTTTGAAATTGTTATACCATGGAATCTTGGAAACTCCAGGCCAATTAACCTCGTCAGGAGAGCCACACAACTCAAAAATCTTGTTCAGCTGCTCTGGCTGAAATCAATGTAATACTGGGTTATTCACCTGAGCACACTAGAAATTCAACACAACCTAAAGTCGCATTCACATGTACTGCTTTAAGTAGGTCATTCGGGAAAAAGAAAATTGTTAAATACACGAAACATCAAACAAGTTAAGCTCTTGCTTTAAAGCTCCACAAGTGACAAGGAAGTTTGATTATCCTAATTAATTTGGATTAACGAGGATACAGAAGTTTGTGTTTTTTAAAATTCTTGGCTAAATCTTGTCATAAGCTGGTGCACCACAGCTCAAACATAAAAGAACTCCAATGGTGAATATTTAAAGTCTAAGTGATGCAACAAATTAGGTGTAGAAGCAAACAGTTGTAAAAGAAGGCGTACATTAGGCAAATATCCCCCATCACAATTCTTTTCAAGTGCAAGCTGTTAATGTTATTCCTTAGACCACAGACAGTCTTTGTAAGGCCAAGAATACTAAAGGAAGTGCATTCATCTTTATTAATTTTGTAAGATTTAGGACATTTAACCAACAGAAAAGATCAGCTACCTCATCCTTCCCTGGAAAAATTGGTTTTCCATGAAGCAGCTCAGCAAAGATGCAACCAACTGACCACATATCAACAGCTGGACCATACTTTGTGGTCCCAAGAAGCAGCTCAGGTGGTCTGTTTGATATACCACAAATCACAACTCACACAAAAAGAGAATTTAAACTGAAATCCAGCTAAATTGGTATCACACAAATCATACCTGTACCATAAAGTAATCACACGATTTGTAAGATTTGCATTGTGATCATTAGAGAAGGATCGGGCAAGCCCAAAATCAGCAAGCTTCAAATTACCTTTGTTGTCAATCAGAAGATTGGAACCTACACGGAAAAGGAGGAGCCTTTATCAGTTTTCACCACACTAAGAGAATATGAAATTAGAAAATCAGCATGAATTTCCAAAACCGAACCTTTAATATCACGATGAAGTACTTGATTTACATGACAATAGTGCAGTCCCGTCAAAAGCTGCCTCATGTAACACTGCAAAAAAGAAAGTGAATATCAACATCCTACTCACTCTCTTCTTTCAAGCAACTATTTTGCTCAGCAGTGCTACCAGACACGTTAAGTGACAAATCATGCTACCTTAATCTGCGGAACAGAAAATCTCATTCCAGGACGATCAGCAAGCCCAGTCAAATCATGGTCCATGTACTCAAAGACCATGTAGATTCCACCTTTATACTTGTTACCATCTGCTAACAAAGTCATATGTTTACTTCAAATATGACAAACTCAATTAAATCAGAAGTGACATCATGCGCGGGGTTTGGGGGAAGCAGTAAAAGCACCATATGAAACTAAATTAAATTTAGAAACACTTGCCTGGCCTCCCCTGATCATCCTTCTCACGACCTACAACAATTAAAAATGGATACTTTCACAGGACTGTTTACCACAAAATAAAGAACAAGAACAAAAAAGGACACAATAATTACTAAATTTTCACAAAACTATTTGGACCTTTTTACACTGTCAATTCTGATATTAAAAGGACCCCTTTTTGCAATTTAGTTCGGTAGTTATTATGATTGAATATTTACGAAGATCACAGTCAATACAGGCAAAAATTAATACATTTTCTGTAAAAAAGATAAGACATGTTTAATAAGGTAAAAAAAATCTTGCTGACAATGCAATTGCAAGACAGAAACTTTTGTACGATTTTTTCCATTACAGAAGGAAAACCACAAAAAGGGCATGTAAGAAGGAAAAAAGTTGAAGTAACTTTTGTATGTGGTTTTTAAGTTAGCGTAAAAAAGGGGACCATTAGTAAATAATAAAAATGACACAATGTGAAAGCAAGTATATATTATTCAACTCTTACCTGGAGATGTTACAATCTCTTTCAGGTCAATGACATTTTCATGGTGCAGCTTCTTTAAGATTTTAATCTCACGTATAGCAGTTATTGGAAACTGTTAAGAAAAGCTTCAGTGAGAAGAGTTTGAAAGAACTAACAAGATGCAACTCATATTTAAAATAAGAAGCTCACCCCTTCTCTTTCGTTGTCCATGCGTATCTTTTTCAAAGCAACAATTTCCCCTGTTCTAATTTCTTTTGCCATGTACACTTGACTGCAAGGTAAAAGATATGCCACATTAACGGTTGTACATCTAATGAACAAATTGTTGAGCACCAGTTAAGGTAGTCATCCTATTTCTACAGTTACAGGTCAGACTACAAAAATGGATCAACTAACTACTCCCTCCATTTAGAATCTAACAACCATGTTTGCCTTTTGATTTTGTTAAAATCATATCCACTTTCAGAAGCACAGTATACCACATCAAAGTACATGTTCCCACCTATACACTTGTCAATAACAAACTTCTCTTCCAGATCAGTCAAAACAAAATTTATGACCCATACATTGCCCCACAGTGATATGGGTATGACAGATGCTTCTGAGCATTTGTTATGTGAAGGGGGTTATGCCAAGATCATTGAAGGAACCCTTATTGAGTTGGACAAAAAAAAGGTAGGAAAAGGCAAGAAGAGGATTTGGGAAACCATCCAGCATGTATATGGTGATCAGTATGGAAATGAAGGAACTAAAGATGTTTCAGGCGATAAAAGGAGAGTATATGAGTTGAAGTATAACAGTCTCTCTTTCAGCATTTTGGTGTAAGTTGCAAAAAAGACATGACGTGGATAGTTAAGAAAGATTCTGAGTTACCTCTTCAGTTAAGTATAAAAAAGAATTACTCTTTTGATGAGATACAAAAAGTTGAGAACTTTGACCTGAAATTTGTCTTCGACACTACAAGCCAAAAAAATGAGACCTTTAAGCAAACCTAATCTTTTGATGAGATACAAAAAGCTGTGAACTTTAAGCTGAATTTTTTTTTGTCTTCGACACTATAAGCCAAAAAAAATGAGACCTTTATACTAAATTTCTCTTTTGCCGCCATTCTAATAGCTAAAATACTGCTCTACTAACTTTTGAGCTCACCTGCGTTGCTTGGACTCTCCATAATTGTTGCCGCACCCATGTTGGATCCTCCAAAAATGCACTACTTTTCAGAGGATCTGACACACCCAACTACATTTTTGAAGAGTCTGAGCATTATAGGAGCTCACAAACACTAAATGTCTTCTATTTGCTAAATACCTAAATTTTCCACATAAAGTTTCAAACTTTCAATTAATTCTGGATAATCAAATACACGTGGAACGTCAAACGTAGCCCAAGACTATAACTTGCAGCAAACAGAGTCCTAATCCATAAATTCTATTACTACAAGCTATGAAATACCCAGGATCTCATGTATATAATTGAAGTCTACATATAAAAAACCCATGTATTCATTCTGTTCTATTCAGACCCATTCATCCGAACTCTCAATAATTATGCTTTTTAAACAAAAAAAATGACAACTTTAAGTCTTTAACACACACTACAACAACAACAAACCCAAAGTAAGACTGTAAAAGCGCAAAGCAAAAGACATAATTCAAAATACAAGAACTAACCCATAAGTTCCTTCACCAATCTGCTCCAATTTCTCGAAACAATCAACGGTTCTAGACCCCCAAGTTGGAGCTTCCGTAAGATTAAGCTGTTCTGGTGCAGCTATTGCCATCTCTAACTAACTGATCTTCAATTGAATTTTTCTTGATTCAATTCCTCCCAAATTCCCGATAATTCAGCTAGAAAATACTAGGGTTTTGCTTAAATTAAACGAAGATCAAATCAAGAATCGGAAATTATGGGAATATGAAGAAAAGCAAGCAGTTTGGATGACTCTAAATTCAAGAAAAGAGTTATGGAATCTGAAAAAGGAAAAAAATAATAAAGAAGGCACAATTGATATTTGAGACTTGAACAACAGTGAAACCAGTGAAGGCTATATTTATTTTCCTCAATATTTTTTTATTTATAGACTTTATTAGTATTTTCATTTATTCGATTTGCATAGGTTATAGGTAAAATTTAATATCAAACTAATTTGATTGATTTTAAAATTTCTAAAATTAAACTCAAAAGATTATCGAATTAGTTCAATTTTTTTTTTTTACTTTTCAATTTAAAAGTAATAAGTTTATCGAGGCATACACGTCTTGATACACATAGACACCTAGTACATAAATAATCTATATGAAAGTTATTGTGAATTCAATTAAGCAATGCTAGAGTTACAAACAACGTAATTTTAATTAAGCAATAGTAAAGTCATTATACACAAAATATCAATTCTTTCAAGCAGAAAAGAAAACCCAAAACTCTAAAATTGAGAAAGCTTGGACTTAAGATTTTAATATAGTTCCTAAAATTTAAGACTTAAAGTGTTGAATTTGAGAAAATAGTAAAATTAAAATAAATTAATTAAGATTTAATAAAGTATTCATATTTTAATTATGAATAATATAAAAATAATTATAAAATTTTTATATAAAATTTCTCGGCTCAATTCGATTATTTTGTAAATTTTTTTTTTTTTTAGTAAAAATCAAAACAAAGTTTGATATCGATTTCAAAATTTAAAATTAAACCTAACCAAACCAAATCAAATATCAATTCTTTTAATCAATTTAAATTTTAACGTAACTATAAGGGGAAAATAAGCAAATACTCCATAAAAACAAAATAATTACATTGTACACCCCATTTACTAATTTTGCTTAACTGACATATATACTATATTGGTATCACTAAGACTGATAATTTCGTTGAATTGATACTAAATCAGTATATATATATATATTGTATTGGTATTATTAAGGTTTGTTGTTAAGATATTACTCATTAGTCAATGATACAGTAAGGTATATATTATACTCTTATAGTATCATTGACTAATGAGTAATTTCTGAATAAGAAATCTTAATAATATCACGACATTATACATATATACTCTTATATATATATATATATACTGATATCAGTTAAGCGACATTATCAACCTAAATGATATCAATATAGTATATGATATCATTTAGTATTACTTAAGCAAAAATTATCACCCTTAATAAATGGGTGTATGCACTATAATTATTTATGAGTGGATATTTTAGAAATTAAGATTTAAATATGAACTTGTAATTATTTTATATTTTATAACCCATTCATTCGTTCATGTGTAAGGTATGATATCTTTTTTTATTTGTGTAACAATAATCAATAACTTATACATTATTACAAACTTAAAAGATCAAAACTGCTGAATTGACACTTAAGATACTATGTTGAACTTACTACAACAATTAAGGGACCATTTTTGTCAATTGTCTCTTCCAAAAATTGTCAACTTCTACTCTACAATCATCAGAACGATAAAAGCTCCAAAGCTGCGGTTCAACAACCAGCCACCAGCCAGCCAGCCAGCCAGCCAGCCGCTTCATTGTATAGGTAAATTTTCGAAGATTCAATCTTTAATTTCGATTAATCATGATTATAATTTCTAATTATCTCAAAATCCTTGTATTTGATATCAATTAAACAAAGTTTTCTTTATAATCTCAAGTCATTTGGTCATGAGTTGACTTGATACTAATTGATTTGTTAAAGATATCAACATCACTAATAATTACTACTATTCTGTCTCAATTCACGTGACACTTTTTGCCTCTTGAGAGATTTAAACTATGTGAATTTCACCAAAGACTAGGCAAAAAATTATCACATAAATTGAGACGGACGGAATGAACTGCAATTTATTGGATTTAGGAGTTTATGGAAGTGGTCTCTGAGAATTCTAATCCAAGATCATGAGTTGAAGTTGATGTTTAAATGGTATATATAGTTGGATAATTATAGTCTATACTTACATGAAACTCAATCTACTGGTGCTGTCCTGTCTAATCCCTTCTCGTTTAATTTGATCGTATGAATCTTATTTGATTTTGCTGCGATATAAGTTCGTTTAAAATGGGAAGAAGGAAGTGTGTGAATGTTAGTTATTTCGTTAAATAGCACGACATGGATAATGAGAATTCATATTACCGACCCCTGACTTGTTTGGAATTGAAGCCTAGTTGTTTTGTTTTGAGGTGTTTTTCTTCAGAATTATAGGTGATTCTAATGGCTGATGAGGATAGAAATTTAATCGAGATCTTGGAAGCGAATAGCCCAATAGACTTCAATAAATATATTGGTTATGTTAGTTCTCCAAAATGTGGAGCTATAGCAACATTTGCTGGTACAACACGTGATACATTTGATGGTAAAGAAGTTTTAGAGTTACAGTATGAAGCATATGTTCCAATGGCAGTACGTTGTCTGAAATCTCTCTGTTCTTCTGCCCGATCATCGTGGGATATCCACTCGATAGCAGTTGCTCACTGCTTGGGTACTGTTCCTGTTGGAGAGACTAGTGTATTTGTTGCAATCTCGTCTGTCCATCGAGCAGATGCATTGGATGCTTGCAAGTTTCTGATTGATGAGCTTAAAGCATCAGTTCCGATATGGAAGAAGGAGGTATATACAAATGGAGAGGTGTGGAAAGAGAATAAAGAGTTTATCGAGAGGATGCCAGAGCTTGGGAAGGCATCACATGATCAAGGCGGAGCTTGCTCTGGTAAAAAGAAAGTGGAGGCACACGAGAGAAAGAGCTGCTGTGGGACGAAGGTTAAAGTCAATAACGAGTCTGCAGATTCTTGTAGGTAGGTCTGAGGCACATGTTGTATTTCATTCAAACCCGAAAACTAAGAAATGGTTAGTTCATTCCTCTTTGTTGTGTGTGCAATACCAACTATAACATGCTCTTGCACATCACATTTATAGCTCAAGGCAGTTTCTTGTAAGTGTACATATGATTTAATTGTGCTCCCATTTAACTCATCATGATTGCTTAATGCCTCTAATGGAAGGGGGAGACTTAGAGAAACGTAAAGTTGTCTCCATGTCACCTATTGAACCACGGGGTTTGATCCGTGGAATAAGCCATTGATGCTTACATCAGGGTAGACTGCCTACATTCCCTTGGGTTGCGCCTAAACTCCATAAGTTGGCTCATTTATAGCTTAGGCATTCCCAATCTACAAGAACCATACAATGTTAAAAGGCAATGACTTTACTAGTAAGTAAATCATATAAAAGTATGGTTTTTTCAGACTTCAAAATAAGAGATCAGAAAGTTTGACATGATCTGACTTCACACATTCACAATCTTTGTTCAAGAACTTCCTATATGATCAACTCTTGCCGGGGGCAAGAGGGCAACAGCACCTCTATCTGGACTAGAAAACTTCCTATAAACTGCCTTCAGCTTGTTTTCAGCAGCACCAGAGTGGAAGCTAACTAATTGTTTTGCACATTCTCTGTTTCAAACAATACATACAACACAATTAGTTGATAATTAGTAGAGTTACCAATCCTAAATGACAACTGTTTTAACTTTTTCTTTACCTCAGCTGGTCTTCTGAGTAGCCAGTGTGGTGTTTCAGAGTGTCAGTCCATCGAGGGCTCTTGTTGAGAATAGTACGAGCAGCATAAACAGCAGAAGCAGCAAGTTTTGATGGACAGTAGGATATCACGGTAGTGTAGTTCATCAGCCCGAGCTCAGCCAAGAAAAATGTCATGTTCTCCATCTACAAAGCAACAAAGAGAGCGCTTATAATCAGCTAAACCAGCTGTCTTTATCTGCTTAAGTAGCTGCAAATTTACATTGAGAATAAAACAATACCTCCTGATCAGATGGAACTGCAGCTTTAAGGTAACGAACCAGAAAGACGTATGGCGTTGGGACAGTTATATACCACTCCAACTTTCCCAATATTATTTTCTCCATTAGAAGTATCTGGTCCCTGGCATAAGCATTGTCTGTTATTGTTAGGAAGTCATTAACCTGCAGAGACAAACATAACATATAATCAGAGATTATGATAAATTTGAACTAAACAGATTTAAACAGTTCAAGAATACTTCATTTTTATACCTCTGGAGCCCAAATCTCTTCATATTTGCTGGCAATAAGCATTGAGCTGATGCAAAGTAACTGAAGTTCCCTTCTAGGAACAGTCTCTTCCGACAGGAAACGGTCCATTATGTTGACTGTGAGGTACAGGCTTTCAGGCCTCAGCTCAAACCTTTTGTGTGCTTCTATCAGCCAGTCCACAAGAATTGCTCTTACTCTGTCATTGATCTCTGGCTGTGAATCCATGTAATCACATGGTCGATTTTCGTCCTGAATCAGCCAAATCATCAAAAAACAAGAGCAACTTCACGAATGGTGACTAAACTTTTTCCACTATTACAATAAAGTCACAAAACTATTTCGTTACATTAAAGTGAACACAAGAGACAGAAGTTTCACCATACCTCTGTGAGCTTATAGAATTTGTAAATATCCTCAACATATTCAACACCAGCCAAGTGATTATCAACATCAGCAGCATCAATATCAACAATCTGTGTTCTTGGTTTGTTGGATAGTCCACAAGCAGCCTAAAAGATAATTGGTCAATTACACTTATATACTGATCTTGCTTACTACATTTTCAGCAAAGGGAAGAGGTAAAAAGACAACCTTGCTTCGCGCAGTTAGGATAGAAGTTAGAGTCTTTCCACTGTTCCTTACTTTTCTTTCTTTCAAGGTGATCTTTTCAATGGTTTTCACATCCTCATCAGGGCATATACCACTAATTGTTCCAGCTTTTGCCTTGACAGAATCCTTTTTAATAGCTTCTGCTTTTGCTGGAACACCAACTTTTCTTGCTGCAACTCCTTTAGTCACAAGAGGCTTCGTCTACAAACAAACCACAACAACAAGCCAATTGGAAAAGGGGTTCTTCAAGAACTAAGTACAGTAAAACATCTTAACCGCATCTTTAAAATCAGAAAAAATATTACTCCTAATAGGAAAACTTTTTCAAGAACTATTATTCACAAGTACACTTAAACCTTGTTCTTCTGCACTGGTTCTTGTCCCTTAGCTATCAACTGGGCAGCAGACTTCCTGAATAGTGAAAGTTCTCATTCAAGTTACACGAGCGTATACAAGATAACTAACTGCAACTACTACACCTCAATCCCAAGAAATAAAAATGTTGAGTGACTGAACTCTACCTAGTAACGGGGCGAGAAACCTTAGTTTGAGGCTTTGCTCCAACAGCAGGACCAGTGACAATGTTTCCAATATCTCCCAAAGCACGCCTAGTTCTTCCATCCGCTTGTCCATTCTTCTTCTTAACCTCTCCCCCTCCTCCTACTAAATAGCTCAAACTCACATATATCAGTAAAGATTCTAAACTAACTAATAATATACAAAACAAGTAAAACCCTTAGCCAAGAAATAAGTTCTCTAATGACAATGAACAAACGTAAAAACAGTTAAATGACACAACGAAAAAATGGCAGAGCACGAGGAGATTTATCATCAATATGATGATTGGATTGGAAAGCAGAAGCACGACTGTGGTACTCGTGGTCCAAGATAATCAAACCATCAATAACAGCATAATTGTTATACGAGATCACACTAGAGAACGCAGAAATCTGTATAAACATAATCTTCCTTCTTTATTCGGACTTGGAATAGTAATGTGATTAAGAAAATAAAATGAATCATAAAAAAAAGGAACTTTAACAACTCTCAAGAATCAAAAACAATCAGCTCATATGAACATGTAAACTAATGAAAAACACCCAAGAAAGATTGATACTCATCATGATCAATCAAGATTCACTGCATTAACATAAGCCCCAAAATAAATTCTTTCAATACTAATCAAAGAAAATGAAAAACCAACAACAAACAACTAGTAATCGGGCATTTGGGGTGTCGAAAAAGAGGATCTTTTTCCTCACCTTTGGGTAAAATTTTTGGAACTGCGTCTCTGTTAGCCATTTCAATATCTTCTTCTTGAAGAAACTGAAGATTTCTTTTTGGTTTTCACAGATTATGAATGAAAAGAGAAGGGTTAATTTGAGAGTTTTATACTGTGCTAAACGTCCTTTTAACGGTCAAATTTTCACATTTTTTAGCTTTGAAATAAGGAGCGCTGGATGTTATATGTAATAATATGCAACTCTCTCTATCTGATGCAATACGAAATTTAAAAAATAAATAAAAACTTTAAAATATTTATCAGATTGTCTTTAAAAAAATAATCGTATTAAAAAGTAAAATTACTTTTCTTTCTCCTCATAAATATATTAGATTGCTATCTTTAAGATTAAGTGAGACTAATAAAGAAAAAAAATTGTAACTTTAAATACTCCCTCCGTACGGTATTGTTTGTCATGATTTCTATTTTTAAAGTCAAATTATAAAAATTTTAACTAACATTTTGAGATGTATTTTTTCATCATATTAATATGCAAAAAATTGCAACTTATAATACTTTTTATATAGTATTAAAATATCTATTTTTTTTGTTTAAAATATCGAATTAATGTGATCTAATTTAACTTTGAAAATTAATCAAATTAACTTTCAAAAAACGTAACATAACAAACAATTCCGCACGGAGGGAATACTTACCATATAAATATATGTTACATTCTTTTTGAGAACGAGCAAAAAAAAAAAAATGGTGTCACATAAAATTAGAAAGAGGAAGTATTTAATAGTAAGAATAACATAGACTCTTGATTTTCTAAAATTGGAGATTAGACATCTATTTTAATATAACAGACTATTATTGTTGACGGAGCGAGTAGATTTTATTCATATTCTTAAAAGTCGTGAAAATCTCTTATTTTTAATTTTTTAAAACGATTTTTATAACCTAATTAATATTTGAAAATACATTTAAATTAATTTGATTAATTTGCTCCTTTTAATATATTCTTATTATGTTTAATTAATTTTATAATTTGCAAACGTCTTTCCCAAATTGATCAATTAAGTGAAGTTATTTACAAAAATAAAGGAATTTCAAATTGCAATAGATGAAACTAGTAGTGAATTAATCTTAAAGGGCGGAGCCAAGTGAGAGCAAGGGTAAAGCCATGTTCGATGAGAAATTGCATTTTATATATAAAATTAATATTTCTTTTAATGTATACATATAACAAATAGTAAATCTTTTTAGGGAAACTTTCACATATAGCCACTTAAAAATAATTAATTACTCTCTATAACTATAGTTTGATAATTATAATTTGTAGCTACTATATGGAGGAGAGAGGCGAGCGAGACTAGGAGAGAGAGGGGGGGGGGGGGGGGGGGGGGGGGAAAGAATGGGAGAAAGGTGAATTATATATGTATATTGGTTAGATAATTGTATATTATACATATGTATTTGTATATATGACAATAGAGATTGGGAGAGGGAGGAGAGAGGCGAGCAAGACTGGGAGTGGGAGGAAAGAGGCGAGCGAGATCGAGAGAGGGAGGAGAGAGGCGAGCGAGGATGACAAGCGAGATTGGGAGAGGGAGGAGAGAGGTGAGTGAGATTGAGAGAGGGAGGAGAGAGGCAAGCGAGAGAAGGCAGAGAGTGGGAGAGACGTGAATTGTATATGTATATAGGTTTAAAAATTATATATTATACATATGTATTTGTATATCCTGGCAAATTATACATATACAAATATGACTAATTATACAAACTCGAAGTGAGCCCACAGAATTAATGTATAATGTTAGTCGTGAATGGTAATTATAACAAACTATAGCTATAATAAGTAATTAAATAGTATAAATTTGCTTAGCAGCGTAATTTTTCCATTTTTTTATCTATTCATGTTTTATTTTTTTATATTTGAACCTTCTTATCAATCATGTTTGGTGTAATATACTATAACATGGATCGAAGGATTTAAATATGATAGGATATAAGAAAATAGATCTTCAATATTAGAGGTGGCATAAATATCGAAAAATCAAAAAATTGGATCAAATCAAACTAATTTAATTTTTTAATTTCGATGTTTTTTCTTCAAAAATTCAATTCATTTCTTCGATGTAAGGTATATATATATAGCACTTAAATCATTCATAAACAGATCAAAGTTTTTAATCATCATTTAACATGGTTTTAAGTTTTTAAATATCTTATACTTTGATTTAATCATCATTTTATTTTTTCATTTGCACCAAAAATCATTTAAAAACACCAAATCAAATTGAGCTAATTCGGTCAATGTTCGATGCAAGCTTTTTCAAAATTGAAAATTGATAAAAATGGAGATGCAGGGTATCGAACCCTGTACCTCTCGCATGCAAAGCGAGCGCTCTACCATTTGAGCTACATCCCCAACTGTAAGTTAATTGTTAAACAAATTGTATAATAGTTATGACTAACAGCTCTAAGTTTTAGACCATTTGGATTAAAGATTGAAGAAATTGACACTTTGGTTAGGTGTATAATATAATTATAATATCATAAATTGTGGTATTAGTTATGCTCAAATCATTTTATGCCATGTTTAGTTTATATATTAAAAATAGAGAAAATGCACAAGTATCCCCTAGACTATAATCGAAATTCCAGAGACACACCTTAACTATTCTAAGGTCCTATTACCCCCCTTGAACTTACTTTTTTTTGTAATTTTGTGCACCTTTTTGGCTTACTTGGCATCCAAATATCTCTCACGCGCTTCAATTGTGTGGAGTTACGGAGTGTGCCACGTAAGACAAAAGATGTATAAAATTACAAAAAAAAAATAAGTTCGGGGGATAATAACCTTAATTTAGTTAAGGTGTGTCTCTGGAATTTTGGTCATAGTCTAGGGAGGTTCTTAGATGGGTCGGACATGGGTTTAAAATGGGGAATGAGTAACTTTTACGAAGGGTCAATTTTGATTGATTTGGGGATTTTCGTCAATTGAGGGGTATAAATGGTGAAATTGATAACGGCGAGCGGATAAATAACTTTGTTTTAACGGCAAGGGTATATTCAACTAACAAACTAAAGTTGAGGGGTATTTTTGACCCTTTTCCCTTTTATTTATTATCAATTAATCGCAATATATAACAATATTATGATAAATCTGTAATATGTATTAAAAGTAAATTATGTAATGAATTATAAATGTCTGAAAATATATTATACTTGTTTGTTAAGAAATCGACACATTATATTAAAATGTGTGATAAATGTATTATCTATAAATAAAACTTATATCATATGTTTTTTATAAATCGTTCTCTGAAATATGTCTTAAACTTGTTTTATAAGTGTATTAAAAGAGATCAAGTGAAAAAATATTATTGTTATATATGGTAATTATTTTCTTAATATAGTATATCTATGTAAAATTTAGCATATTCAGTTTTCTCCTTTCAATTTGAAAAAATAAAAAATAAATTATCGGTTAGTTCTTAAGTTACTTTTATTATTAATTATAGTTATTTTTGATGTATTTTCTAAGATGATTAATTTATTTTATACTATAATAAATTTATTATTTTCTTAATTATTTCTAAAAAAAACATGTCAAATCAAATATAAACAGGTGAAAATAAACTAAGGAAGTAATTAGGGGTCGTTTGGTACAAAGATTAATAATGCAGGGATTAGTAATGCTGGAATTAGTAATGCAGGGATTAACAGTGCAGGGATTAGTAATACATGGATTATTTTTATCAAGTGTTTGGTTCATTGTTTTCGACCTCATCTTATGTTTGGATTAAAACTTTATAAAAAACTTCTTTTCCAATTATACCCTTAAATTCTTATGCAATTGGGTTAAGGTAAATAATTGCCGGATAATATTTTTTATGACCTTCTAACTAGCTAAGAAAAGAACAATTTTATCGTCATGATTGCCTTTTTTTTCTTAAATTATTTGAGGATAAATAATTGTCATCTTATTTAATTGATCACTTACAAATGTCAATTTTCAATTTAAAAAAAAGATAAACTATCAACTTTTAAAATTGAAAAGACGGTAAACAATAGTAAAATTGAATAAACCATCTACATTTACGAATAAAATTGCAAGTTGTAATTTTTGTATGTATTCAATGTTATAAATTGTTGAAAATACAAAATATTAGAAAACCGCACAAACATTTAATTATTTGTTTATTTTATTGATTTTATGTTTTATGGTTGTGCTAGTAAATTTATTTAAATAAATTAGCTTACAAATTATTTATAGAGAGTTAAATAATTTGTAAGCTAATTTATTTAAATAAATTTTACTTGCACAACCATAAAACATAAAATCAAGAAAATAAATAAATAATAAAATGTTTTGAGGGATATTTTTGTCTTTAGTAGACTTATTCCATGGTATTATATCCCATGTATTGCTAATACCTCCAAATAGAAGGTATTAGTAATACATCATATAATACCATGTAGGAGGTATAACTAATCCATGAATTAGTTATACGTAGACCCAATTTCCTACCAAACGTAGTACTAAATAATATCATCTATAATACATGGACTATTTTATTTAATGCAGCCTACCAAACGACCCCTTAATATTTAATCATCCCGTGCAAGTTATGTACCTAAAGTTAAGAAAAGATAAGTACCTAACTTTCCACCAAAAATTAGAAAAGTATGTACCTAACTTAAACTAATTTAATAATTTGCATTTACTCTCTCGAGGGGACGTAGCTACACTATTTATCGAAAAATTATATCATATATACAAGTAAAATGATAAATAAAGTGATTAAATAACATATTCTAGATACTCGTAATATAACACTGTAATGCAACCTAGTGGTTTCTGGCGCCAAGATACACAAACTTTGTGCATTCGATATATCATGCTTTGCAAAGGGTCCATTTAACAAGTTTATTTACTTGATGGAGGAATTGAAGCTTTTGTTAACTTGAAATGAACATCAAATGTCTGTGTTCGAGCATGACAAACAACTTATTATATAATTGTCTTACCAAAGCAGATTATCATTTCCTTGTCTTGTTTATTTCTCAACAATAACAACATACCTCGTCTAGGGTGGGTGAGGTGTACGTAGATTTTATCTTTATCTTTACCCGGCGTAAGTATAAATCCAAGTCTAAGATTAAACAAATCTTTTCTAGTATAAAACGAAGAGCCAAAATCTGACAATAATTAAATAGCACTTGAATTTTTTTAAATATATCCAATCTAATCTTACAAGTGGGGTCTGGAGAACGTAACATGTACGTCTACTTCAGCTTTCTTAAAAGTTGTGTTAGGTAAAACGTAGAGAAATCGGGCTCTAAATTAAGAGTAGCTTGGAGGGGACTCAACAATCTCCATAAGTTATTGCCATAGGGATTAGAATTAGTTCATAGGTTGCACGTGTTTGTAATCTGAATATTTTTAGTTCAGAGATTGCAAGTGTTTTGTAAGGCATAATACATATATATCACCTTTAACGTGATCTCATTTCACGTTTATATCCTCAAATTTTGGGTGTGCACAAATAGACACTTATACTTGTGTAAAATTGAATAAGTAGACGCATTATTCCTATGTGACACAATACACATAGGACACCACGTAGGATACAAATTGTCATATAGGATGCCACATAAGACGTGTCTGTCAATTTGTTTAATTTTACACAAGTTTAAGTGTCTACTTGTGCATACTCAAAGTTGAAGGACATACATATATAATTAGACAAAGTTGAAGGATATATTTATGAATTATGCCGTTTTATAATCTATTTCTTTTTATACTCATTGTTTTAGTGAAATTAGAGACAAATCCTATAAAAGAGTATTTCACCATTCTGCACCGAGTACTTTTTCACATCAAAATATTGTGTTGTTATTTTACTTAAAAATTGAATAAAATAATCTGGTCTATCATCACTTAGATAAAAAAATAGACACAACTCTAATTATCCCCTCTACATTAATTGATTTAAATATTTGTGTGATAAGGATAACATCTCGATTTTTAAAAGGGACATTTATTTGAAGATATAAACTCTTTTGGTAGAAATGTACCTAATTTTTATCCAAAAATATTGTGAAACTGCACAAGTACTCTTTTAGACTATCACCGAAATTTAAATGACACACCTTAACTAAACTAAGATCTCATTACCCGCCTGAACTTATTTTTATTAATAATTTTATATGCCTTTTGTCTCAAGTGGTACACTCCGTGACTCCACGTAATTGAGGCGCGTGAGATATATTTGGATGCCAAATAAGCAAAAAAGGTGCACAAAATTATACAAAAAAAAAAATTAATTCAGGGGGTAATAGGACCTTAGTTTAGTTAAGGAAACTTTTGACCAAAGTAGGTCATTATTAATCAATTCACCAAAATAGTACTCCCTCCGTTTCAAAAAGAATGTCCCTATTTCCTTTTAGTCTGTTTCAAAAAGAATGACTTCTTTCCTTTTTTGGCAACATTTTAACTTTAACTTTCCACGTGACATGTTTAAGACCACAAGATTAAAGGGCATTTTGGTACATTTGACATAACTTTAATTTAGAACCACAAGATTAGAAAGTCTTCTTTCTTTTCTTAAACTCCGTCCAAGTCAAACTAGGCCATTCTT
Organism: Solanum sitiens; assembly: GCA_016801875.1. Classification (NCBI taxonomy): domain Eukaryota; kingdom Viridiplantae; phylum Streptophyta; class Magnoliopsida; order Solanales; family Solanaceae; genus Solanum; species Solanum sitiens. The sequence goes on from JABWTJ010000151.1 coordinate 1,379,618, forward strand.
TTTAGAACGAAGGGAGTATGTTTATTTGAAATTTATCAAAACTAATATAAACGTAGTTCTCAGTAACGTTTTAGACTATAATTTATTCAAAAAAATTCAATAAGAAAAAGACAAAAAATTGACAAGGTAAACAAATATAAAACGTTATTGTCGGTAACGTTTTATAATTCGCTACTCTAAAGCACGTTTTACCTCTAAAACGTGACTCACAGTAACGTTTTTCTGAAATTGCTGAAAATAGAAATTCAATCTTGTGCATGCCTTTAATTATTCAAATTTCTACTATTAAAATGAATAGATACATTTTGGCTAACTAAGAACAATAATAAATTTGCTGCTAGTATTTTGCATTTCATACTCTGTAATTTAGTAGTTTTCTTCGTTCGATGGTCTCTGCATGATCATCTTTCTTTTGAGGTTGAACCTTGCAATATGTTGTTCTAATGGATTGTATGTACATAATTTGAAATTTTTTATTTTACCAATTTCTATCAAGTGAAAACGTTTCAGAAGGTGGAGAATTTTCCTCAAATGCTCGTCTTTGTTTACTTTATCCTTCCCGGGCACCAATTGTGGGATTACATCGGGTAGAAGTGAATATATATATATATATATATTTTAATAGTGAGAATTTGAATAATAAATGAGACATGTTCAAGATGGAATTTCAATTTTCGGTCATTCCAAAGAAACGTTACTATGAGTTACGTTTTAGCTATAAAACGTGCCTCAGAATAACAAATTATAAAACGTTACTGACAGTAACGTTTTATGTATGTTTAATGTGTCAGATTTTTGTCTTTTTGTTATTGAATTTTTTTGAAAAAAATAGGGAAAAAATGCATAAGTACCCCCAACCTATAACCGAAATCTCAGAGACACACTTATACTATACTAAGATCCTATTACCCCCTTGAACTTATTTTATAAATAATTTTCTATCCCTTTCGACCTACGTGGCACTATCTTCTGGGCCCCGCGTGTGTTGACAATCTTTTCAATGATAGTGCCATGTAGGCCGAAAAGAGGTAGAAAATTATTTATAAAATAAGTTTAGGGGGGTAATAGGACCTTAGTAAAGTATAAGTATGTCTCTGAGATTTTGAGCATAGGTTGGGGGGGTACTTGTGCATTTTCCCATTAAAATATAACATAAAACGTTACTGTGAACTACGTTTATACTAGTCTAGTAAACTTACAAAAAAATGTATCATTTTGGTGAATTGATTTTAATAATGACTTACTTTGGTAAAAAATTCTTAGTTAAGGTGAGTCTCTGGGATTTCGGTCATAGTCTAGGAGGTACTTGTGTATTTTCCTTTAATATAATAAAATACTTATTTGAATAAGGGGAAAATGCACAAGTACCCCCTAGACTATGATCGAAATCCCAGAGACACTCCTTAATTATCCTAAGGTCCTATTACCCCCCCCCCCCAAACTTATTTTTTTTATAATTTTGTGCACCTTTTTGACTTACGTAACATCCAAATATCTCCCACGTGCCGCAATTGCGTGGAGTCACGGAGTGTGCCACGTAAGACAAAAAGTGCATAAAATTACAAAAAAAAAAAGATCAGCGGGTAATAGGACCTTAGTTTAGTTAAGTTGTTTCTCTGGATTTTGGTCATAATCTAGGGGGTACTTGTGCATTTTCCATTAAATAAGTGATCAATTATTTCTTATTATTTTATAATAAAATAAGTAAAAATGAGCAACTTCCTACGTCATGCCAATTTTTCTCAATGTGTATAAATAACTAGCTTAGTTGTATTATAAAAAAAAGGTGAAGCAAAATCATGATATCAATAATATCCAAAAAAATCATCAAACCTTTCACTCCCACACCATCTACTCAAAGATGGCACAAACTTTCCCTTTTAGATCAATGTGTCACTCACTTATATATTCCTTTGGTTTTTTTCTACACCAAAAATCAAGTTAATGCCATCCCAAACGGGCCTAAAACACTATCAAATGTTCTATCAAACTCTTTGTCAAAAACTTTAAGTTATTACTATCCATGGGCTGGAACTCTAAAAGACAACGCCACTATTGAGTGTGGTGACCACGGTGCTGAATTCTTCGAAGTCCAAATCAATTCTCCAATGGACAAAGTTGTTAATCACCCTGACTCAAATGTCAAAGATTTGACATTTCCTCAAGGTGTACCTTGGGCAAATGGGGCTGATCGCGCCTTAATTGTAGCTCAATTAAGTCATTTTGATTGTGGAGGAATAGCACTCAGTGTTTGCTTTTCGCACAAAATAGGAGATGGAAGTAGTGCCTATTGCTTCTTGAGAGATTGGGCTGCATTAACTCGAAGTTCAAATACAAATCCATCTCCTTATTTCATCGAGGACTCCATTGTACCATCGCCAATTGGACTATTGGTTTCCCCTGTTCTTGGATCAGACACGGACAAATGTGTCCAAAAGAGGTTTATTTTCAGTAGCACAAAGCTAAGTGCATTAAAATCTTCAATTGGCGTGCAAAATGTAACAAGCAACGAGGCTGTGAATGCTCTTATCTATAAATGTGCTGCATCTTCTGCCAGTATCGCAAATTCAGGCTCGTTCAAGCGATCTCAGTTGGTCCAATTCTTTGATTTACAAGGAATAATATCACCTCCACTACCACCAAACCCCATAGGAAATCTCATCTCCGTATTCTCCTCACCGATATATAAAGACGAGGAAGAGCTGAAGTTGCCAAAATTAGTAATCGATTTTAAAAAGTCTAAAAGAAATAATGTTGAAGAAAATGAATTCGCTATAGAGATGTTAGATGCATATAGAACAGGGGAGGAGACAATCTCTAAAAGGAAATGTGATTTGTACTTTTCGAGTAGTTTATGTAAGTTCCCATTTTTACAAGATTTAGATTTTGGATTTGGGAAGCCTATTAGATCAAGCATTGCAAAGGGTCCATTTAACAAATTTATTTATTTGATGAGGACATATGATGGAGGAATTGAAGCTTTTGTTAACTTGAATGAACAAGAAATGAGTGTGTTCGAGCATGACAAGCAACTTCTTGAATTTGCTACTCCAATTAATGGGGACTTTTGTTACGAAGAAGAACAGTAACACACTTGATGAATTGTTGGACAAATTCATACTCCATATATAATTGTCTTCCTAAAGCAGATTATCATTTCCTTGTCTTGTTTATAATTTCTCAACAATAACAACATACCTCGTCTGGTATGGGGACAGTAAGGTGTACGTAGACCTTGCCCTATCTTTGTGGGATAGATGTTTAATTATAACAACGAATGTCGTGGAATTGGGACTTCCATTCCACTATATATGTGGCTACTAATTTTCTTTTCACTGCAAAAACGAATAAAATTTTATGCAAGTTCACTTCAATAGTGACTCATAAGGTTACATTGTTAATTATATATGATGTTAAGACTGAGATTAATACTTGGTTTTTTCCAACAATAAGACCGATCATCTTTTTAAGGGTACGCGTTTAATGGATCCATGTAACACACCATCAATATTGCTTTGACAGGGCTTAGATCTTACTCTTTTAAATAACTGAAGGAATCACATGTATAATTTAAGGCGTTGGTCTTTCACTAAATAAATTTGCACATTTATTTTATACTGAGAAGAAAAACAATACATTGAGCCAAATAAACAAGAACCTATTTGAGAGAATTCTGATTAGTCGTTCAAGTGCAATCTGATACAAAGGATCAAATGGAAGAACTTGTTTCAAACAAGAAATCTCGTTACCATTATCTCCTCACGACAACGAGGAAGAACTTAAGTTACCAAAATTAGTAACTGATATAAGAAAGTTGATAAAACAACAATATATCCAGTCTAATCCTACAAATTGGGTCTGAAGAAGGTAAAGTATACGTCTACCTCTATTTCAACTTTCTTAAAAGTAGTTGTTAGTTTGAAGCTGATATTAAGTTTTGATGATTTAACAAACTAAAACATCTAACAAGGAACCAGATCCTTGTTATTGGGACTGCTGACAGTGAAATAAATGATAAACTCAGCGTGTGGTATATTTGTGTGTTATCATCAAAAAGGGGGAAAATGTTATATTCTAGGTGTTTTGATGATCCTCACAAATAAAGGGACCTGGTCCCTGTCTGAGTTCGCTCGTCCAGATCTATAATGGGATACAGATGTAAAGCTGTCGCGTCAGAGGTTGGTGAGGCGTATGGCCGGCGGCGGTACCGGAACCGGCAAGTTCCGGAACCGGTACTACGCGAACCGGTACCATTTCGGAACCGGTACCGGACCGGACCGGTAAACCGGTAAAAAATATAGGTTCCGTCCCGGTCCGGAAGGAAACCGGTAATGTACTGGACCGGACCGGACCGGTATTTAATTTTTTTTTTTAAAAAAATTAATTTAAATTATTTAAACATTGATTTAATTTTATTTAATTGAATATAATTTAATTATAATACTTAAAAAAATAAAAAAATTAATTTCAAACTTTAAAAATTAAAAAATTTAAAATTTTCAAACTTTAAATTTATAAAATTTAAATTTCAAACTTTAAAAGTTTGAAACTTAAAAAATTTTCAACTTTGAAAATTATAAAATTTAAATTTCAAACTTTAAAAGTTTGAAATTTTTAAATTTAAACTTTAAAGTTTATAAAATTTGAATTTCAAACTTTGAAAATTTTAAATTTCAACTTTAAAGTTTACAACTTTGAAATTTTTTAATTTAAACTTTAAAGTTATAAAATTTTAATTTCAACTTTTAAAGTTTGAAAGTTTTAAATTCAAACTTTTAAAGTTAGAAATTTCTAAATTCAAACTTTTAAAGTTTGAAAATTTTAAATTCAAACTTTAAAGTTACACATATTTTTTAGACGCTCAAATGCACATTTTTTACCCTTTCCTTTTTGAACAATATTTTTATCGGAATCCATATTAAAATATTAAACGTGAGATGTAAATAATAAATCACAAAATAATACGAAAAATGTAATGCAAATAATAAATCACAAAATAAATAAATAATTATTTAAATATAAATGAAATGTAAACTAAAAGTTGGAACGAATGTACCGAACGTCTACTTAAAAAAGTAGACATTTATGACCGCCGAAAGCCGAACGTGGAAAGTTGAAAGTTGAGTTTTGAAGCTCCAAATCCAATTTTTAAAGACCAAATAAGGCAACACCGGAATTTAAGATATTATATATTAGAGAATTAGAGATTAGAGAGTAGAGAGTTGAGAGAATAGAAGATGAGTAGATGAGTTTGTGATTAAAAATAATGAATTTTAGGAGTATTTATAAGTAAAAAAATGGGTTAAAGTGTAAATTTTAAAACTTTAGGGCATTAAAAAAGTTAGGGGGTAGAGGGTTTAATTGGCTATTTTTTGAGTGAAATAGCCGTTTGGGGGGCCCACTAGCCGTTACCCAACGGCTATAAACGGCCAAAACAAAAACAAAAAATAAAAAATAAAATAAAAAAAATTAACCGGACCGGACCGGTAAGTTCCGGAACCGGGACAGACCGAATCCCGATTTCCGGTTCGGTACCTGTCCCGGAATCGGACCGAACCGGTATCGGACCGGGAACCGGGATTTACCGGTTCCGCTGCCACACTTAGTGAGGCATCAGCGTACTACACCAATCAGAATGGACGAGGTGTTTGTCCAACGGATAATAACTCTTTATGTCATGATATTTTTAGCATGACAAACACCATATTAAATACATTCATTCAAAGAAGAAAGTCAGCCAGCAAGCCTTTCAAGAAGTCATAAAGAAGTTTGCAAGGGACCAGGTCCCAAGACTGCGTATGTGAAAGGACGACAAGACAGCTGTCAGAAAGCTGCCACTTCTGATGTGGTAGGTGCACGTCCTTCCAGAAAGGCAGTCTCTCAGCCAATGGGCGGTCCCAAGGAGTTTGTGTGTATTTCATATATAGTTTTCTCACTAAAACACAAACTCAAAATTTGGCAAACTAAATTTGGATTTTCTTCTCTCTGAAAATTCACAAGCTTACAAAGCAAAAGCCATCTTCAAGGAAGAACTTTGCTCAACTCAACAAAGGGACTTGATAGAGTGAAGGAGAGTTCATTGGCCATATGAATAATGCTTATTGTTTATGGTCATATGAATGAATGATTGTACACTCACGTGAGGAGTTATGCAGGTTGTATGTCATCATCAAAATGGTGGAAATTGATAAGTGTTTATGCTCTTAGATGTTTTGATGATCCTCTCACAAGTGCACGGACCTGGTCCTCTGCAGAGTATGAAACTCGTCCAGGCTTCAAAGTGCTGGACAGCTGTAAAAGCTGTCTGCGTCAGGAAAGTTGGTGAAACAGCAGAGTACTTCACCAATCAAGGACGACTAGGTTTTTTGTTTGATGGGTAATGACTCTCCATGGTATATATCAAACAAAAACAACAAGTTTCATTCATTCATTCAAAGAGAGATTTTTCAAGTTTCAAGAACAGCAAGATATTGATCAAAAGGCTTTCAATTCTTCTTGTTATTTGCTGTATTAAGTTGCTTGTAATTGTTCTTACATTGTAGGATTCGTTTCATTTGTGAAAGAAACGTTTCAAACCCGGGTGAATCATTGTAAGGGCTAGGTTAAGGATAACTTAAGTTCTTACTCTAAGTCTATATTAATCAGGTAGGATTAGTATAGAGAGCACTGTTATCTCTGCTCAGGCTCAGCTAAGTGATAGGGAGTATTACTTAGTGGGGGAGATTAGCAGGCTAATCTCTTGTTGTAACCGACTTTTAATTTTGCTTGTTGAATATTAGTGAAAGTGGTTGAAAAGTCCTGTTGAGAACAGGTCCTGGTTTTTTCTCCCTCCAATAAGGAGGTTTTCATGTATAGTGGATTGTCAATCTTTACGTTTCTGCATTTGTTCTTTACTGTCTGACTTTACTGTATCGAGGACCTAGTCCCATCTTAGTTACATGGACACATACATTCCAACAGTAGTATTAGGCAAAAAATTAGAGAAATCGAGCTCCAAGTTACTCTTAACTTGGAGGGGACTCAACAATCTGTGTAGGTTATTGCAACAGGGATTAAAGTTAGTTCATACGTTGCAAGTGCTTGTAATCTGAATATTTTTTATGCTCATTGTTTTAGTGAAATTGGGGACAAATCTTATAGAGGTGTATTTCACGTCAAAATATTGTGTTGTTATTTTACTTAGAAAATGAAAAAAATAATAATCTGGTCCATCACTTAGATAAAAAACAGACATCACTCTATTTTGATTGTGGAGGAATAACACTCAGTGTTTGCTTGTCGCACAAAATAGGAGACGGAAGCAGTGCGAGTAAACTGTGACTTCTCTTTGCACAGAAAGTGAGTCAACCTATTTAATTAAGATTGCTTTCATAAGCATAGATATTACTTTTTAAAATAACTAAAGGAATCACATAAATAATTTAAGGAATTGTTCTTTCACTAATTAAATAAATCTACGCGTTTATACTGAGAAGAAAAAAAATGATTGTGCAAATACACGAGAGCATATTTGAGAGAATTATGATTCGTTGTTCAAGAGCAAATACAGTAAAGTTATCTTCGTGTAACTTGTGCAGATCAACTACTTCAAATTGTGGAAACAACCAACAATGTTTTTATTAGGGCATACTATCTATCATCACTTAGATAAAAATTAGACACAACTCTAATTACCCCGTCTACTTTAATAGATTTGAATATTTCTGTGATAAGGATAGCATCTCCATTTTCAAAAGGGGCAGATATGTAACTAATTTCTTCCAATAATACAATAAAATACTTATTTAAATAAGTATTAAATTTTTTCTTATTATTTAATAATGAAATTAGTAAAAATGAAATATGACATAAAAAGTAATATACGATTGCATACAAGAGTAAGGCCAACTTGGTACGTCATGTCAATTTTTCTCTTCCTTTTGCATTGAAGGCCTCATGTGTATAAATAACTAGCTTAGTTGTATAAACAAGAAAAAGGTGAAGAAAAATCATGATATCCAAAAAAATCATCAAACCTTTCACTCCCACACCATCTACTCAAAGATGGCACAAAATTTCTCTTTTAGATCAATGTTTCAACAATAACAACATACCTCGTCTAGGGTGGGTGAGGTATACGTAGATCTTATCTCTATCTTTACCCGACGTAAGTATAAATCCAAGTCCAAGATTAAACAAATCTTTTCTAGTATAAAACGAAGAGCCAAAATCTGACAATAATTAAATAACACTTGAATTTTTTTTAAATATATCCAATCTAATCTTACAAGTGGGATCTAAAGAACGTAAAGTGTATGTCTACTTCAGCTTTCTTAAAAGTTGTGTTAGGTAAAACGTAGAGAAATCGAGCTCTAAATTAAGAGTAGCTTGGAGGGGACTCAACAATCGTCCTAAGTTATTGCCATAGGGATTAGAATTAGTTCATAGGTTGCACGTGTTTGTAATCTGAATTTTTTTAGTTCATAGATTGCAAGTGTTTTGTAAGGCATAATACATATATATGACCTTTAACTTGATCTCATTTCACGTTTATATCCTCAAACTTTGGGTGTGCACAAATTGACACTTATACTTGTGTAAATTGAATAAGTAGACGCATTAGTCCTATGTGACACAATACACATAGGACACCACGTAGGATACAAATTGTCATGTAGGATGCCACATAAGACGTGTGTGTCAATTTGTTTAATTTTATACAAGTTTAAGTGTCTAATTGTGCATACTCAAAGTTGAAGGACATACATATATAATTAGACAAAGTTGAAGGATATATTTATGAATTATGCCGTTTTATAATCTATTTCTTTTTATACTCATTGTTTTAGTGAAATTAGAGACAAATCCTATAAAAGAGTATTTCACCATTCTGCACCGAGTACTTTTTCACATCAAAATATTGTGTTGTTATTTTACTTAAAAATTGAATAAAATAATCTGGTCTATCATCACTTAGATAAAAAAATAGACACAACTCTAATTATCCCCTCTACATTAATTGATTTAAATATTTCTGTGATAAGGATAACATCTCGATTTTCAAACGGGACAGTTATTGAAGATATATACTCTTTTGGTAGAAATGTACCTAATTTCTTCCAAAAATATTGGGAAAATGCACAAGTACTTTTCTAGATTATCACCAAAATTTAAGTGACACACCTTAACTAAACTAATATCTCATTACCCGCCTGAACTTTTTTTTTTTTTAATAATTTTATATACCTTTAATTTTGTCTTAAGTGGTACACTCCGTGACTCCACGTAATTGAGGCGCGTGAGACATATTTGGATGTCACATAAGCAAAAAAGGTGCACACAATTATACAAAAGAAAAATAAATTCAGGGGTTAATAGGACCTTAGTTTAGTTAAGGTAACTTTTGACCAAAGTAGGTCATTATTAATCAATTCACCAAAATAGTACTCCCTCCGTTTAAAAAAGAATGTCCCTATTTCCTTTTAATCTGTTTCAAAAAGAATGACCCCTTTCCTTTTTTGACAACATTTTAACTTTAACTTTCCACGTGGCATGTTTAAGACCACAAGATTAAAAGACATTTTGATAAATTTGACATAACTTTAATTTAGAACCACAAGATTAAAAAGTCTTCTTTCTTTTCTTAAACTCCGTTCCAAGTCAAACTAGGTCATTCTTTTTTAAACGGAGAGAGTATGTTTTTTTGAAATTTTCCAAAACTAATATAAACGTAGTTCTCAGTAATATTTTAATCTTTTCAATGATAGTGCCACGTAGGCCGAAAAGAGGTAGAAAATTATTTATAAAATAAGTTCAGGAGGGTAATAGGACCTTAGTAAAGTATAAGTATGTCTCTGAGATTTCGAGCATAGGTTGGGGGAGTACTTGTGCATTTTCCCAATAAAATATAACATAAAACGTTACTGTGAACTACGTTTATACTAGTCTAGTAAAATTACAAAAAAATGTATCAATTTGGTGAATTGATTTTAATAATGACTTACTTTGGTAAAAATTCTTAGTTAAGGTGTGCATCTGTGTTTTCGGTCATAGTCTAGGGGGTACTTGTGTATTTTCCTTTAATATAATAAAATACTTATTTAAATAAGGGGAAAATGCACAAGTACCCCCTAGACTATGACCGAAATCCCAGAGACACACCTTAATTATTCTAAGATCCTATTACCCCCCCCCCCCAAACTTATTTTTTTTGTAATTTTGTGCACCTTTTTGACTTATGTGACATCCAAATATCTCCCACGTACCGCAATTGCGTGGAGTCACGGAGTGTGCCACATAAGACAAAAAGTGTATACAATTACAAAAAAAAAAAAAAGATCAGAGGGTAATAGGACCCTAGTTTAGTTAAGTTGTGTCTCTGGAATTTTGGTCATAGTCTAGGGGTATTTGTGCATTTTCCCATTAAATAAGTGATAAATTATTTCTTATTATTTTATAATAAAATAAGTAAAAATGAGCAACTTCCTACGTCATGCCAATTTTTCTCATGTGTATAAATAACTAGCTTAGTTGTATTATAAAAAAAGGTGAAGCAAAATCATGATATCAATAATATCCAAAAAAATCATCAAACCTTTCACTCCCACACCATCTACTCAAAGATGGCACAAACTTTCCCTTTTAGATCAATGTGTCACTCACTTATATATTCCTTTGGTTTTTTTCTACACCAAAAATCAAGTTAATGCCATTCCAAACGGGCCTAAAACACTATCAAATGTTCTATCAAACTCTTTGTCAAAAACTTTAAGTTATTACTATCCATGGGCTGGAACTCTAAAAGACAACGCCACTGTTGAGTGTGATGACCGCGGTGCTCAGTTCTTGCAAGTCCAAATCAATTCTCCAATGGACAAAGTTGTTAATCACCCTGACTCAAATGTCAAAGATTTGACATTTCCTCAAGGTGTACCTTGGGCAAATGGGGCTGATCGCGCCTTAATTGTAGCTCAATTAAGTCATTTTGATTGTGGAGGAATAGCACTCAGTGTTTGCTTTTCGCACAAAATAGGAGATGGAAGTAGTGCCTATTGCTTCTTGAGAGATTGGGCTGCATTAACTCGAAGTTCAAATACAAATCCATCTCCTTATTTCATCGAGGACTCCATTGTACCATCGCCAATTGAACTATTGGTTTCCCCTGTTCTTGGATCAGACACGGACAAATGTGTCCAAAAGAGGTTTATTTTCAGTAGCACAAAGCTAAGTGCATTAAAATCTTCAATTGGCGTGCAAAATGTAACAAGCAACGAGGCTGTGAATGCTCTTATCTATAAATGTGCTGCATCTTCTGCCAGTATCGCAAATTCAGGCTCGTTCAAGCGATCTCAGTTGGTCCAATTCTTTGATTTACAAGGAATAATATCACCTCCACTACCACCAAACCCCATAGGAAATCTCGTCTCCATATTCTCCTCACCGATATATAAAGACGAGGAAGAGCTGAAGTTACCAAAATTAGTAACCGATTTTAAAAAGTCTAAAAGAAATAATGTTGAAGAAAATGAATTCGCTATAGAGATTTTAGATGCATATAGAACAGGGGAGGAGACATTCTATAAAAGGAAATGTGATTTGTACTTTTCGAGTAGCGTATGTAAGTTCCCATTTTTACAAGATTTAGATTTTGGATTTGGGAAGCCTATTAGATCAAGCGTTGCAAAGGGTCCACTTAACAAATTTATTCATTTGATGAGGACATATGATGGAGGCATTGAAGCATTTGTTAACTTGAATGATGAACAAATGTGTGTATTCGAGAATGATAATCAACTTCTTGAATTCGCTACGCCTATTAATAAGGACTTCTATTATGAAGAAGAACAGTAACACACTTGATGATGAATTGTTGGACAAATTCATACTCCATATATAATTGTCTTCCTAAAGCAGATTATCATTTCCTTGTCTTGTTTATAATTTCTCAACAATAACAACATACCTCGTCTGGTATGGGGACAGTAAGGTGTACGTAGACCTTTGTGGGATAGATGTTTAATTATGATAACAAATGTTGTGGGACTGGTACTAGTCTTCCACTGCAAACGAATAAAATTTGATGAAACTTCACTTCAATAGCTACTCATAAGGTTAAATTGTTAAATATGATGTTTAACTCTAATATTAATCTTTGTTTTTTTTCTAAATGAGAGATCAATCATCTTTGTAAGGGTACGCGTTCAATGGATGCAGGATCCATGTAACACACCATCAATGTTTCCATAGCTTGAGACGTCTTTTCTAGTATAAAACAAAGAGCCACAATTTGACAATAATTAAATATCACTTAAAAAAATTAAATATATCCAATCTATTTTTTACATGTGGGGTCTGAAGAACGTAAAGTGTATGTCTATTTCAGCTTTCTTAAAAGATGTGTTAGGTAAAAACGTAGAGAAATCGAGCTCTAAATTAAGAGTAGCTTGGAGAAGACTCAACAATCTCTGTAAGTTATTGTAAGAGGAAATTAGAGTTAGTTCATAGGTTGCACGTGTTTGTATTCTGAATTTTTTAGCTCATAAATTACAAGTATTTGTGATTTGATTATTTTTTTATGCTCATTGTTTTAGGACAAATCCTATAGACGCGTATTTCACGGTTGTGAACCGGGTGTTTTTTACGTCAAAATATTGTGTTGCTATTTTTTTACTTAGAAAGTGAATAAAATAATCTGGTCCATCACTTGGATAGAAATTAAACACAACTCTTATTAACCCCCACCCACCCCCACACACACACTTTTAATTGATTTGAATAATATTGTGACAAGGATAGCTAATATTTTTTTTTGTAGAAATGTACCTAACTTTCTTCCAAAAATACTTATTTCAGTAAGTGATAAATTATTTCTTATTATTTTATAATGAAATATCTATTTTTAGTATGGTACACCTAAAAAGTAATATACGATTGCACACAAGAGTAAGGCCAACATGGTACGTCATGCCAATTTTTCTCTTCCTTTTGCATTGAAGGCCTCATGTGTACAAATAACTAGCTTAGTTGTATAAACAAAAAAAAAAGGTGAAGAAAAATGATGATATCAATAATATCCAAAAAAATCATCAATCCTTTCACTCCCACACCATCTACTCAAAGATGGCACAAACTTTCACTTTTAGATCAATGTCTCAACAATAATAACATACCTCGTCTAGGATGGGTGAGGTATACGTAGATCTTATCTCTATCTTTACCCGGCGTAAGTATAAATCCAAGTCCAAGATTAAACAAATCTTTTCTAGTATAAAACGAAGAGCCAAAATCTGACAATATATAATTAAATAGCACTTGATTTTTTTTTTTAATATATCCAATCTAATCTTACAAGTGGGGTCTAAAGAACGTAAAGTGTACGTCTACTTCATCTTTCTTAAAAGTTGTGTTAGGTAAAACGTAAAGAAATCGAGCTCTAAATTAAGAGTAGCTTGGAGGGGACTCAACAATTTCCATAAGTTATTGCCATAGGTTGCACGTGTTTGTAATCTAAATTTTTTTAGTTCATAGATTGCAAGTGTTTTGTAAGGCATGATACATATATGTGACCTTTAACTTGATCTCATTTCACGTTGATATCCTCAAACTTTGGTTGTTCACAAATAGACACTTATACTTGTGTAAAATTGAATAAGTAGACGCATTAGTCCTATGTGGCACAATACACATAGGACACCACGTAGGATACAAATTGTCATGTAGGATGCCACATAAGACGTGTGTGTCAATTTGTTTAATTTTATACAAGTTTAAGTGTCTACTTATGCATACTCAAAGTTGAAGGACATACATATAAAATTAGCAAAGTTGAAGGATATATTATGCATTATGCCGTTTTATAATCTATTTCTTTTTATACTTATTGTTTTAGTGAAATTAGAGACAAATCCTATAAAAGAGTATTTCATTATTCTGCACCGAGTACTTTTTCACATCAAAATATTGTGTTGTTATTTTACTTAAAAATTGAATAAAATAATCTGGTCTATCATCACTTAGATAAAAAAAATAGACACAACTCTAATTATCCCCTCTACATTAATTTTTAAATATTTTTGTGATAAGGATAACATCTCGATTTTCAAAAGGGACAGTTATTGAAGATATATACTCTTTTGGTAGAAATGTACCTAATTTCTTCCAAAAATATTAGAAAAATGCACAAGTACTCTTCTAGACTATCACCGAAATTTAAGTGACACATCTTAACTAAACTAATATCTCATTACCCGCCTGAACTTATTTTTTTTTATATAATTTTATATACCTTTTGTCTTAAGTGGTACACTCCGTGACTCCACGTAATTGAGGTGCGTGAGACATATTTGTATGCCACAGAAGCAAAAAGGTGCACAGAATTATACAGAAGAAAAATTAATTCAAGGGGTAATAGGACCTTAGTTTAGTTAAGGGAACTTTTGACCAAAGTAGGTCATTATTAATCAATTCACCAAAATGGTACTCCCTCCGTTTAAAAAAGAATGTCCCTATTTCCTTTTAGCCTGTTTCAAAAAGAATGACCCCTTTCCTTTTTTGGCAACATTTTAACTTTAACTTTTCACGTGGCATGTTTAAGACCACAATATTAAAGGACATTTTGGTACATTTGACATAACTTTAATTTATAACCACAAGATTAAAAAGTCTTCTTTCTTTTCTTAAACTCCGTTCAAAGTCAAATTAGGTCATTCTTTTTTAAACGGAGGAAGTATGTTTTTTTGAAATTTTCCAAAACTAGTATAAACGTAGTTCTCAGTAATGTTTTAATCTTTTCAATGATAGTGCCACGTAGGCCGAAAAGAGGTAAAAAATTATTTATAAAATAAGTTCAGGGGGGTAATAGGACCTTAGTAAAGTATAAGGATGTCTCTGAGATTTCGAGCATAGGTTGGGGGAGTACTTGTGCATTTTCTCAATAAAATATAACATAAAATGTTACTGTGAACTACGTTTATACTAATCTGGTAAAATTACAAAAAAACGTATCATTTTGGTGAATTGATTTTAATAATGACTTACTTTGGTAAAAAATTCTTAGTTAAGGTGTGTCTCTGGGATTTCGGTCATAGTCTAGGGGGTACTTGTGTATTTTCCTTTAATATAATAAAATACTTATTTAAATAAGGGGAAAATGCACAAGTACCCCATAGAGTATGACCGAAATCTCCCAGACGCACCTTAATTATTCTAAGGTCCTATTACCCCCCCCCCCAACTTATTTTTTTTTTAATTTTGTGCACCTTATTGGCTTACTTGGCATCCAAATATCTCTGACGTGCTTCAATTGTGTGGAGTCACGGAGTATGCCACGTAAGACAAAAGATGTATAAAATTACAAAAAAAATAAGTTCGAGGGGTAATAGAACCTTAGTTTATTTAAGGTGTGTCTCTGGGATTTTGGTCATAGTCTAGGGAGGTTCTTAGATGGGTCGGACATGGGTTTAAAATGGGGAATGAGTAATTTTTACGAAATCGGGTCAATTTTGATTGATTTGGAGATATCCGTCAATTGAGGGGTATAAATGGTGAAATTGGTAACGGCGAGCGGATAAATAACTTTATTTTAACGGCAAGGGTATATTCAACTAACAAACTAAAGTTGAGGGGTATTTTGGATCCTTTTCCCTTTTATTTATTATCCATTAATAGCAATACATAATAATATCATGATAAATCTGTAATATGTATTAAAAGTAAATTATGTAATGAATTATAACTGTTTGAAAATATATTATACTTGTTTGTTAAGAAATTGACACATTATATTAAAATATGTGATAAATGTATTATCTATCAATAAAACTTATATCATATGTTTTTTATAAATCGTTCTATGAAATATGTATTAAACTTGTTTTATAAGTGTATTAAAAGAGATCAAGTGAAAAAATATTATTGTTATAAATGGTAATTATTTTCTTAATATAGTATATCTATGTAAAATTTAGCATATTCAGTTTTCTCCTTTCAATTTGAAAAAATAAAAAATAAATTATCGGTTAGTTCTTAAGTTACTTTATTATTAATTATAGTTATTTTCGATGTATTTTCTAAGATAATTAATTTATTTTATACTATAAGAAATTTATTATTTTCTTATTTATTTTTAAAAAAATATGTCAAATCAAATATAAACAGGTGAAAATAAACCAAGGAAGTAATTAATATTTAATCATCCCGTGCAAGTTATGTACCTAAAGTAAAGAAAAGATAAGTACCTACCAAAAATTAGAAAAGTATGTACCTAACTTAAACTAATTTAATAATTTGCATTTACTCTCTCGAGGGGACGTAGCTCCACTATTTGTCGAAAAATTATATCATATATACAAAAGTAAAATAATAAATAAAATGATTAAATGACATATTCTAGATACTCGTAATATAACACTGTGATGCAACCTAGTGGTTTCTGGCGCCAAGATACACAAACTTTTGCGCATTCGATATATCATGCTTTGCAAAGGGTCCATTTAACAAGTTTATTTACTTGATGGAGGAATTGAAGCTTTTGTTAACTTGAAATGAACATCAAATGTCTGTGTTCGAGCATGACAAACAACTTATTATATAATTGTCTTACCAAAGCAGATTATCATTTCCTTGTCTTGTTTATTTCTCAACAATAACAACATACCTCGTCTAGGGTGGGTGAGGTATACATAGATCTTATCTCTATCTTTACCCGGCGTAAGTATAAATCCAAGTCCAAGATTAAACAAATCTTTTCTAGTATAAAACGAAGAGCCAAAATCTGACAATATATAATTAAATAGCACTTGATTTTTTTTTAAATATATCCAATCTAATCTTACAAGTGAGGTCTAAAGAACGTAAAGTGTACGTCTACTTCAACTTTCTTAAAAGTTGTGTTAGGTAAAACGTAGAGAAATCGAGCTCTAAATTAAGAGTAGCTTGGAGGGGACTCAACAATCTCCATAAGTTATTGCCATTGGGATTACAATTAGTTCATAGGTTGCACGTATTTGTAATCTGAATTTTTTTAGTTCATAGATTGCAAGTGTTTTGTAATGCATAATACATATATATGATCTTTAATTTGATCTCATTTCACGTTTATATCCTCAAACTTTGGGTGTGCACAAATAGACACTTATACTTGTGTAAAATTTAATAAGTAGACGCATTAGTCCTATGTGGCACAATACACATAGGACACCACGTAGGATACAAATTGTCATGTAGGATGCCACATAAGACTTGTGTGTCAATTTGTTTAATTTTACACAAGTTTAAGTGTCTACTTGTGCATACTCAAAATTGAAGGACATACATATAAAATTAGACAAAGTTAGAAGGATATATTTATGAATTATGCCGTTTTATAATCTATTTCTTTTTATACTCATTGTTTTAGTGAAATTAGAGACAAATCCTATAAAAGAGTATTTCACCATTCTGCACCGAGTACTTTTTCACATCAAAATATTGTGTTGTTATTTTACTTAAAAATTGAATAAAATAATCTGGTCTATCATCACTTAGATAAAAAAATAGACACAACTCTAATTATCTCCTCTACATTAATTGACTTAAATATTTCTGTGATAAGGATAACATCTCGATTTTCAAAAGGGACAGTTATTGAAGATATATACTCTTTTGGTAGAAATGTACCTAATTTCTTCCAAAAATATTGGGAAAATGCACAAGTACTCTTCTAGATTATTACCAAAATTTAAGTGACACACCTTAACTAAACTAATATCTCATTACCCGCCTGAACTTTTTTTTTTTTTAATAATTTTATATACCTTTAATTTTGTCTTAAGTGGTACACTCCGTGACTCCACGTATTTGAGGCGCGTGAGCCATATTTGGATGCCACACAAGCAAAAAGGTGCACAGAATTATACAAAAGAAAAATTAATTCAGGGGGTAATAGAACCTTAGTTTAGTTAAGGGAACTTTTGACCAAAATAGGTCATTATTAATCAATTCACCAAAATAGTACTCGCTCCGTTTAAAAAAGAATGTCCCTATTTCCTTTTAGTCTGTTTCAAAAAGAATGACCCTTTTCCTTTTTTGGCAACATTTTAACTTTAACTTTCCACGTGGCATGTTTAAGACCACAAGATTAAAAGACATTTTGATAAATTTGACATAACTTTAATTTATAACCACAAGATTAAAAAGTCTTCTTTCTTTTCTTAAACTCCGTTCCAAGTCAAATTAGGTCATTCTTTTTTAAACGGAGGGAGTATGTTTTTTTGAAATTTTCCAAAACTAATATAAACGTAGTTCTCAGTAATGTTTTAATCTTTTCAATGATAGTGCCACGTAGGCCGAAAAGAGGTAGAAAATTATTTATAAAATAAGTTCAGTGGGATATAGGACCTTAGTAAAGTATAAGTATGTCTCTGAGATTTCGAGCATACGTTGGGGGAGTACTTGTGCATTTTCCCAATAAAATATAACATAAAACGTTACTGTGAACTACGTTTATACTAGTCTAGTAAAATTACAAAAAAATGTATCAATTTGGTGAATTGATTTTAATAATGACTTACTTTGGTAAAAAATTCTTAGTTAAGGTGTGCATCTGTCTTTTCGGTCATAGTCTAGGAGGTACTTGTGTATTTTCCTTTAATATAATAAAATACTTATTTAAATAAGGGGAAATGCACAAATACCCCCTAGACTATGACCGAAATCCCAGAGACACACCTTAATTATTCTAAGGTCCTATTACCCCCCCCCCCCAAAGCTTATTTTTTTTCGTAATTTTGTGCACCTTTTTGACTTACGTGACATCCAAATATCTTCCACGCGCCGCAATTGCGTGGAGTCACGGAGTGTGCCACGTAAGACAAAAAGTGTATAAAATTACAAAAAAAAAAAAAGATTAGAGGGTAATAGGACCCTAGTTTAGTTAAGTTGTTTCTCTGAATTTTGGTCATAGTCTAGGGGTACTTGTGCATTTTCCCATTAAAATACTTATTTAAATAAGTATTAAATTTTTTCTTATTATTTAATAATGAAATTAGTAAAAATGAAATATGACATAGAAAGTAATATACGATTGCATACAAGAGTAAGGCCAACTTGGTACGTCATGTCAATTTTTCTCTTCCTTTTGCATTGAAGGCCTCATGTGTATAAATAACTAGCTTAGTTGTATAAACAAGAAAAAGGTGAAGAAAAATCATGATATCCAAAAAAATCATCAAACCTTTCACTCCCACACCATCTACTCAAAGATGGCACAAAATTTCTCTTTTAGATCAATGTCTCAACAATAACAACATACCTCGTCTAGGGTGGGTGAGGTATACGTAGATCTTATCTCTATCTTTTACCCGACGTAAGTATAAATCCAAGTCCAAGATTAAACAAATCTTTTCTAGTATAAAACGAAGAGCCAAAATCTGACAATAATTAAATAACACTTGAATTTTTTTTAAATATATCCAATCTAATCTTACAAGTGGGATCTAAAGAACGTAAAGTGTATGTCTACTTCAGCTTTCTTAAAAGTTGTGTTAGGTAAAACGTAGAGAAATCGAGCTCTAAATTAAGAGTAGCTTGGAGGGGACTCAACAATCGTCCTAAGTTATTGCCATAGGGATTAGAATTAGTTCATAGGTTGCACGTGTTTGTAATCTGAATTTTTTTAGTTCATAGATTGCAAGTGTTTTGTAAGGCATAATACATATATATGACCTTTAACTTGATCTCATTTCACGTTTATATCCTCAAACTTTGGGTGTGCACAAATTGACACTTATACTTGTGTAAATTGAATAAGTAGACGCATTAGTCCTATGTGACACAATACACATAGGACACCACGTAGGATACAAATTGTCATGTAGGATGCCACATAAGACGTGTGTGTCAATTTGTTTAATTTTATACAAGTTTAAGTGTCTAATTGTGCATACTCAAAGTTGAAGGACATACATATATAATTAGACAAAGTTGAAGGATATATTTATGAATTATGCCGTTTTATAATCTATTTCTTTTTATACTCATTGTTTTAGTGAAATTAGAGACAAATCCTATAAAAGAGTATTTCACCATTCTGCACCGAGTACTTTTTCACATCAAAATATTGTGTTGTTATTTTACTTAAAAATTGAATAAAATAATCTGGTCTATCATCACTTAGATAAAAAAAATAGACACAACTCTAATTATCCCCTCTACATTAATTGATTTAAATATTTCTGTGATAAGGATAACATCTCGATTTTCAAACGGGACAGTTATTGAAGATATATACTCTTTTGGTAGAAATGTACCTAATTTCTTCCAAAAATATTGGGAAAATGCACAAGTACTTTTCTAGATTATCACCAAAATTTAAGTGACACACCTTAACTAAACTAATATCTCATTACCCGCCTGAACTTTTTTTTTTTTAATAATTTTATATACCTTTAATTTTGTCTTAAGTGGTACACTCCGTGACTCCACGTAATTGAGGCGCGTGAGACATATTTGGATGTCACATAAGCAAAAAAGGTGCACACAATTATACAAAAGAAAAATAAATTCAGGGGTTAATAGGACCTTAGTTTAGTTAAGGTAACTTTTGACCAAAGTAGGTCATTATTAATCAATTCACCAAAATAGTACTCCCTCCGTTTAAAAAAGAATGTCCCTATTTCCTTTTAATCTGTTTCAAAAAGAATGACCCCTTTCCTTTTTTGACAACATTTTAACTTTAACTTTCCACGTGGCATGTTTAAGACCACAAGATTAAAAGACATTTTGATAAATTTGACATAACTTTAATTTAGAACCACAAGATTAAAAAGTCTTCTTTCTTTTCTTAAACTCCGTTCCAAGTCAAACTAGGTCATTCTTTTTTAAACGGAGAGAGTATGTTTTTTTGAAATTTTCCAAAACTAATATAAACGTAGTTCTCAGTAATGTTTTAATCTTTTCAATGATAGTGCCACGTAGGCCGAAAAGAGGTAGAAAATTATTTATAAAATAAGTTCAGGAGGGTAATAGGACCTTAGTAAAGTATAAGTATGTCTCTGAGATTTCGAGCATAGGTTGGGGGAGTACTTGTGCATTTTCCCAATAAAATATAACATAAAACGTTACTGTGAACTACGTTTATACTAGTCTAGTAAAATTACAAAAAAATGTATCAATTTGGTGAATTGATTTTAATAATGACTTACTTTGGTAAAAATTCTTAGTTAAGGTGTGGATCTGTGTTTTCGGTCATAGTCTAGGAGGTACTTGTGTATTTTCCTTTAATATAATAAAATACTTATTTAAATAAGGGGAAAATGCACAAGTACCCCCTAGACTATGACCGAAATCCCAGAGACACACCTTAATTATTCTAAGATCCTATTACCCCCCCCCCCCCCCAAACTTATTTTTTTTGTAATTTTGTGCACCTTTTTGACTTACGTGACATCCAAATATCTCCCACGTACCGCAACTGCGTGGAGTCACGGAGTGTGCCACATAAGACAAAAAGTGTATACAATTACAAAAAAAAAAAGATCAAAGGGTAATAGGACCCTAGTTTAGTTAAGTTGTGTCTCTGGAATTTTGGTCATAGTCTAGGGGTATTTGTGCATTTTCCCATTAAATAAGTGATAAATTATTTCTTATTATTTTATAATAAAATAAGTAAAAATGAGCAACTTCCTACGTCATGCCAATTTTTCTCATGTGTATAAATAACTAGCTTAGTTGTATTATAAAAAAAGGTGAAGCAAAATCATGATATCAATAATATCCAAAAAAATCATCAAACCTTTCACTCCCACACCATCTACTCAAAGATGGCACAAACTTTCCCTTTTAGATCAATGTGTCACTCACTTATATATTCCTTTGGTTTTTTTCTACACCAAAAATCAAGTTAATGCCATTCCAAACGGGCCTAAAACACTATCAAATGTTCTATCAAACTCTTTGTCAAAAACTTTAAGTTATTACTATCCATGGGCTGGAACTCTAAAAGACAACGCCACTGTTGAGTGTGATGACCGCGGTGCTCAGTTCTTGCAAGTCCAAATCAATTCTCCAATGGACAAAGTTGTTAATCACCCTGACTCAAATGTCAAAGATTTGACATTTCCTCAAGGTGTACCTTGGGCAAATGGGGCTGATCGCGCCTTAATTGTAGCTCAATTAAGTCATTTTGATTGTGGAGGAATAGCACTCAGTGTTTGCTTTTCGCACAAAATAGGAGATGGAAGTAGTGCCTATTGCTTCTTGAGAGATTGGGCTGCATTAACTCGAAGTTCAAATACAAATCCATCTCCTTATTTCATCGAGGACTCCATTGTACCATCGCCAATTGAACTATTGGTTTCCCCTGTTCTTGGATCAGACACGGACAAATGTGTCCAAAAGAGGTTTATTTTCAGTAGCACAAAGCTAAGTGCATTAAAATCTTCAATTGGCGTGCAAAATGTAACAAGCAACGAGGCTGTGAATGCTCTTATCTATAAATGTGCTGCATCTTCTGCCAGTATCGCAAATTCAGGCTCGTTCAAGCGATCTCAGTTGGTCCAATTCTTTGATTTACAAGGAATAATATCACCTCCACTACCACCAAACCCCATAGGAAATCTCGTCTCCATATTCTCCTCACCGATATATAAAGACGAGGAAGAGCTGAAGTTACCAAAATTAGTAACCGATTTTAAAAAGTCTAAAAGAAATAATGTTGAAGAAAATGAATTCGCTATAGAGATTTTAGATGCATATAGAACAGGGGAGGAGACATTCTATAAAAGGAAATGTGATTTGTACTTTTCGAGTAGCGTATGTAAGTTCCCATTTTTACAAGATTTAGATTTTGGATTTGGGAAGCCTATTAGATCAAGCGTTGCAAAGGGTCCACTTAACAAATTTATTCATTTGATGAGGACATATGATGGAGGCATTGAAGCATTTGTTAACTTGAATGATGAACAAATGTGTGTATTCGAGAATGATAATCAACTTCTTGAATTCGCTACGCCTATTAATAAGGACTTCTATTATGAAGAAGAACAGTAACACACTTGATGATGAATTGTTGGACAAATTCATACTCCATATATAATTGTCTTCCTAAAGCAGATTATCATTTCCTTGTCTTGTTTATAATTTCTCAACAATAACAACATACCTCGTCTGGTATGGGGACAGTAAGGTGTACGTAGACCTTTGTGGGATAGATGTTTAATTATGATAACAAATGTTGTGGGACTGGTACTAGTCTTCCACTGCAAACGAATAAAATTTGATGAAACTTCACTTCAATAGCTACTCATAAGGTTAAATTGTTAAATATGATGTTTAACTCTAATATTAATCTTTGTTTTTTTTCTAAATGAGAGATCAATCATCTTTGTAAGGGTACGCGTTCAATGGATGCAGGATCCATGTAACACACCATCAATGTTTCCATAGCTTGAGACGTCTTTTCTAGTATAAAACAAAGAGCCACAATTTGACAATAATTAAATATCACTTAAAAAAATTAAATATATCCAATCTATTTTTTACATGTGGGGTCTGAAGAACGTAAAGTGTATGTCTATTTCAGCTTTCTTAAAAGATGTGTTAGGTAAAAACGTAGAGAAATCGAGCTCTAAATTAAGAGTAGCTTGGAGAAGACTCAACAATCTCTGTAAGTTATTGTAAGAGGAAATTAGAGTTAGTTCATAGGTTGCACGTGTTTGTATTCTGAATTTTTTAGCTCATAAATTACAAGTATTTGTGATTTGATTATTTTTTTATGCTCATTGTTTTAGGACAAATCCTATAGACGCGTATTTCACGGTTGTGAACCGGGTGTTTTTTACGTCAAAATATTGTGTTGCTATTTTTTTACTTAGAAAGTGAATAAAATAATCTGGTCCATCACTTGGATAGAAATTAAACACAACTCTTATTAACCCCCACCCACCCCCACACACACACTTTTAATTGATTTGAATAATATTGTGACAAGGATAGCTAATATTTTTTTTTGTAGAAATGTACCTAACTTTCTTCCAAAAATACTTATTTCAGTAAGTGATAAATTATTTCTTATTATTTTATAATGAAATATCTATTTTTAGTATGGTACACCTAAAAAGTAATATACGATTGCACACAAGAGTAAGGCCAACATGGTACGTCATGCCAATTTTTCTCTTCCTTTTGCATTGAAGGCCTCATGTGTACAAATAACTAGCTTAGTTGTATAAAAAAAAAAAAAAAAGGTGAAGAAAAATGATGATATCAATAAGGCATAATACATATATTGGACCCTAAACTTGGCTTCAAATTTTAACTTTGACCTCAAACTTTCATAGTGCACAAATAGGCACTTTAACTATACTATCTTTCAACAAATAAACACGCGATTCCTACCTGGCAAAATGCGTGAAATACACGCATTCTGCGCGAGTGAGAGGTAATTTTTGAGGCCCAAAACGATAAAAATTTGCTAAAATGACAATTCTACCCTTAATTAGTACATAAATTGGACCCTTAACTTGGCTTTATATTATAACTTTGACCTTTAACTTTGTTTGTGCACAAATAGGCACTTTAACTATCCAAAACTTAAACAAAAAAATACTCGGATCCTACATGGCAAAATACGTAAAATTCACTCAAATTAGGCGCGTCAGATGTAAAAATCGAGTGCCCAACAGTAAAAAAAACACTGAAATGACAATTAAACTCTCTTTCTAATTTTTCAACAATTTTCCCCTCTTTTTTGCATTATTTGTTGTTCATTGCAAAATGCAAGTGACATTTAATTACTTTTTTGTTATTATGAAAAAATTATAATGAAGTCTTTTTTGACAAGATGGGGTGAGTATACAATTATACAAATTGAATGCAATTTTTGAAGGCATTTTGATTAGATATCAGACTGCTACTCAAACTTGACAAAAATATGTGAAAAGTTCTATCAGACAATGTATCAAATACTTTAAGTGCACCATTTCACTTAATAATTTTTAGTACTGTAAGTTCATTTGTTGGCCTCCAAAATTCATAATTGCAATTCTCTTCACTATGACAATCACAATACACAAAGCACCCTGTTTTTTCAGTCAAATATTTGACAACATAAAGCACAAATATACTTCAAACTAAAGAAAAGAAGGAGAAGTTCATTGAATCTCATGTCTTTCCATATTTATGGGTTGCTCTGAAATAATTTTGCAATAAAAACATTAGTTTCTTCTAGAGATTCTCATATTAGTTTGAACATTTGACCAACAATATGCAAATTCTTGTTTGTAAAATGTTGAATCTTGTTACCTTGACTAAATTGAGGAAGAAAAATAGATAACTCAAAAATTAAATTACAGCAAATATCTTGAACAATTTTTTCTTTGATTTGAATATAAGGAACATGAATTTCAGATTAGGAATTTTAAGAGAGAGAAGAAAAGAGGTACTAATTTTTTTTTACCTAAAAAATGAATTTGTTTTCACTTCCACCTTATTCTATATTATAATTTATTTTTATAATTTTTAAAATCTAGGTGTATTTATTTTAGTTAGTTGGCAGCAACTGAGTGGTTTACTTTTCCACGTCAGAGCATGTGTGTAACACGCGTTTTGATTGAAATATTCGCGTGTTTTTTTGTTTAAATTTCGGATAGTTAAAGTGTCTCTTTGTGCACTATCAAAGTTAAAGGTCAAAGTTATAATTTGAAGCCAAGTTAAGGGTCCAATTTATGTATTATGCTTAAAAAAATACGTGTAAATTTTTTAATTAGTTGACAGCCACTGAGTGGTTTACTTTTCCACGTCAGAGCATGTGTGTAACACGGTTTTGATTGAAATATTCGCGTGTTTATTTATTGAAAGATAGGATAGTTAAAGTGCCTATTTGTGCATTATGAAAGTTTGAGGTCAAAGTTAAAATTTGAAGCCAAGTTTAGGGTCTAATATATGTATTATGCCTATCAATAATATCCAAAAAAATCATCAATCCTTTCACTCCCACACCATCTACTCAAAGATGGCACAAACTTTCACTTTTAGATCAATGTCTCAACAATAACAACATACCTCGTCTAGGGTGGGTGAGGTATACGTAGATCTTATCTCTGTCTTTACCCGGCGTAAGTATAAATCCAAGTCCAAGATTAAATAAATCTTTTCTAGTATAAAACGAAGAGCCAAAATCTGACAATATATAATTAAATAGCACTTGATTTTTTTTTAATATATCCAATCTAATCTTACAAGTGGGGTCTAAAGAACGTAAAGTGTACGTCTACTTCATCTTTCTTAAAAGTTGTGTTAGGTAAAACGTAAAGAAATCGAGCTCTAAATTAAGAGTAGCTTGGAGGGGACTCAACAATTTCCATAAGTTATTGCCATAGGTTGCACGTGTTTGTAATCTAAATTTTTTTAGTTCATAGATTGCAAGTGTTTTGTAAGGCATGATACATATATGTGACCTTTAACTTGATCTCATTTCACGTTGATATCCTCAAACTTTGGTTGTTCACAAATAGACACTTATACTTGTGTAAAATTGAATAAGTAGACGCATTAGTCCTATGTGGCACAATACACATAGGACACCACGTAGGATACAAATTGTCATGTAGGATGCCACATAAGACGTGTGTGTCAATTTGTTTAATTTTATACAAGTTTAAGTGTCTACTTATGCATACTCAAAGTTGAAGGACATACATATAAAATTAGCAAAGTTGAAGGATATATTATGCATTATGCCGTTTTATAATCTATTTCTTTTTATACTCATTGTTTTAGTGAAATTAGAGACAAATCCTATAAAAGAGTATTTCATTATTCTGCACCGAGTACTTTTTCACATCAAAATATTGTGTTGTTATTTTACTTAAAAATTGAATAAAATAATCTGGTCTATCATCACTTAGATAAAAAAAATAGACACAACTCTAATTATCCCCTCTACATTAATTTTTAAATATTTTTGTGATAAGGATAACATCTCGATTTTCAAAAGGGACAGTTATTGAAGATATATACTCTTTTGGTAGAAATGTACCTAATTTCTTCCAAAAATATTAGAAAAATGCACAAGTACTCTTCTAGACTATCACCGAAATTTAAGTGACACATCTTAACTAAACTAATATCTCATTACCCGCCTGAACTTATTTTTTTTTATATAATTTTATATACCTTTTGTCTTAAGTGGTACACTCCGTGACTCCACGTAATTGAGGTGCGTGAGACATATTTGTATGCCACAGAAGCAAAAAGGTGCACAGAATTATACAGAAGAAAAATTAATTCAAGGGGTAATAGGACCTTAGTTTAGTTAAGGGAACTTTTGACCAAAGTAGGTCATTATTAATCAATTCACCAAAATGGTACTCCCTCCGTTTAAAAAAGAATGTCCCTATTTCCTTTTAGCCTGTTTCAAAAAGAATGACCCCTTTCCTTTTTTGGCAACATTTTAACTTTAACTTTTCACGTGGCATGTTTAAGACCACAATATTAAAGGACATTTTGGTACATTTGACATAACTTTAATTTATAACCACAAGATTAAAAAGTCTTCTTTCTTTTCTTAAAATCCGTTCAAAGTCAAATTAGGTCATTCTTTTTTAAACGGAGGAAGTATGTTTTTTTGAAATTTTCCAAAACTAGTATAAACGTAGTTCTCAGTAATGTTTTAATCTTTTCAATGATAGTGCCACGTAGGCCGAAAAGAGGTAAAAAATTATTTATAAAATAAGTTCAGGGGGGTAATAGGACCTTAGTAAAGTATAAGGATGTCTCTGAGATTTCGAGCATAGGTTGGGGGAGTACTTGTGCATTTTCTCAATAAAATATAACATAAAATGTTACTGTGAACTACGTTTATACTAATCTGGTAAAATTACAAAAAACGTATCATTTTGGTGAATTGATTTTTATAATGACTTACTTTGGTAAAAAATTCTTAGTTAAGGTGAGTCTCTGGGATTTCGGTCATAGTCTAGGGGGTACTTGTGTATTTTCCTTTAATATAATAAAATACTTATTTAAATAAGGAGAAAATGCACAAGTACCCCCTAGACTATGACCGAAATCCTAGACGCACCTTAATTATTCTAAGGTCCTATTACCCCCCCCCCCCCCCAAAGCTTATTTTTTTTCGTAATTTTGTGCACCTTTTTGACTTACGTGACATCCAAATATCTTCCACGCGCCGCAATTGCGTGGAGTCACGGAGTGTGCCACGTAAGACAAAAAGTGTATAAAATTACAAAAAAAAAAAAAAAAGATCAGAGGGTAATAGGACCCTAGTTTAGTTAAGTTGTGTCTCTGGATTTTGGTCATAGTCTAGGAGTAGTTGTGCATTTTCCCATTAAATAAGTGATAAATTATTTCTTATTATTTTATAATAAAATAAGTAAAAATGAGCAACTTCCTACGTCATGCCAATTTTTCTCATGTGTATAAATAACTAGCTTAGTTGTATTATAAAAAAAGGTGAAGCAAAATCATGATATCAATAATATCCAAAAAAATCATCAAACCTTTCACTCCCACACCATCTACTCAAAGATGGCACAAACTTTCCCTTTTAGATCAATGTGTCACTCACTTATATATTCCTTTGGTTTTTTTCTACACCAAAAATCAAGTTAATGCCATTCCAAACGGGCCTAAAACACTATCAAATGTTCTATCAAACTCTTTGTCAAAAACTTTAAGTTATTACTATCCATGGGCTGGAACTCTAAAAGACAACGCCACTGTTGAGTGTGATGACCGCGGTGCTCAGTTCTTGCAAGTCCAAATCAATTCTCCAATGGACAAAGTTGTTAATCACCCTGACTCAAATGTCAAAGATTTGACATTTCCTCAAGGTGTACCTTGGGCAAATGGGGCTGATCGCGCCTTAATTGTAGCTCAATTAAGTCATTTTGATTGTGGAGGAATAGCACTCAGTGTTTGCTTTTCGCACAAAATAGGAGATGGAAGTAGTGCCTATTGCTTCTTGAGAGATTGGGCTGCATTAACTCGAAGTTCAAATACAAATCCATCTCCTTATTTCATCGAGGACTCCATTGTACCATCGCCAATTGAACTATTGGTTTCCCCTGTTCTTGGATCAGACACGGACAAATGTGTCCAAAAGAGGTTTATTTTCAGTAGCACAAAGCTAAGTGCATTAAAATCTTCAATTGGCGTGCAAAATGTAACAAGCAACGAGGCTGTGAATGCTCTTATCTATAAATGTGCTGCATCTTCTGCCAGTATCGCAAATTCAGGCTCGTTCAAGCGATCTCAGTTGGTCCAATTCTTTGATTTACAAGGAATAATATCACCTCCACTACCACCAAACCCCATAGGAAATCTCGTCTCCATATTCTCCTCACCGATATATAAAGACGAGGAAGAGCTGAAGTTACCAAAATTAGTAACCGATTTTAAAAAGTCTAAAAGAAATAATGTTGAAGAAAATGAATTCGCTATAGAGATTTTAGATGCATATAGAACAGGGGAGGAGACATTCTATAAAAGGAAATGTGATTTGTACTTTTCGAGTAGCGTATGTAAGTTCCCATTTTTACAAGATTTAGATTTTGGATTTGGGAAGCCTATTAGATCAAGCGTTGCAAAGGGTCCACTTAACAAATTTATTCATTTGATGAGGACATATGATGGAGGCATTGAAGCATTTGTTAACTTGAATGATGAACAAATGTGTGTATTCGAGAATGATAATCAACTTCTTGAATTCGCTACGCCTATTAATAAGGACTTCTATTATGAAGAAGAACAGTAACACACTTGATGATGAATTGTT
This sequence comes from Solanum sitiens, assembly GCA_016801875.1. Lineage (NCBI taxonomy): Eukaryota > Viridiplantae > Streptophyta > Magnoliopsida > Solanales > Solanaceae > Solanum > Solanum sitiens. The sequence goes on from JABWTJ010000151.1 coordinate 1,409,370, forward strand.
GGACAAATTCATACTCCATATATAATTGTCTTCCTAAAGCAGATTATCATTTCCTTGTCTTGTTTATAATTTCTCAACAATAACAACATACCTCGTCTGGTATGGGGACAGTAAGGTGTACGTAGACCTTTGTGGGATAGATGTTTAATTATGATAACAAATGTTGTGGGACTGGTACTAGTCTTCCACTGCAAACGAATAAAATTTGATGAAACTTCACTTCAATAGCTACTCATAAGGTTAAATTGTTAAATATGATGTTTAACTCTAATATTAATCTTTGTTTTTTTTCTAAATGAGAGATCAATCATCTTTGTAAGGGTACGCGTTCAATGGATGCAGGATCCATGTAACACACCATCAATGTTTCCATAGCTTGAGACGTCTTTTCTAGTATAAAACAAAGAGCCACAATTTGACAATAATTAAATATCACTTAAAAAAATTAAATATATCCAATCTATTTTTTACATGTGGGGTCTGAAGAACGTAAAGTGTATGTCTATTTCAGCTTTCTTAAAAGATGTGTTAGGTAAAAACGTAGAGAAATCGAGCTCTAAATTAAGAGTAGCTTGGAGAAGACTCAACAATCTCTGTAAGTTATTGTAAGAGGAAATTAGAGTTAGTTCATAGGTTGCACGTGTTTGTATTCTGAATTTTTTAGCTCATAAATTACAAGTATTTGTGATTTGATTATTTTTTTATGCTCATTGTTTTAGGACAAATCCTATAGACGCGTATTTCACGGTTGTGAACCGGGTGTTTTTTACGTCAAAATATTGTGTTGCTATTTTTTTACTTAGAAAGTGAATAAAATAATCTGGTCCATCACTTGGATAGAAATTAAACACAACTCTTATTAACCCCCACCCACCCCCACACACACACTTTTAATTGATTTGAATAATATTGTGACAAGGATAGCTAATATTTTTTTTTGTAGAAATGTACCTAACTTTCTTCCAAAAATACTTATTTCAGTAAGTGATAAATTATTTCTTATTATTTTATAATGAAATATCTATTTTTAGTATGGTACACCTAAAAAGTAATATACGATTGCACACAAGAGTAAGGCCAACATGGTACGTCATGCCAATTTTTCTCTTCCTTTTGCATTGAAGGCCTCATGTGTACAAATAACTAGCTTAGTCTCCATATTCTCCTCACCAATGTACGACAATGAGGAAGAGCTTGAGTTACCAAAATTAGTAACTGATATAAGAAAGTCGAAAAACAACCTGTTTGTAGGAAATATTGTTGAAGAAAATGAATATGCTATAGAGTTGATAAATGCATATAGAACAGGGGAGCAGCCATTCTCTAAAAGGAAATGTGATTTGTACTTTTCGAGTAGTTTATGTAAGTTCGCGTTGTTACAAGATTTAGATTTTGGATTTGGGAAGCCTATTAGATCAAGCATTGCAAAGGGTCCATTTAACAATTCTATTTACTTGATGAGGACATATGATGGAGGAATTGAAGCTTTTGTTAACTTGAACGAACATCAAATGTGTGTGTTCGAGCATGACAAGCAACTTCTTGAATTTGCTAGTCCTATTGATGGAGACTTCTGTTATGACGAAGAACAGCACTACACGCGATGACGAATTGTGGAACAAATTCATACTCCATGTATAATTGTCTTCCTAAAGCAAATTATCATTTCCTTCTCTTGTTTATTTCTCTACAATAACAACATAACTCTTCTGGTATGGGGATAGTAAGGTTTACGCAGAATTTACCTCTACCTTTGTTGGATATATGTTTATAATAACGAATGTTGTGGAACTGGGACATGTTTTCCGTTCCACTGTATTCCTGATATGGCTACTAATTTTTCTTCTTACAGCAAACGAATAAAATTTGATGCAATTTTCACTTTAATTTGATGTTCAACCCTTAGTTCCACAATCCCTTACCTACCCCAGCCCATCCCTTCACCCGGATAATGACCACTTAAGCACCTCTGGAAGCGAACAGAAAGAGATGGCAGATTAATCTTTGTTTTTATTTCAACAGAGAGATCGGTCATCTTTTTATGGGTAGGCGTTTAACGGGTGCTGGATCCATGCAACACACCATCACTCATATTTTTACTCTTCCATTTTCACTGTGAAGAGTTAAAACCACAAGACCAAATTCTACGAGTTACAAAAGTGTTTTTCAAAAAGGCCACGAACAAAATGTCAAACAATGAGCAACACAATCAATAATTACAGACATAAAAGGCGCCAAATCACCAAACTGCAACTACTGTTCACGAGCTAAAATGTGGAGCTACATGACTCCAAAGGAACAAGCTATCCGAAAATAAGCTCAATTGGACAAGAAACAAAGAGAAAATCGCAACAAAACTATGGAAACAAACATTGATGCTTATATAAGGGCAGACCGTCTCCCCTTTGGGACGTCTCAATAACACTGTTTCAAGAGTATTTCACCTTGTATAAGTATATCTCCAATCTATCCAATATAATCATAAGAGTGAGGTCTAAAGAAGGTAAAATATAGGTTTACTTCAACTTCCTTAAAAGTAGTGTTAGGCAAAAACTTAGAGAAATCGAGATCTAAATAGAGTAGCTTGGAGGGGGCTCAACAATCTTCGTAAGTTATTGCGAGAGGGATAAGAGTTAGTTCATATGTTGCAAGTGTTTGTAATCTGAATTTGTTTTAGTTTATAGATTGCAAGTGTTTGTAATCTAAAAAACAAATTAGATTATAGATTGCAAGTGTTTGTAATCTATTTTCTGTTATGCTCATTTGTTTTAGTGAAATTAGGGACAAATCCTATAAAAGAGTATTTCACCGTTCTAAACTGAGTACTTTTTTCAAAATATTATATTGTTATTTTACTTAGAAATTGAATAAAATAATCTGGTCCATCCTCACTTAGATAAAAATTAGACACAACTCTAATTAGTAGTTACCCCCTCTACTTTAATTGATTTGAATATTTCTGTGATAAAGGATAGCATCTCCATTTTCAAAAGGATTTGGTCATGACAGTTATTAACGATATATACCTAATATTTTTAAAAATTTTGGTAGAAATGTACCTAACTTTCTTCCAAAAATATAATAAAATACGTATTTAACTAAGTGATCGATAAATGTTATTAGTACTATTTTCTAATGGAATAAGTAAAACTGAAATAGTATGGTGGACATAGAAATTAATATGTATTTGTTACATAATCTTTTGTTGTTAATCACTTAATAAAAATTTAAATTAGCTACTAACTTGATGCTAATTCATGGATGAATTGCTCATATCTAATTCATATATTAGTCTCTAAGTAAAACTAGCAACACATTTAGAGAAGTCGATTACGAAGCATCTCAATATACGATTGCACACGATAACTAGAAGTTAGGCCAATTTGTTTTCCTTTTGCATTGAAGTCTTCATGTGTATAAATAAATAACTAGCTTAGTTGTATAAAAAACCAAAGGTGAAGAATAATCATGATATCCAAGAAAATCATCAAACCTTTCACTCCCACACCATCTACTCAAAACTTTCCATTTTAGATCACTGCATCTGCTGCCACCATTGTTATGAATATGTTATGGAGATGCTAAATGCATATAGAACAATGAAAGGAAATGTGATCCTTTACTTTTCGAGTAGCTTATGTAAATTCCCATTGTTACAAGATTTTGATTTTGGATTTGGGAAGCCTATTAGAGCAAAGGGTCCACTGAACAAGTCTATTATTTGTTAATTTGAATGAAGAAGAAATGTGTGTATTCGAGCATGACAAGCAACTTCTTGAACAGCAACACTACACATAAAGAGCTTGCCTTTCTCATTCAGAGCCTGGGGTACTTTGTACCTTTGTGAATATCTATGCTTATGTAGTTTTCCATTCCACTGTATTCCTAATGTTCTTACTGCAAACGAATAAATTTCATGCTATTTCACTTCAATATGATGATGTTAATAATATTTGTTTTTTTCAACAGAAAAATCGATCAACTGTTTTTAATGTTTCTGTGTTCGTTAAAGGCTATCCCTTGCAGTATATATTAAGGCATTTTCCACCTAAAGATTAACTAAAATGCTCTACCACTAACATCAACAGGGAAATAGCATCATATCATATAAGAACCAACATCAAATTCAAGCACATTTACTGGTCTATTCCATTTTTTCTCTCGTTTATTTCATTGCGAATCCTCTCCTATCAACCCTACAGGGAGGGAGAAGAAACAAACTGTCTTGGTACGCTAAAAAGATCTCTCTCTTCAAAGGGAGAAGCCCACTCCCGAGAACCACCACTAGATGTCTCTGCTGTTGCACCTCGTTCCTGAAGACCAGGTATCGAGACACCACCACCACCATTAGACAGAGCAGGTCTCATGCCAGATGTAACACCCAGTCCAGGGGTAAATGAATCATATGTACGTGCATTGTTTTGCATTAAAGGGTTCATTCCTGGCCACATGCCACCTGCTCTTGAAGAGGAAGACCCGCGATCTAAACTCCAGTCTATGTTAGTGTAATCTAGCTGTTCCATTGACCCGCCACCACTGTTCCAATCAACCGGAGACAATGACCCAGACAGACCATTGGTGCCCAACCCAGAGAAGAGTCCAAGTGAGGAAGCTGCAGAAAGGGTTTGTGTCTGCAAACCACCTGTTCTACTCCACAAATTATTACCCCGGCTTGTTCCTGGCGATTCAAGTGGGCCGTTGCTAGAAACAAATGGTTGCGGCTGCTGATGTTGTTGATACTGAAGTTGGCTATACAACTGGTTTGTGCTGACACCATTTGGGCTCAGGCTTCTTGTGCCAGGAATATGCGGCATCGGTCCATTGGGTTTCACTGTCTCAACAGTGTAAGGAACCCATCCTGCTGTACTTCCTGGAGGAGAAGAGCTTACAGTGGAGGTGGGAATCTGCTTAGGATTAAATGATTGACTGGGTCGCTGCATAACTATAACTGGTTCTCTCACGGTTCCTAGCTGTAGATTCTTCAATTCATTTCCTACAGCAATGTAATGAGCTTCTGTCTTGGAGGATTGAATTGATGCCTGCAAAGGAGATGCCAAAGAATAGGAAACAGAAGGATTTGATCCTGCATTTTGCCACCTTTTCTCAGCAGGCGCTGCCATTTGTGGTGGCTTGGCCCACTCCAATTTTGGCTGAACCCTTTTAAGTGGCTGTATACTTTTGCTTCCATTCTCTGCAGAAGATCCTGATGTGGCTGCAACTTTAGTATAATTGAAGTCTCTATCATCCCTTTTAGGCAATATCATGTTGGGTGAAGGTTTTACAGGTGCTCTTAGTAAGTTCTGGGTGGTGGTATTTGGAAGCTTGCCATTGCCCAAGGTAGGAGGATCACCACTTTCTTCAGGCTTAGATGGCGCAGAATGTGCTTCCTGTTTTTGTGACCTCAAAGTCTCTTCAGCCTTCTCAAGATCACCCTCGCAGGCAACTAAGGCTCTTTCAACCTCCTGCTTGGAACACTTGTACTTATTTTCCATGTCTGTAATGCGAGCAAGCTCTTCTGAAATGTCAATTTTCAAATTACCCCCACCATCAAGATTATGTTCCTTAAGTTTATCTGCTTCTTCACCACCTTCAAATAACCATGAGACTGATTCTTCTACTCTGCCTTCATTTAAGATAAGAGCCATTGTAGCTCGTTCTGAAGAGAATCCCATAGCCACAAGCTGCTGGGCAAGTGCTTCCAGCTTTCTTGACATGAGATAACCACTGCACTTTTCATGCAATTCTTGAGCTCGTCTCTCCTTTTGACGTTGATGCTTCTTCTCATTTTTCTGACGGATTTTTTCCCTTTTGTCGTTATCGGAGCCAGGTACTACTGTCTCTGCCCGGGGAGTGGGAATAGACATTTTCTCTTTATGGTCCTCTGACTCACCAGACCAGCTACCATTAAGGGAAACAGAATCATACTCGCTGCTAGGTCCAAGTGAGTGCCCACTATGGTCATCTGTCTCGTCAATATTTCTGAAACGACCGTTCACATGAAGAGCAGCATTTGAAGTCACAGGAGCTGTCTCAATTGTATGGAATGTTCCTAAAAGAGGATTGTATCCACTAGTGGGTGTAGTAGCACCTGCATTTACACTTGAAGGCTTTGAAGCAGCTTTGGGTGGTTCCTTGCCACCCTTTTTGTCCTTTGACTTGGACCTAGATGCTGGAGACATTGCTACTGCTTCTAATTCGAAAATCTACAGCAGAGAAAAAAGCATAGAGTAAGCAATTGCTACTAACTTATAGCACAAACTGTTTAGAGACTCTTCATCAATAAAATTTTACAATATTAAGTTTTAAGAAGAGAACGTCTTTCTACCAAAAAAGTGAACAATAGAAATAGTCTGCACATACCCTTAAGAGAGAGGAAGAACTAACAAGTTCCATAATAACATTTTATGACACGGATGCGAGAATATTCAAAAAACTAAAGTTCTTAATTTCCTAGGCTGGATGTGCACATCTCAGTATCAACTGACGCACAAGGAAGCAAAGGATAGCTATAGATGAACATGGACACACTTTTATCTGTTAAGATAATTCATTTAATTACTGAAAAAGATGACCCTTAATAAGTTGATAATGATGTAATGCAACGCACTGATTAAACTCCCATACAAAGAGGAGACATGTATACAAACTCAAACGAAGAGATAAAGGTAACTATTGTTACTATTGCATGCCTTGTGCAATTCTTTTATCATGCAAAAAAGCTAATGAAGAATACTGCAGGAAGTCTGATTATACAACAAGGAGACAGATTCTAATGTTGCAGCAGTTAGAGAGCAAAAGCAGACAGACAGCATAGCTAATGAAGGAAGTAAGCCTCATTCTATCAGAGGCCAAAGCCCAAGGAAAATTAATACAAAAAAGTATCACTAATTAATATAAAAGGAGTGCCTATCCAGGTAATCCTAATATCAGTGCATCCAACACTATTTCGCTAATCAATCACTTCCATGTTCTTGACTTCTAAGAGCCGAAATGGCAGAAATCTACTACAACCCTCATCCCTTGATCATGTTGAAATTGACATTGTAAAGTATGTTGCATCATTCTTTTTCTTTTCTTTTATGACAGATATTTTCTCTGGGGCCAACACATTCTTTGAAATTCAGGGATAACGGGTCCACCCTCTACCCTTCTACAGTACATATGACTGGCTTTTTGGTCATGCAGAAAACTGTATAATTAACTGTCTTAGGTTAAGTTCCTCTGGTTGGTTAGAACAAACAAACATCTTCAAGCAGAAAAATCCAAATTCCCGTCCTTGATCTCAACTGAATCACCATCCAAAATTTATATCTTATACATCAGTAATTGCATAAGTGAATGAACCTGACTCAACAATTTCCAAACACCAAACCCCAACCTCCCAACTCCAAAAGAATGAAACAAAACTATAAAAACAAATATATGTTCATTTTCCTTTAACTGTTATATTAGAGTTGAGAAGAAAGTCACAAGACGTAGAGACATCCTCATACATGAAATAGAAGTGAAAAAGAAGCTAAATAAGTTACATTGTCCATATAGAAAAAAAAGGAGATCAGTACAACTGACAAAAATGGTGTAATCAATAACCCATAGCAGCTTTGATAACTGTAATTTCTCAATTGACAATCAATTATTTCCCACAGAAACTCTTAAGTTCCACAATCCATGTAACCCAGGCACACAAGATATTACATCTAAAATTAACTACAAACATTTTAAAAAAAAGACTAAACAAGTCAACAACAACATACCCACAGTGAGATCCCACAAACGAGGAAACATTTTTAAAAATGCTATATCAATGAGGAATTGGTTTTTTCCTTTAAAATATGGAACTATGAATTAATAGCATGTCCATGTGATACAAACAAGTATGGTCGAAGTGTCCTAGTACAACAACCTTCGGGTGTGTGGTCTTATGAAATAATAGTCTCCACATTCAAAATGTATAACCACCCTTGAGCCAAAAAGTGGGCTATTCGATGTGTGTTTGCTCTGCCAAGTAGCTCTACTATTTCTATTTTCTTTCATAGATATTGACTAAAGTAGCATAATCTCCCTAACAGTAAATGATATTTGAAAGTGTATCACATATCATTCATATTCAAAAAAGCTAATACCTACTGAAATATTTTATAAAATAAAGAGCATAGTCAGTCACACAACTGTTGATATCCAAGAAAATGCAAGAACAGACACTAGTCTGATTAGAAATCTGGCAAACTATCATAGTCTGTCAAAACTATGAAATTATAAACGCTTTTCCAACTATTGCCCATGATTTCCTATTGCTATGTATGTTAAAATTGCTTCCACGTTACAATTTTGATTGCCAACAACAAGAAGTCGTTGTGTTTCAGAAATATCCCCACTCATAAGTCCATCTATGAATTGAGAGGTCTGAATGATCAACTATGCAATCAGTTATTAGAATGGATAGGTATTCAAATCGTTCATCTGAAAAAATTAGAACACTTCTTATTGGATGATCAGGAGACTACAAGCATTTCAGATCCTCAACATGATTGAAACTATATTAGCACAGTACGGTCACATCATTTCTGATCCTTAACAGTGTTATATTTGGACCCAATCGCGAATGTGAATGGAACCAAGGGAGGGCAGAGTCTAGATAAATAAGAATCTAATTCTAACCATGGAAGCAAATAACTCACTATCATTTAGGTTTTCATCATATCGTTCTTGTGCACATTTTGCCCTAAAAGAAAAATAGAACAAGAAGATCTAGCTTTCTGATAGAAGCATGTAAAAGACATTCCAGAAGCCATCCTGACCCTATAAAACCACAAATTCCCATGCGTATCAACATCAATAAATAGCCCTAAATGCCTCAATCCCAACTAGATGTGTATAAATCTTCTATATCCATTAAAGTCTCATAACATCAACGACTACGCCTCAACCCCTCAATCTAATGAATCCTCTACATCCGTTTGATTCCAAGTCCTCAACCCATCGTTCCCTGGCCGCATCCATCCTCCTTTACCCATGTATCATTCATTTCACATATCGATAATTCTATTAAACACTAAAATTCACATGGCTTTATAATCAACACACCGCCCAAATTCATCACCGTCAAAAATCAAACAAAAATCACATAAAAACAATTCCAATCCCTCAAACAGACATCAAAAGAACAAAAACTTAAACCAAAAAAAAACTGGCAAAAATAACCAATCAATCAGCTACAGAAGATCGGTAAAGGAATACCTGTTAACGGAAGGAGGAGGGGACGGATCGATGGAGGAATCGTTGACGCGGTGAAGAATTCTGAGAATTTTAGAGAGAGAAAGTGAGATTGGGGACTGAATATAGAGAGAGAAAGAGAGAGAGATAGGTAATGCGAGGCTGAAATGAAACTGAATCGACGAAATTAGGGTTTCCCTACAGATGGAATTTCACAATTCATTTTTTTCTTTTCTTATTATATACTGAAGTCTTTAAATATTACCTTTTTATTATTATATTATGTGCTATTTATTTATTTTTTTCCTTCAAATAAAACAAAATCAAAATATGTGAAATGTATGATATTTGGATAAGAGTTTATTCAACTATATATTAATTGATTGTTCTTGTTTATTTGAACTTTGATGGATATAACTATTCAATTTTATTAAAAATATTATTGACTTTTTTGGTTGTGAAAGACTACACATTTTATAATTTTAAAAATAAAAAAGATTAATTGACTTTTTTTTAGTGAAAGATTACACATTTACTAAAAATAAAAAATATTGATTGACTTTTTTTTGTTGTAAAAAGTAACACTTTTTATTACATTAAAATAGTAATAAAAAAAGCAATAGGTCATATTGACCATAGAATACATTGTTGTTGTGATCTACTCCCTTCATTTCAAAAAGTATAACTTTATTTCCTTTTTAGTCTGTTTAAAAAATAATGACTTTTTTTTTTTTTTGGTAATACTTTAACTTTAACTTTTCACGTGGCATGTTTAAGACCACAAGATAAAGGGCATTTTGGTACATTTGACATAACTTTAATTTAGAAACACAAGATTAAAAAGTCTTCTTTCTTTTCTTAAACTCCGTTTCAAGTCAAACTAGGTCATCCTTTTTTAAACGGAGGAAGTATTAATTACTAGACTCTAAAGCCAAGTTAACTAGGTCGAGGTGATACAAAAACAGGCTATTATTTTTAATTACAGTGTTAGATTACAAAATGAGGATCTTCAAGGATTAACGTTAACACATTTTAATTGTAGCATTGCGCGCTCTATAAATATTTGGACTTAGAAGTAGTGAGTTGATTATGTAGAGGTTCTTCATTATTGCGAAGCAACAATGACCAAAATATTAATTGACTGTTCAAGTGTACTAAAATTGATATTAAAAAAGATAAAATTTTACGTGATTTTTCATTATGATTTGAACTAAATAATATTATTATTCTATGAAATAATTGTGCGATATTAATTATTTTTGTTTTAAAAAAGTATTAAAATTATTTAATTAATATTAACTCAAACTGGTTACCATAACATTTAATTTCTCTAAAAACAATTAAAATATGTAATCATGTGGAGTGATGTGCTTATAACAATTAAAAGTCCGTTAAATTCATATAAGCTCACATTTCTATCAATTGAAGCTTGATAAGGAAACATTATCAATTATTAAAATATTATAATAGGGGTCAATTTTATGTAAAATTTATACAATTATTATGTATTTGTTTTGTGCATCAAAATATGAGAACTCAATAATATTTATTAGTATTAATACATACCTGAAAATACAATTTCAATATTATTTTATTTTTTTTGGTTTATTATAGTGAAGACCCAATTAGGAGCACGTTCTAGAGGATTGTAGAATCATTTTTGTAATTAAAAGACTTGTTGAAAAATAATTTGTCACCTAATTACTAAATTAGTCATGTTCATGTTTGACTTTGACCTAATCAAAACATGGCTAGCTTTTCATTTTGCCATAGAATTAAATTTTCTTTGACCATCTTTTTTTAGAAAATTGATAAGTATAGTATATTTTAGTTAGAATCAACATATCTTTTTAAAAGTAATGTTTTTAATGTTAAAATATTATCTTAAAATGAAATTATAGTGAGTTAAACATTGCTAGATGGGTGTTCCATCTATACTTATATGGTTAACTATCATCAAATTGTTTTAAAAGAAAATTTAGCAAGGTATTATATAGATAAATTTCATAAATATATAATAAAGTAGTTATTTTGCATCTTAATTCTTACATTAAAAAAATAGCCAAGAATTAGCAATAACCGACATGTGTAATATGCAACAAAAAAATTTCAACAAAAATAATCATATGTATAGAGGTGTATATAAATCTATATGTATTATTGATACAATAAAAATATACAGTGTATACCAATTATTTTTTAATCCTAACAATCTCAAATCTCCTCTAAACAATCCTCAAGTTCATATGCAAGTTCTTCTCAATGTTTCAATATTTTTGATATATCACTCGAAATAAAAAAGAGAAAAAGAAGGAAGAGAAGCATGGAGAGCGAAGCAGAAAACAAACAGGAAAATAAAGCGCTCTCTTTCTCTCTCTCTCTCTCTCTATATATATAGCAACTCTCAGATAAGTCTTTAACCTCTCTTGGATACATTTCTTTCATTAAGCAATGTATTATTTACAATGTATGAGACAACTAAGACATGTATCTGAAAATAATTAAAAATTTTAATTTTTTTATATTTGAATAAACTTCTAAAATAAATTATAAATAGTCCTCAATATATGAAATTTCTGTATTTTATACTTATAATAATAAATTCACTTAAAGTAAGGGGATACCTGAAGGATTATCATAAGAACCATGATATTCAATATTGTATCAAGGGATGCACAAAGTCCTTTTTTTTTTTGGTGGGGCATAAATAGCTGTTATTTTATACTGGACAGAGTAGATGTCTCATTAATTATTTTCTAGTAACCATATTGAAGTTAGACAAAAATTCAGACAAAACAATTAAAGAAAATTAAAACTAATATTCTTGGTAGGACCAATATATTTAGAGCCAGATTCAGAATAATGAGTTTGGCATATATAAAAAAATTAAGGAAATACATAAATTGATACATTTTAATAAATAATTACTGATTTTAGCAATATTTTTTATTTATTATCATTATAGAAATACTATGTTAAATCTGTCATATGTATTAAAAGTGAATTATATATGCAATATATATGAATTATATTTATTTTTTAAAATATATTATGTTTGTTTGGTAAAAATTTGACACATTGTATTATAAGTGAATTAAAATGTGTGATAAATGAATTATTTATCATTACAATTAGTACTATATGTGAATAAAAAATTATTCTTTGTAATATGAATTAAACTTGTATTATAATGAATTAAAGTGAAAAAGAAATATTATTGCTATAAATGGTAAATATTTTGTTATTATAGTATATTTATGTAAGTTTCCCTATAAATAATGTAATTTTTTACTGAATTAGCTAGGTGCACGGGGCATCATCAACAAGATGATTTATATACGTTCATATATATTGTTTATACAATATTTATACAGCCCAGCAATTCACCTTACTCAACGATATTATTTTATTTCTTCAATCCTGTCTAATTCAAATCTCCTCTAAACAATCTCATATTTAAAATATGAACTCCACTTGATGTGTCACTTCGATATGTTATTCATTCGAAAAAATTCATATCTCTGATAGGTGAAACTTTTAAATTTAAGTTCTAGCAACGAATAACCAAAGACTATTTGCTTGACTAATACAATAAAAGTAGTAGTACAGTAAATGTTATTAATGAACTTTTAGAAAAACTTCACATCTTAGTCTTTAAATATACATTTTGTAACTCTTTCTTCTTTTAGTCTTTTCATATACATATACATGTTTTTTTAGAGTATTTGTTTCATCAACAATACAAATACAACCTTCAGCACATTCAAAGAAAATGTTGCCTACTTCTGCTTCTTCAGTCTTGGAGACAACACATGACCACCCTTCACCACAATTGCATATAACTTTGTCTTTGGAAGACACTTCTATAGCTTTTTGTGAATGTGAAATTTCTTTCGCGGCTTCGCCCCTTCATAAGAATATCGAAAAGTTCAGTAACCATACGTGAAACTAACCCTCAAAAGTCATATGAGTCTTTTTTACAGGATTTGAACTTGATGAGTTTCATCGGATTCAGAATCTAATATTATATGAAGATTTAATAAATTTCATACCAAGACTTATTTGTGAGTCTCATAAGATTATAAGTCCAAGCACCAAAAATGGCCCCCAAAGTTGGCCCAATAATGTAAATCCATAAACCTTTGTAATGACCTGTAACAATTGCTGGTCCCAAACTTCTTGCTGGGTTCATTGATGCCCCTGTTAGTGGTCTGTATTTCAACAAAATCATATGTTTTACGATATTGGCTCAGGTGAAGCAAATCAAAGTAGAAATAAAAAGAAATAAAATTTTAATCACCTAAACATAATAAACAACAGACGATCATAGATACCAAAAGTCAAATACTATCACTACAACAAAAACAACTTTTTGCGGCAATAAATAGACACATGAATAAAGAGTGTTAAAATCTTTACTCGCATTAGTTAAGTGTCATTAGATCCAATGTCGCTATTAGCCTTTTGGGACATATACAAAGAGTGTTAATTGCCGCTAAAAGTACATATTTAGCAGCAATTGCTAATTAATTACCACTAAAGCTCATTTTTTATGTAGTGTATATGACTAATTTAGCGATAATATGTTTCTATAAATAATCAAATATAATATATTTTCAACATGATGGGACCAAAATAATAGCTTGAAATGAAAAGAGAAAGTACCCGGAGAACAATATATCAAGTGAAACAGTGGCTCCAATTGCAACACCAGATAAATGTTTCATCTGCATCAATTACAAATTATAACATATACTTAATTTAACGCGGTATACATTAAAATTATATTGATAGTGTAAAAAAAGCAATTGATTGCGAAATGAAACTAACAGCTCGATCATCAGTAGCAACGCCAGCAATGACAAACATTAGATAAAATGTGGTAATAAACTCAAGTATCAAAGCTTGTAAATCTGTTCCCGCTGGAACTGTTCCAACAAATTGATCTTCTTTGCCATTAAATATTAGTCGAAGGGATCCACTCGCGAGAGTGGATCCCATGACTTGTACCAAAATATAAGCCGGAACCTACACAATAATATAATTCAGTATCAACAACGACAACAATAGTAATATTAAACGATATGATGATCGTTCTGTTTTTACCTGAATCCATGGAAACATTTTGCTTGTGGCAAATGCAATTGTTACAGCAGGGTTAAAATGTGCACCAGATACATGACCAACGGAGTAAATCAAAACCATCACAACAAGTCCCCAAACAGACGCGATTCCAGGTAGTGTAACAACGTTGTTCTTGTTTATATTCAAAATTATAGCAGCACAACCAGCAAATATCAACATGTACGTTCCCACAAACTCTGCTATCAACTACAATAACAATGTTTTTTCGCGTTTAAATGATGTAATTATACAATTCAGATAATGGTTCATGGATCCAAAATCTTCAAAATAATAACATTTTGATTCGAGCAAACTTTGATAGGTTCAAACATGACCATCTATATAACTAAACTCGAAATTGACTCAACCTGCTCATGTGACACTCTAGGTAACTTTGAAAATTCGAGACTCAAATTTAATCATTAAGATGAATTTTGTGAAGTGAGAGAATTTAAATACCTTTTGCACGAAATGTACGCTCATAAAACATTTTAAGTGTTTTTGAGGAGTAGCAGAAGTAGTAATAGCGGATGGTAATGGTGATGGACAGTCATTGATCCTTAACGAAGTTGCTCGAATTCCTTCAGAAATTTCCTCCATAGTAAATTGTGATTTGATTAATTATTGGGTCAAATAAACAATAAAATGGATGAACAAGAACTAATTAAACATGTTTCAATCCTTTATGAGTCCCTTTGTTGACTTTTTGCCAGGTACTTGTATAGTTGTATAATTGAAATTGACAAAAACTTTATTTATTTAGTTATTTAGTTATTTATTGCGTGGAGGGGGTGTATTGATTATAATTTATAATTAATTGAACAAGTAATTAGTAGCTTTTTTAACACCAACATTTCAAGCAAATAATACATAATTGAGTTTCTAAGCCACTACTCATAAACAATCTACATGTTAACGTCAAACACACATATGATAAAAGCTCAAAGTCAACCGATATATCGGAGTTGTAAGCTACTAGCTAATTGATTATTCTTTTAATTCATAATTAAATGAGATTAGAATGTAATATTGACTTTTAGATATTTATTATAAAATTAGAATTTAAATTTAAAAATTACAGAAAGACTGGCCCGGCGTGGCCCATAGCCCACGTAGTGGTGGATGAGTTTGATGTTTTCCAGCCCATCAAAATAATGGGTGAGTCTACTCTAACTCATCTAACTCCAAAGTCCGTATATAGGCTAACTTGCATGGAGTGGGCCGATCCATATTGACAAATCTAGAAAGATAAATATAGATTACTAAATGGTGCCACAATAATTCAGCAACTCGATATACTTAAAAGTGAAATCGAATCGATAAATAGTCATCCCTATGCTTGTCCATTAAAGACGTTGAAACTCGACTTACTGAACATGGACTAAATAATATTATTGGTTTTATTTTTGTTTGTCACTCGATGTTTGGAGTCCATATTGAAGCCCCAACTAAATCTGAATCGCGCACGACAGGGCCCATTCAAGGGTGACACTCCCAATAGGATTATCCCCATACGCAGGGCTCCCACCACTGCACCACAACTCATGTTGGTCAATATTTTGATGTTTTCCAGCCCATCAAAATAATGGGTTAGTCGTCTACTCTAACACATCTATCTCCAAAATCCGTATATAGGCTAACTTGCATGGATTGGCTGTCCATATTGACAGGTCTATAGATTACTAAATGGTACCACAACAATTGAACAGCTCGATATACTTAAAAATCAAATCGAATCGATGAATACTCATCCCGCATATTTCATACTATCTGCCTATAATTTAAAGATTGTGCATTTGCAAAGCTTATTTGAATTGAGTACCGTAAATTTATATGTAAATAACGAACTGTAGTACGTATCAGCAATAACATTATTAAATAATATTCAAATTAAACATAGTACGTATCAGCAATAACATTATTAAATAACCCTTTTTAACTCATTTACTGTTAATGAATGCATGAGAATTCAATCAATATTTATCATCACATAAACAAACACACATTCATTAATCTTACAAACTCCAAATTATTATTCAAATACAAGACATTCAGACCAAACAACACATTGATGAGGAGTTTCATTCATTTCACTTTGTAGCATAAAGTATTTGCTTAAATTCCTGAACTTCCTTAAAATTCTCCCATTCCTTCACCCAAATCTTGGTCTCATACATTTTCTTATATCCATCACTTGCTACAAGTGTTATGTAGTACATTATTCCAGCAATAACTTGTTCCTTCATACTCAAATTTTCTACAAACTCCAAATGAGCATTCTGAAAAATAAAGTATACGAAGAATGAATTAAATATTATAGTGAATTCAGGATTTGAATATTAGTATTAGATTGAAAAAAATGATCATTTGAATTAACCTCTTTCTTATTATAATCCTGAACAGCAAAACGAGCAAGCTCTTGAAACTCGGGCTTGTTTGGGAATGGAACACTAATAATGCCCCACGGAGTTGTTTTATCATCATCAATGAGCTTGAATTCTACAACTTTCTTGAAGTTCTCCCATTCCTTAATCCAAATCTTAGTTTTACATATTTTTCTTTTTTCAGCATCAATTGCCACAAATGTTATGTAGTACATCATTCCAGCCATAACTGCTTTTTTCACATTCAAATTTTCTACAAACTCCAGATGAGCATTCTGAAAAATTGACGTTTGTTCAAATGAAAGAACTATATATATACTAGTGGATTCTGGATTTTAATGTGAAATTAACTAGAAAAAATAATGATGTAAAAGATGAGTAATTAAGTCATTGTAAATAATCTGGTTCTTATTATATTGCTGAATAGCAAAATGTGTAAGATCTTGAAACTCGCGGCTATTTGGATATGGTACATCAGTAAAGCCCCCAATCATTGCACTATTATCACCAACAAGCTTGAATTCAACTACTTTCTTGAAGTTCTCCCATTCCTTAACCCAAACCTTGGCTTCATATATTTTTTTCTTTCCGCCGTCAGTTGCCGCAAGTGTTATGTATTATAACATTCCAGCAACAAGTTGTTCTTTCACATTTAAATTTTCTACAAACTCCAAATGAGTATTCTAAAATAATGAACGTTCGTTCAAATGAAAAATTATATACTAGATATTTGGAAAAACAATAGAAGATGAGTAATCAAGTCATTGTAAATAACCTGGTTGTTATTATAATCTTGAATATCAAAACGAGCAAGCTCTTGGAACTCATGGTTGTTTGGGTTTGGAACATCAGTAATGCCCCCAATCATTGCACTATCATTACTAAGAAGCTTGAATTCAACTACTTTCTTGAAGTTTTCTCATTCTTTAACCCAAATCTTAGTTTCATATATTTTTTTTTCTTTCCACCATCTGTTGCCGCAAATGTTATGTAGTACAACATCCCAGCAACAACTGCTTTTTTCACATTCAAATTTTCTTCAAACTCCAGATGAGCATTCTGAAAAATTGGACGTTCGCTCAAATGAAAGAACTATATACTAGCGGATTCTGGATTTGAATGTGAAATTAACTAGAAAAAAAGAATAGAAAATGAGTAATAAGTCATTGTAAACAACATAGTCCTTATTATATTGTTGAATAGCAAAACGTGTAAGATCTTGGAAATCGCGGTTGTTTGGGAATGGAACATCGGTAAAGCCCCCAATTATTGCACTATCATTACCAACAAGCTTGAATTCTATAACTTTCTTGAAGTTCTCCCATTCCTTCACCCAAATCTTGACTTCATATTCTTTCTTATTTCCGGCGGCATCAGTTGTTACAAGTGTTATATAGTACATTATTCCAGCAACAACTTGTTCCTTCACATCCAAAACTTCTACAAACTCCAAATGGGCATACTGAAAAATAAAATAATTGTTAAATACCGAAATAGATTCAAGATTTGAATATTATAGCTATTAATGTAAAATTAACGAAAAAAATAAAATAGGAGTAAGTATTGTAATTGACCTGTGTCTTATTATAATCCTCAACAGCAAAACGAGCAAGATCTTGGAACTCGGGTTTATTTGGGTTTGGAACATTAATAATGCCCCCAGGCTTTGCACTATCATCACCAACAAGCTTGAATTCTACAACTTTTTTGAATTTCTCCCATTCCTTCACCCAAATCTTAGTTTCATATATTTTCTTCTTTCCACCATCAGTTGCCGCAAGTGTTATACAATACATTATTCCAGCAACAATTTGTTCTTTCACATTCAAATTTTCTACAAACTCCAAATGAGCATTCTGAAAAACATATAGATTGTTAGTTATGACATTGTAGTGGATTTAAAATTCGAATATTATAGATTTGAATGTAAAAAAGTAAAAAGAGAAAGTAAGTCATTTTAATTAACCTCTTTCTTATTATAATCCTGAATAGCAAAACGAGCAAGATCTTTGTACTCGGGGAGGTTTGGGAATGGAACATTAAAAATGCCCCCAAGAATTGCCATATCATCATCAACAAACTTGAATTCTACAACTTTTTTGAAGTCCTCCCATTCCTTCACCCAAATCTTAGTTGCATTTCTTTTTTCCAGCATCATTGCCACAAGTGCAATGTAGTATAACGTTCCAACAACAACTTGCTCTTTAACATTCAAATTTTCTACATACTCCAAATGAGCATTCTGAAAAATAGATTGTCGTTGGTTTAAATGAAAGAATTATTATATCTTAGATATTGTAGGATTTAAATATGATTTTTTAAAAAAATAAAGAAAAGATGAATAATTAACCTGTTTATTATTATAATCCTGAACAGCAAAACGAGCAAGATTTTGTAACTCATGGCTGTTTGGGTTTGGAACATCAGTAATGCCCCCAGGAATCGCACTATTATCACCAACAAGCTTGAATCCTACAACTTTCTTGAAGTTCTCCCATTCCTTCAACCAAATCTTAGCTTCATATTCTTTCGTCTTTCCACCTTCAGTTGCCTCAAATGTTATATAGTACATTATTCCAGCAACTATTTGTTTCTTCACATTCAAAACTTTTTTAAACTCCAAACTAGAATTCTGAAATATACAAAATATATGTTAGTTGAAATCAACTTATTTGTTACATTAATGCATATTAAATGTTGTGTGGATATTTCACACTATATATCAATCACGTTAACAAAGACATGCATGTAACTTTTTATAACAAGTTAAAGATGTCATACATAAATTAAAATAATTTTTTATATTTTTCTGATTGTAATCTTAGACAGCAAAATGAGCAAGATCATCAAACTCGACTTTGTTTTGGAATGGAACATCGACAAGGCCTCCTAGGTTTGCCATTACTGCAAATAATTAATAACTTAATTGTACGTGTTATAAGAAGAAGGATATATTATTTTTGTGATGAGAAGAAGGTGAAATTAGCTGCTTTTTAGAAAATTATATAAATATACGTATATTTAACATGTGAAACCTCAACAAGATTGATTTAGAACCCTCGAACTTCTAACTTTAGCTCCGCCTCTACCTATATATTTAATCAAATAAACGAGATAATTGATGTGGACTCAAAATTTAAATTTGATATTATTTTAAAATTCTAATTTGCACTAAACTCACAATACTTTTGAAATCATGCAAGAAATGTTAGATAATATGATAGCGTTCATATGAAGTGGCGAAATTTAATTTATAAAAATAATATTCGTATCATTTGTTATAATTGTCGTTTACATTCTCTACCACACGTAAAGCGTATTACATAATTGAATAACAAATTGAGAAAAATAAAAGGACAACAAATAATAATATATATCATATAGTGTAAATAAATATCATATTTTTTACACTAAATAATATGTATTATATAATTTGAATGAATATCAATGGGATGAATTGCATTGTGTATACTATGGAAATAGTGAGAAAACATAAATTTTATATTTCATATAAGCTATAATATTCAATTAAGTTTACAATGAAACCTAGAATTTAATCACTGATTCAATTTGAGTATTTGTATAAAATAAACTTTAACTAAATTTGGTGCATTTATTTAATATATTTATAAAAAATTATTATGATTATTCAAAAAAAGAATTAGTAGTACGTTTAACTTTTGTTTATCAATAATTTTAAACCTAAGAGCCACCCCCTACCCTCCCCCTTACCCCAAACACATAATGGAGCCAATAAGTAGTGAAAAATGTGTTAGATCACTAATAAAAGAATTGCAATAACTGTTTTCTTATTTTTAAACATGGTAGAAAGGCCTTTGAGTTTTGACTATAAAAATCTTAGTATTTTTATAAAATTATTTTCGTTTTTAAAGTGAAAAATAATATTCAAAAATTAGAGTTGTTTGTAAATATTTGTGAGTAAAATTTCGTGTGTAAAAACTGAAAACAACTTTTTTATATTTTTCTTATTTCTAAAAATTTTGAAATTCAACTTGAGGTTTGTTCCCAAATTATTATGGCCAAACATGATTTTTCGGAATTGAACTCTATAAAAGATCTTGACCAAACGCTCCCTTACTATTCGGAAGGATTACACTTTTCAAATATATTTGGTATATTTCATTAATACTTTTTTATTTAAAAAGTTATTAAAATTATTTAGACTGACATTTTAATAATTTAATTTTTGGTTTAAAGGTTTCCCCTTTTGAATATAATATAAATATAGATTATTAAGTTTTTAATTAATATAAACATTATTAAATGAATTTAAAAATAAATATAAAATTTAAATTACATATCTTAAACACTACTTAACTCCGTCCTTAAATTATGTATGTGATTCCTTCACTAATTCTAAAATTAACAAAGGAATTAACTTCTAAAAGATTAGTTTTTGCGTTGTTAGTTACCTAACGAGAGAGAGGTAATGTAAAATTAATCATGTAATATAATCGGTACATAGTTATCCATAAAAATAAAAAAAAAATAAGAAGAGATGTGAAAAATGTGGTAATTACAAATAAGAGTACCAAACATTCTTTAAAAAAAATAATCCATTTGGCCTGGTATTTATCTATATTTATCCTTTTTATCTTTAATACATTTTAATTTAAACATTAAAAAAAATCAAATTACTTTTAAAAAAAAAGATATTACAGACTTTTTAATTTTCTGATCAAATTCAGACCAAATTTTCTGGCCATTTTAACATTAATTTTTTTCTATTTAAAGGACCACATATAATAGGACCAATAAATATTAAATATGAACATTAAGTGATCGACATGTGAAAATCCTAAAATAGGACCAATAAAATATTACGATACTATGAATATTAATGTAACGACAAAATTAGGTATAATAGTTAGGTACGTATTATACCTCTCTCCCTCCAAAAAAGAGGGTGTAAAACGTGGTACTTAAAATATAACAGTATTTGTTCAGCTTTACAAATTAAGAAATAATTTATTTTTTATTTTTATTATAAAATATTATTTATCAGGTAATACATTTTTTGAAGTGTTAATTATATTTCTACTTTTTTATTATCTTGTAGGGGTGTGTCAAAACTCAATTTGATAATTATTATTGGAGAAAAAAAGTAATAAGTATAAATTATAGAACATGGTCCCAACAACTACGTGTTACTTTCACATATCGATTATTTAATGTTCATATTTAATATTTATTGGTCCTATTATATGAGTTCCATTATATAGAAAATGAGTATGTTAAATGATTAGAAAATTAAAAAGTTTATAATATTTTTTTTATTTTTAATTAATATGTGTTAAAGTTAAAAAGGATAAACATAGATAAATATCAGGCCAAAAGGATATTTCCATATCCTTCTGAAATGACTTTTGGTATATATGTGTGTATATATGTTGTTGTTTTTTGAGAAAATGGTCAAATATCCTCTTAATTTATTATCGAATTTTTAGCTACACACTTAAATTTTATGGGGGTCCTATCATCGCCCTGAACTGTTTAAAACTGAAATATATAGGGCCCTAAAAGGTTACACCCACATGTGTGTTAGAAAGTGAATGCACTCGCCTGCCACGTTATATATATTATTTTTTTAATAAAGAAAATATTATCTCTTTCTTTATTTCATTTTTTTCATATTTTTTTTCTTCTCTTTCCAGCCGATTTCTTCTTTTCTTTTTCTTTTTTCTTGACATTTGTTTGATGAAACTTTTTTTTTTTTGCTATTGAAGAGAAAATTTCAAATTTTATTTATGATAATTTTAAGCTTGAAGTAATGAAATTTCAAGTTCTATTATTGAAAGGTAAAATTACAAATATTTGATAATCTTTCTTTTTTGCCATTGATTAATCTTTTTTTCAACATTTTCATCTTCCTTGCGAACATCAAAAGTTTATCAATCAACTCAAATCACTTGTTCCTCCCTAGATTTGTAACATCTCGCAACTAGAAGGAACTAGAAGAAAGTGTAAAATCTGGAAATAGTTAATTTTGGAAAGTATAAGGAAATCTGGAAAATTAACGAAGGATAAAAAGTGACTTTTGATCATTTTCAAACAACCATAACTTCTAGCTCAGGATGAGTTTTGATCATTTCCAACAGCGTCGAATTTGCACAATTTCGATATCGTATGAGGGAGATACACCTTTCGGAAGTTGCGCAGTCGAATTAAGAAAATGTTCAATCCGGGATTTTTAAGGGTATTTTAGTCTTTTAGCTACCCTATTATTTAATTCCGTTTTGTAGGAGTTAAATATTGGTCAAGGCCGAACTTGGTCAGTTTTAGAAAAATTAGAATTTTCACGCTAGGCTAAGGAGAAGAGAAAAGAAAGAAGGGACATCAACCAAGATTGTTGGTGTTTTCGCTAAGAAACTTGCTTCAAACAGGTATGTGAGTCTCTCATAACGTTGAAATCGTTCTCCCACGTGCCAAGCATGTTATTTCAGTTTGGATTCGTCTTAAAATCATTAGAATATTCATATCTTGATATTCTTTTTCTTGAATTCATGTGTTTTTCTTGAATTGCCTGAGTAATGAGGTTTTTGAATTCGTTACATCGCATTATGGGGTCGTTTCAGGTTAGGTTCTTAGGTACATTTGTTGGATATCTGTATCTAAAAGAGATTTAAGAAAAAGAACCGAGTTTGGGTGAATTGGGAAAGAAAAACGAAGAAGAAATTTTTATGAGCGAAATCTAGACATGCGAGCGCATCGCACGACCTGTTCCCAGAATCCAAATTTCTTTTCCACATCGCGGAGCTTACATGAAGTGTTCCTCCTCAAAATACGTTTGCGGAACTAAAATTCAATTATGCCCTGCATCGCGGATCCACCTTCAAATTCTGATTTTCGAATTTTTCTCATGTTTAGCTATCTAGAATCATTCCTAACTATCATGAGATCTTTCCAAACACAAATCTAACTTCTTGAATCCATAATTCAATTCAAGGACCAATTAAGAGTCAAGTCAAGTCAAGAGCAGTTAAGAATTAAAGTCAAGAGAAATCAAGTCACATAAGAGAAGTCATTTCAAGTTCTCATAAGTCTAAAACAAACATTTTAACTTTGTTTTAAGACTTAAGTTTTGAGTTTCAGAAAATAGCAATAGCTTTCTAAATGAAACAAGCAAGGAAACTATGATTTCCAAGATAGCTTTGAGCTAAGTATTTTAAGCATAATCCCAAAACCACATAATCAGTATATTTTTAAAATATAAGAGCCAACATATTTTTGGGAGTAGTATTGAACACCGATATGTGGAGAGTTCAGACAATTCACAGCCCCCATAAACCATGTAGCCACCATGGATAGAAAAGATTCATACTTTTTAAATGAACCCTTTTCACATTAGACTAGTATATCCATTAAGCAATTCAGGTCTTATACCTTTGGCCGGGTATAGGATGCGCTAGCAGCGTGAGGTAGATCGTTGTATCATCATTGTAACTCTTAAGTGATGATTGTCGGTTAGAGAAACTCCCATAGCAGTTATTGTATTTTCATATACATCAGTTCATTGTATTTTTACATACATCTCAGAGTTACTTGTATCTTTGCATACACACAGAGTTTATAGCATGTTGTAAATAACTTTTCTTTTTATTGCACTTGTTTAAATCTGCTTTATAATGAGATGAGTTTAGTAAGTATTCATGAGTTGAGAAGAGACAAGGTAAGTGTTTCTTTCAGAACCTCTTTCTAGCCTATGTTGTATTAACATTCTAACTCGCATACTCGTACATTAATTCAATGTACTGATGCCAGTTGGCCTGCATCGTATTATAATGCAGACGCAGGTAACGAGGATCGACATCCAACGCACCGTTGATCCAGTTGAGCAATCCAGAGTCAATTGGTGAGCCTCCTTGCACTCTGGAGGACATCTTTTATTGCTTTTTAGTTAGTTCAATAGGATGTTGTGGGCTTTGTCCCAACATCCATCTCAGTCAGTAGAGGCTTCATAGACAATTAGTAATTCAGTAGTCTTTACATTTCATTCTTATGTTAAAGGCTTGGGTTGCCATTTTGGCCAAGTTGCATGTTTAAACTTTTAAAACAATCCAGTTAATTTATTATTCAGTTTAGTTAAGTTCTTTGATCATTCTAAGTGTGATTGTTGACTTCTGCTGAGTTAAGTAAGCCAGACCAAGGGTCCGCTCGAGGCCAACAATGGTCATCGAGTGCCAGTCCCGCATAGGGTGTAGGCTCGGGCGTGATAAGATTAATATTATCAAGTCTTAAACCATTGATATCTATTAAAAAAACTCAAGATTTAGAGGAGTTGATGATATGTTTCATGTTTTCATCATCGATGACCGCGACAACAATTTTAAAAGGTAAAATCTGGCGAAAATTTTATTCCTAACCGTTTCATCCAACATTTTTATTGATACTCAATTTATTTTCATGGATGAATTTATCGAATTCTTAAATTGAGGTAATGGATACATAACAATGGATCTTTCAATTTTTATTTTCAAAATCACATATGAATTTCGTTGACAATTCAAAATTTGAATTTAGATCATAAACTAGGGCACCAAAATTAAGATAAGAATTTTCTAACCCATTTGACCATGTAGTTAGGCATGATAATTAACAATTTTAATCAAATTAATAAAGACTTGATTTTCAAAATTTCCTAATTTCATGCACAAATTGAATAATCAAAATTCTAAAATCAAGACGAATAATGAAATTTCATAGTGAATCCAATAAATGTTGTGATGGTTGCGGCGACTAAAAGAAAGTGAGTGATGAAGAGATTTGATTTATGTTGTTGTAAAGAAGAAAGAAAATAAATAAAAAAAAAGAATAATTAACAATACACATATTTATAAAAATAAAATTTAAAAATAAAATTTTATTATTTGTTTTGGTCCTCACTCTCTCAAATACTCAGTGTGCCACATTAATAGGACTAGTTTGAAAAACTTACCATAATAAGTGATTGCTTTCACCGGGCTTACATCTAAAGTTTTAATTTTAAAATTAGTGAAGGAATCACATACATAATTTAAGGACGGAGTTAGGTAGTGTTTAACATATGTATTCGATTAAACTCAATAATTTTAATATTAATTTATATTTATTTTTAAATTCATTTAATAATATTTATATTAATTAAAAACTTAATTATCTATATTATATTATATTCAAAAGGGAAACCCTTAAACCAAAAATCAAAATTATTAAAATGTCATTCTAAATAATTTTAATGACTTTTTAAATAAAAAAATATTAATGAAATATACCAAATTTATTTGAGAAGATGTAATCCTTCCGAATAGTAAGGGAACGTTTGGTCAAGATCTTTTTCAGAGTTTAATTCCGAAAAATCATGTTTGGCCATTATAATTTGGGAACAAACCTCAAGTTGAATTTCAAAATTTTCAGAATTAAGAAAAATATCAGAAAGTTATTTTAATTTTTACACTCGAAATTTTACTCACAAAAATTTACAAACTCTAATTTTTAAACATTATTTTTCACATTAAAAACGAAAACAACTTTACAAAAATACTAAGATTTTTATAGCCAAAACTCAAACGCTTTTCTACTATGTTCAAAAATATGAAAACAGTTACTGCAATTCTTTTATTAGTGATCAACGTACACATTTTTCATCCCTCTTTTAGGGGGGATGAATAATTATGTGGGGGGGGGGGCGAGGTGGAGGGGGGGGGGCTCTTAGGTTTAAAATTATTGATTAACAAAAGTTAAACATACTACTAAAAACTTTTTCTGAAAAATCGTAATAATATTTTTACAAATTAAATAAATACACCAAATTTAATTGAAGTTTATTCTACACAAATATTTAAATTGAATCAGTGATTGAATTCTAGGTTGTTGTAAACCTAATTGATTATTATAGCTTATATGAAATATAAAATATATCTTTTCTCACCGTTTCCACAGTAAGGTAATTTATTCCATTGATATTCATCCACACTATATAATACATATTATATAGTGTAAAAATATGATATTTATTTACACTATATAATATATAATACATATTATTATTTGCTGTCCTTTTATTTTTCTCAATCTGTTATTCAATTATTTAATGCCCTTTACGTGTTGTAGAAAATGTAAATGATAACTATAACAAATCATATAAATATTATTTTTATAAATTAAATTTCGCCACTTCATATGAAAAGCTATCATATTATCAAACATTTCTTGCATGATTTCAAAAGTATTGTGAGTTTAGTGCAAATAATTTTAAAATAAAATCAATCGAACTTAAATTTTGAATCCACATTAATTATCTCTTTTATTTGATTAAAAATATAAGCAGAGGCGAAGCCAAAGTTAAGAATTTGAGGATTCTGAATCAATTCTATTGGAATTTCACATGTTAATATACATATATTTATTTAATATTTTAATATAAATATAGAATTTACGACAAATCTAATGAGTTCGGCTGAACCAATAAATTCCACCTAACCCTGCTTCTGTATATTGGTGGAAGAAAAATCACACTATACTTTCATTTTTAAATAAGATTATTTGATTTTCTTATCAATTATCCCCACGTTTTACACCCCACTTTTGGATAGATATAGACAATTTGCAATTTTATTTTGTCTTACTTATACAATTTTTTCAAATAAAAAACAATGGTTGAAAATGAGAACAAAGACTTCCTTCCCAAAAATAACAGTGATTGGCTGAAAATTATTTATGTATATTTTTAACTTATCAAATTACTTATTAATCATGATAACTATTAACTTGAATTAGTTTAATATAATAATAAGTATGTACTTATATATTTAGAATTCCTGCCTTTCAAATTATTATTTTTAAAAATTTAATATTATATTTTTTTTTATTTTAATTTATATGATAAATTATTTTTGGAGATTCAAACTTTTTAGCTATGACATGTATTTAAATAACTAATTTTTAATATTTTAAGATTAGGTAAGAAATACTATAAGTTACTATAGCTAGCGATTTAAAAAACAGGAAAATAATTACCGTCAAATAAATGTCGAAAAGCTAAAAGTATTATATAGATTAGGACCACTTAGTAGGGGTGTGCATTGATTGATTCGGTTCGGTTTAATGTATTATCAATTCGGTTTATTGGTTTTGGTTTTTAAATATACTAACCCAATAACAAATCAATAAGATACTCTTTATCGGTTTTCGGTTTATCGATTTTTGATCGTTATCGATTTGATTTTTGGTTTACCCAATAAAAAAATGTCCGCAAAATATTATATGACTTCTCTCTTCTCTAAATTCTTTGATATAGTGCAACAAGAAAAATAATAAAAAAATTACAACAATAAGAGAAAATATAATACGAAGGCTATGATTACATGTCACCGCCAAAACATAGTATGAATTTTGTTATGTTAATCAAACTACAGACATTTACAATCTTGCAATGCTACAACCTACAATTACAAACTAAAACCAAAATCAAATTAAATATATAGTCTAACAAGACTAAAACTAAAACTAAAATCAAATAGCTACAATTGCGAACCTTTACTAATTTAGTCTTTAGGTTTTAAGTAAACAGTCTAGACTAGTAAAACGGCCTAGTGTGAAGTAGGTAGAGTACTAATAATTTGGTGTAGTTATATATGAAATTATTAATATTTAATAATTAGGAAGTGTGAAATAGTAAATTATTACCATTTTATTGGGTATCAATTTACGCGATAACCCGATAATTTTTTTTATAAACCCATTAAAAATCCAATAATAATAACCCAATAATATTTTTTTCGGTTTGATTCATCGGTCCATTCGATTATTTCAGGAGAATATTTACCATTTAATGCATTACATATGAGGGGAGTCGATTATAAAAATTGAGTCTTTTTATTTTATTTTATTTTATTTTAAATTTTTTTGGTTATTTGGAAGCTAAAATCCAAATCCATCAAATCAAAATATTTATAACGTGCTAGCTAAGTTCTCTCCCCCCCCCCCCCCCCCCCCCCCCCCGCCCCCCCTTTTTTTTTCTCTATAAAAAGCAGCTAATTTCACCTTCTTCTCATCACAAAAATAATATATCCTTCTTCTTATAACACAATTAAGTTATTAATTCTTCGCAGTGATGGCAAACCTAGGAGGCCTTGTCGATGTTCCATTCCAAAACAAAGTCGAGTTTGATGATCTTGCTCGTTTTGCTGTCCAAGATTATAATAAAAAAATGTAAAGAATTATTTTAATATACTTCGATTACACATGAATCACGTCATAATTAATTAATGAAAAATTACATGTCTTTGCTAACATAATTGATAGTGTGAAATGGCTACACATCGACATATATTTTGTAAATGCTTGCTTTGAGAATAATTAATATGCATGACCTATTCATAATTCGTTCATTTCAACAACATATATATTTTATATATTTCAGGATTCCAGTTTGGAGTTTGTAAAAGTTTTGAATGTGAAGAAACAAATAGTTGCTGGAATAATGTACTATATAACATTTGAGGCATCTGAAGGTGGAAAGACGAAAGAATATGAAGCTAAGATTTGGGTGAAGGAATGGGAGAACTTCAAGAAAGTTGTAGGATTCAAGCTTGTTGGTGATGATAGTACAAAGCCTGGGGGCATTATCAATGTTCCAAACCCAAATAGCAACGAGTTTCAAGAGCTTGCTCGTTTTGCTGTTCAGGATTATAATGAAAAACAGGTTAATTATAATCACGACTTAGTCCTCTTTTATTTTTTTCGTTAATTTCATATTTAAATCCTGAATCCACTACAATATCTAATTAATATACAGTTCTTTCATTTGAACCAACGTCATATACAATTTATTTTTCAGAATGCTCATTTGGAGTTTGTAGAAAATTTAAATGTTAAAGAGCAAGTTGTTGCTGGAATGATGTACTATATAACACTTGCTGCAACTGATGCTGGAATAAAGAAAATATATGAAGCTAAGATTTGGGTGAAGGAATGGGAGGACTTCAAAAAAGTTGTAGAATTCAAGCTCGTAGGTGATGATAATGCAAAGTCTGGGGGCATCATTAGTGTTCCATTTCCAAACAAGCCCGAGTTTCAAGAGCTTGCTCGTTTTGCTATTCAGGTTTATAATAAGAAAGAGGTTAATTCAAATGGTTTACTCCTTTTTTATTTTTCTTTAGTTTCACATTCAAACCTATAATATTCAAATTCTAAATCCGCTACAATGTCATAAATAATCTATTTTTCAGAATGCTCATTTGGAGTTTGTAGAAAATTTGAATGTGAAAGAACAAGTTGTTGCTGGAATGATGTACTATATAACACTTGCGGCAACAGATGCTGGAAAGAAGAAAATATATGAAACTAAGATTTGGGTAAAGGAATGGGAAGATTTCAAAAAGTTGTAGAATTCAAACTTGTTGGTGATAATAGTGCAAAAGTTGGGGGCATTATCGATGTTCCAAACCCAAATAACCCCGTGTTCCAAGATCTTGCTCGTTTTGCTGTTCAGGATTACAATAAGTCACAGGTCAATTACAATCACTTACTCCTCTTTTATTTTTTTCCGTTAATCTTACATTAAAAGCTATATATAGAATTCAAATCTTGAATCTATTTCGGTATCTAACAATTCTTTTATTTGAACAAATGTCCTATACAATTTATTTTTTCAGAATGCCCATTTGGAGTTTGTAGAAGTTTTGAATGTGAAAGAACAAGTTGTTTCTGGGATGATGTACTATATAACACTTGTGGCAACTGATGCTGGAAATAAAAAAGATTATGAAGCCAAGATTTGGGTGAAGGAATGGGAGGACTTCAAGAAAGTTATAAACTTCAAGCTTGTTGGTAATGATAGTTCAATAATTGGGGGCCTTACCGATGTTCCATTCCCAAACAACCGCGAGTTCCAAGATCTTACACGTTTTGCTATTCAGGATTATAATAAGAAAGAGGTTATTTATAATGACTTACTCATCTTTTATTTTTTTCCCGTTAATTTCACATTCAAATTTATAATATTTTAATTTTGAATCTGTTGCATGCGATATCTAATAATTATTTCATTTGAATGAACGTCATATACAATCTATTTTTCAGAATGCCCATTTGGAGTTTGTAGAAAATTTGAATGTGAAAGAACAAGTTATTGCTGGAATGTTGTACTATATAACATTTGCGGCAACTGATGCTGGAAAGAAAAATATATATGAAACAAAGATTTTGGTGAAGGAATGGGAAGACTTCAAAAAAGTTGTAGAATTCAAGGTTCTTGGTGATGATAGTGCAAAGCTTGGGGGGATTATCAATGTTCCATTCCCAAATAGCCCCGAGTTCCAAGATCTTGCTCGTTTTGCTGTTCAGGATTATAATAATAAAGAGGTTAATTAAAATGGTTTACTGTTATTTTATTTTTAACAATACAAGGAAACTGTGAATTATATACACTATAAAAAAAACTGTGAATTACATAGGAATTTTCCACAATTTCCAGGGGATTAGTATGAAAATTCACAGAAAATCTTATCCTGCAAATTTTCATACTAATTCCCAGAAAAATCCCCATTTAATTCACAGTTTTCTTGTAGTACATGGGACATATTAATTTGCAGGAAAATAAGTTTCTTGCGAATTTTCGTACTAATACCCAAAAAAATCACAGTTTTTTGTATGCGTTTGTTAGTTTCAAATTCAAACAAATCGTATTCAAATTTTGAATCCATAATGGCATATATAATCTATTTTTCAGAAGGCTCATTTGGAGTTTGTAGAAGTTTTGAATGTGAAGGAACAAGTTGTTGCTGGAATGATGTATTATATAACACTTGCGGTAACTGATGCTGGAAAGAAGAAAATATATGAAGCTAAGATTTGGGTGAAAGAATGGGAGCACTTCATAAAAGTTGTAGAATTCAAGCTTGTTGGTGATGATAGTGTAAAAACTGGAGGCATTGTCAATGTTCCAGATCCAAACATCCCTCAACTTCAAGATCTTGCTCGTTTTGCTGTGCAGGATTATAATAAGGCACAGGTTAATTATAATAACTTACCCTTCTTCTATTTTTCACATTCAAATTCTGAATCTTCTGTAGTATCTAATAATTCTTTCATGTATATACCATCTATTTTTCAGAATGCTCATTTGGAGTATGTAGAAAATTTGAATGTGAAAGAACAACTTGTTGCTGGAACGTTATACTACATAACACTTGTGGCAACTGATGCTGGAAAGAAGAAAATATACGAAGCTAAGATTTGGGTGAAGGAATGGGAGGATTTCAAAAAAGTTGTAGAATTCAAGCTTGTTGGTGATGATAGTGCGAATCCTGGGGGCATTACCAATGTTCCATTCCCGAACCTCCCCGAGTTCAAAGATCTTGCTCGTTTTGCTGTTCAAGATTATAATAAGAAAGAGGTTAATCTCTTAATCCTGAATTTATTTTTTGTATCTAATAATTCTTTTATTTGAACGAACGACGTATGTTCTATTTTTCAGAATGCTCATTTGGAGTTTGTAGAAAATTTGAATGTGAAGGAACAAGTTGTTGCTGGAATGATATACTATATAACATTTGTTGCAACTGATGCTGGGAAGAAGAAAATATATGAGACCAAGATTTTGGTGAAGGGATGGGAGAATTTCAAGGAAGTTCAAGAATTCAAGCTTGTTGGTGATGCCACTAAGTGAAATGAAACTACTTTTATATTTGTGTGAAATAAAGCCACTTGTTTGGCATGAAGTTATTGTTATGTTTGTGACAAATAAAGCCACTTCTTTGGCATAAAATTACTATTATGTTTATGAGAAATAAAACCAGATCTATGTATAGTATCTGGAAGTATTTGATTGTCTTGTTGTAAGTTGTATTTGAATAATTTAAAGTTTGTAAGATTAATAAATGCATGTTTATGGGATGATAAATATTGTTTAAATTGTCATGCAATGAGTTTAATACTTTATTGCTAATGCGTACCTATACATATTTTTCTCTAAAAATTTAACTAAATTCAGGCAAAATGTTTAGATGAGGCCACTTGTCCATTCATTAGGCTTATATATATATATATATATATATATATATATAAAATTTTAAATTATAACGGAGAGTATATATATATATATTATTTATCACAGTTTGGAATATATTTATTATATTTCTTCTCCTTTTATATATGGATAGATATGATAAAATATTAAATTTTTCAGCTGAAAATTCTCTACACAAAATGTTATATTGCACTAACTATATATGCAAATAATTAATTGAACAAGTAAGTAATTGATAATTAATTGAACAAGTCGTATGTAATTTATAATTAATTGGACAAGTAGGAAGTGTTTCTTTTTAAACACTAATTAACATTTCAAGCAAATTTTATATTATGAGTTTCTAAGCCACTACTCATAAACAATCTACATGTAACCATCAAACACATGTATAATAAAAGCTCAAAGTCAACTAACATACAAAATAACCACAAGCTTCAACAGAACTCAATAATTTTATTTATTATATTGTTTTTCCCTTCACGATGAAATGAATTTAATTGTCGATAAAATGGTATATGGACCACAAATTTTATTTGATTTATTTTTTTTATTTTAAAAAGTGAATGGTGAATTGGGTTTCTAAGCTTTTCTAATTACTGAAAATGAAAATACTCAGTATTAGTTAAACTTGTTTAGTAACAAAGAAAATTATCTGCCTATTGTCTTGAACCTATAATACCTCATTTGGTTTGGCTACAAGTCTACAACTGTGATTTTTGAATATTTTTAAGTTTGAATTTTAAAAATATTGAATTAATCTGATTCAATTTAACTCTGATAAATAGTTAGATTGGCTCTCGAGAAGCCAAACATGATAAATATTTTGATAGGGGAAGGAGTATTCAATTTCTTTGCAGTTTTTTTTTCCTTATGGCCCATTTTAATAGTATTGGACTATCCTTCCTAGATAGAAATAAAGTTTACTAACCACTTTTCGATCATATTCATGAAAAAGAACCAATTCATATAGGGTTTTGAATTTCTAAAGATAGAACTACTTGTTTTTAGTTATGGATGCTGAAAATGACTATTTATGTATATATCATACCCCATTCCTACGTATTCAAGAATATGACATAGTGATTATTATCAAATCAGATGAATTAAGAACCGTAAAATCTCAAATTTAAATAAATTTCAGCAAAGATAAAAAGTACTAAACAGGTCTCGTGAAAATCATCCACACACAATAACTTGAAAATCAAAATGTAACATACATGTTACATGATTATTTGAAATGCCAATTTTTTTCCCCATTACATGCAAAAAACATAGAAAATACTTCTTGTGAATGCATTTTGGCTCATGGACGAAATTTGCAGGCAGTTTTGAACTGTTGAGCAGATTCATCTCCTTTAAACTCATTATCAACCCATGCTGAGTATCCTCCTTCCAAGTTTCTTACATCCTTGTACCCCTACACTCAATAACATCACACACACGCAAAATCAGAATTTTAATTTTTTTACGATTCTGAATTTTATTACGTACGATAATTTGAAGTGTTAATAATTGGTGTTTAAACATAATACTTGTACATATTTAATAAACTTCTTAATACAAATATATTTAGTAAAAGGTACTGACTTCAACCGATTCCCCCGTGTACAGTACAACACTAGTATTTTTTCGAAAAATTAAATTTTTATTCATGTAGACCAAATTCAAATCAAAATAAAGTTAACTTTCAGTCACCAATATTTGCATTAGAATAGACTTTCTACATCACATTCTTTGGACGTCGTTTCTTTCTGAACCCTACTAACTTAATATATTTTGTGTATTGAACTGTCGTTTTTTTTAAAACATATATAAATGGGAAATTGAAAGGCTCACTAACCGCATTAAGGAGATCGACACATGCTCGAAGTCCTCTACCTCCACTGTTACATCCCTTCAAAACAAATCACAATATCTTGTTAATTTACTCACAGACTAGAGAGACGTAATCAAAATTTAAATTTTATTGGTTCAACTTCAATCATTACATTTATTTAATATTGAATTCATTCACTTCTGAAGTTATATATTCATGGATTTGATATCTACTCAGAGTCGTTCAAAATTAAATTATTTAAAAGATAATATTATATATAGGCATGTAACTCTGTTTAATAAGTCTTAAAGATAATTAGTAAAATTATTAAAAAGAAAGTTAAAATGTTTATGAGTTAATTTACCACAATCAGATGATCCTCCTTTTGGCACACTGAAGAGACTTGCTCAAGAAAATCTGGATTTTTCACCCTTCCTAAAAAAAAAAAAAAAAAAATTGGCTCACAATAGGAAATAGTTTATAAGAAAAAAAAAAAAAAATAATGAAATTAAAAAAAAAAAAAACAAAAAAACCTTGTTCATTGAGAAACATGTATGGAATATTTATGGCTTTATCAATATGTCCTCTATTATACTCTTCAACTGTCCTGTAAATTAAACCCCAAAAATAATGAAATTGAATTATCAAGATCTCCAAAAATAATACAAATTAGTTTACTTTTACTAGATTTTTTTTTTACAAAAAGTTTTTTTAATTACTCACCTCACATCTAAATAAGTGTGACCTGAAGAGAGCAAATCCTTTGCACTAATCACATCAACATTTGAAACATCCTCATTGCTGCGCACCAAAAAAAATATCGATATAAAATATAACGATCGATCAAAATAATAATGTCGATTAGAAATAAATTAGTATAACGATCGATTAACAAGAGAATTACCTCTTTGTTGAATCCATTTTATGCTTATATATTGAAGTAGATACATCTTTTCAAACTTAATTTTCTTGGTTTTATAGAAGTTCGTCGTATGTTTGGCCGTTGACCTTCATATTATTGTAATAATTATAATTAAATAATTGTATAATTAATTGCTTTGTTATAATTAATTGAACGTGGCTACAAGTCACGTCAATATAACGCAATTCCGTTGACTTTTAATTTGTTTCCAAATCAACTATAACTAATTTTTCATCTTGTTTTCAGATCTCCGTATGTTAATTCTGACGGTGTGAGCTTGATCATATTATATATTTTAAATTTGACTAAAGAAGAAGGATTATCGAGAGTCAATCGGAGAAAAAACCTCTCTATCTTATAAAGATAGGAGTAAGGGATTGCGTATATATCTTAACCTGCTCCGGTTTTATTTATGGAATTACACTAGATTTATTGTTGTTGTTGCCTTGCTAAACATGGAAATAATAATATTGTTGAGAATATAATTAAATAATAAAAATGTGTTCTTTCTAACAACTTAAATTTTTAGATGAGATGGTGAGACAGAGGTGCTGAGATCATATCGAATCTTACCGCACCCAAATCAAAAAGAATGTTCACGTGCTTATTGCCAATGAAAAAAGAATCTAATAAATTTTAGATGAGATGATCACACACTTCAAATCTTCAACACATCTTTATTTATTGAAATCGTTTTATTTATATCACAAACTCAAATCACTATTACAAAAGAGGAAGTACTACAATACATAGTAGCTAGAATTATTGAAAATCCAAAACATAACATTAATAAACACACACACACACAATTTATTCATCAATGATTATTTTTTGTACCTCCAAAATCAAGAAACACATTAATTTATCCCATAGTGATAAATTAATTAATTAGATTTTGTATGGATTGAGTGCAGCTTCAAATTCAGAGGTGTCACTAAAGAAAATCTTCAAATACTCAGTGTAGGAAAATGACTTGTATTTAGGTGGATTAAATTCACTTAAAAGTGGTTTAGCTGACTCAATTATGCATTTTCCATCACAAGAAGGACTAGTTAAACATCCAAGAGATATTCTATCTCTCACTGAATTTGTAGCCACTCTATGTATTCCACTTTCTAACTTCCCATTGCTAATAACCTGAGTTAAAAAAAATACAAAATTGACAAATTTAGTCATATTTTGCGTTGACCTATAAATGCACTCGTTAAAATTATGATAAGTGAAAGTGTTAAAAAGAAGACTAGTTGATCAATCGTACAAAAAATCACATGAAAAGAAGTTGTTTCGAAATAATTATCATTTTTCTTGGAATCAAATATAGATATAACTTAGTCCATATTAAAAGATTCAAAAGGATCCATATAGCTTATCCAGGATCAAAGCTAGTAAGGGTCCAGAGGTTTATCTGAATTACGTTGAAAGATATAGTATTTATATATAATTAAAATTATTTTCTCTGTCTCAATTTATATGACTTAGTTTGTTTTTAGTCAATCTCAAAAAGAATGACACATTTTTATATTAAGTACCAATTCAACTTTAAAATATTCATTGATTTATAGTCATATAAATTTTTATCATTTATTTTAGACCATAAATTTTAAAAGTCATCAAACTACCTCATACAAACGGAGTCTTTTATGTGCAAATAGCAGAACCCCATTTACTACTTCATATTTTGAATATTAATATCTATTATTGGATATTAAATTAGTTTTAATTTTTTCAATAATTGCTTTTCTAGGAATGTGTAACCTTATCATAGCTTTACATTCCAACAAAAATACTTATGTTTTACTCATCTGCATCAATTTAATTATGTGACTCGCTTTTTTTTTTATACAAATTCAAAAAAGTAATATATTTTTATATTTAATACTAATAACGCAAATATGTATGATATATTTAGATCATATATTTTAAAATTATATTTTTTTAAAATTTTGTGTCACGTCAAATTATGTCAAAGTATATCGATACCTTCAAAATCATGCCATTGATGCAAACCAATGCACCAGGAATGGGCTCAACAGCAAGCCACTGTCCATCTTTCTGACGGCGCACATGTAAGCCGCCCAATTCTTGTAAAAGCAAGTTGATGACTCCGCCGTCATTATGTTCCACGGCTCCAGCTGTTACAGTCGGGTCGGGGCATTTTGGGTAAAGGTTGATAGCCATATACTGAATATGGCTCAGCTCGTTTGCAAAGTAATCCTTTTCAAGTCCCAATCCTTCACACATTAGCTCCAAAATTCTCAAATTTGCCTTCCTCACTCCCTCACTATATTTTCCAATCACTTCCCTAGTAAATAAAATATAGTAATAATTGTGAGACGTTTTATTGCGAATCAGATATCAATATATATAGGATGAATTTTTTTTTTTAAAAAAAAATATTAAGGTCTAGTTGATATTGTTGGGGATCAAATGTGATTATTATAATTAATGTTAAGAGATCCCACATCGATAGAGAGATGAGAATTTGGTCTCTTTCATGAGCTAGCTTTTGGGGTTGAGTTAGACGTAGGTGTCATTATTACATGATATCAGAGCAGACAGACGTCCAGAGATCGAATCTCATCGCCATTCAAAATTAAAAAGAATTTCCACGTGCAGATCAAATTATACCAAAACGAAATGAAATAGAGGGATATTATATTTAAAACTTACCTATATTTTGCTGGCTTTTCAGGCCAAGAATTAATTCTATCTTCTTTGGTAGGATGAGTACAATGAGCAAAAGTGTCTTTCCAAAAAATGACTTCTTTATCATTTTTACCATTCTTCCTAGGCTTATATTCCTTTTCAATATAAAGCTTTGGTTTCTGGTCAAGATTTGGCTCAAATTCACTCAACTCTTCTTCTTCAGTATACTTTTCCAAGTCCTCAATTGGCAACTTGAAAAATTCATCACAAACTTTAAGGACATCACCAATCAACTCTTGTGACACTCCATGGTTAATCACCTAATTACATCATAAACATCATTATAATTATCGATTTAATTTATATACACTGACAGTATAACTAGTACGCACTATTATCAGTTAAATTTAACCTGTTATAACAAGTTACTTGCATATACGTATAGTCAAACAACTTCTCTATAACAATATTTCACTATAACAATCTTTTTTTTTTTTTTGGAGCCGATCTTTCATGTTATACTACATTCTCTATAACAACATATTAGAACAGACGATGTTGTTATAGAGATGTTTGACTCATATATTGTAGGTTATTGTATGTTTAAATAAAGCTCCTTGCAGTTGCATCGTGATGTCTGAGTCAGTTTGTATGCGCTTCTCAACTAATTACATGGAGTGCCTAGCTACTATACCTCCACCAACATTTATATAAGTATCATGAATTACATTTTAAATGACCTGATTGTATAAATATTTTTCACGTATGTTTAAAACTTAAAACTCTATAATTATTTATATTACCTGAAAAACTCCATAGTCTTTAGAAGCTTTGATGATTTGTTCAGCTATGAGGGCAGAATTAGGATGTGACAAATCAATAACTGGAATGTCTTTACCAATTGGGACATTTACATTTAATCTTTTCTCAGTAGGCACCACATACCTCTCAGGCACAGTCTTCACTTGTGAAGCCCAACTAGAGATCAGAGATGCCATTTTTTTTTGGTTTTCTTAAAGTAAAGATGATGTAGAAAATTGAAAATGTATTTGTGAACCATTCTTAATTCATACCTTATTTATAGTGGTCCTTGCAAAATATTTTAATGCTAGAGTAAAATATTGGTGCACTCTTTTGTAAATTTATCGGTTCAGTCTACTAATGATATTATTCTTTTTGGGTCTAGATTCACACGGTATTAAAATGTATCACTAGAATGTAACACATGTTTACTTATATACACAAAATTTCTCTTTTGTGTTTTTTCCGATGTGAAACTACTTATCATACTCTAGGATGTCATGAGTTGTCGCATACACCCAGAGCAGGAGCTATAGCCATCTCAAGGTGTGTCCAACTAGATACTCTTTATCGAAGCACTACATTGTATATATATGTTAAATTCGGTGTTTTAAAAGATATATATTTAAAGTTGGATATTCTTGACAAAGCTACGTCATTGACGCAGTGATAATGAGTGTCCATATGAATCAAGTAGTTTCAGGTTTGAACCTCTTTGTAGCACAATTTTTTTGTTCTATTTTGACAATAGGTCACTTGTACACACACCATTATTCTTGAACATCCCTAATAAAATTTCTGACTTCGCCACTACTAACTCAACGTACTCGCTGAAGTTTGTCAATGCCTACAACCAGTCATAATCGAAATTTATCTAAACTCAATTGAACTCTTACCCACATCGATAAGGCTTACACATAAGTGGCTCTGATACCATCTATAATGATCTAACACACTAGTGACATTAACTGTTTTGTGCCTAGCTAGGCACACCCAACTTTCTATCACATTACTCAAGTGTACCAGACATTAGATGAAGAAAAAATAGAGATTAGTCATATTAAAAAATAAAAAATCTTGATTATATAAACAAGACAAATGAGATTAATTTATCACAACCATTTTTAAAAATGAACAACTTCGTATCTTCCAACGAGTTTCCTGTTTTGTTTACGTGATTAATAGCAAAATAAATTATGATTAACATCCTACACAAATTTTACATGGATAAAATATGGTAGACATGTTGGTATGTGAAGAAGCAGTCTTATAGATATTTATGTAAATTTTTCAATTAAAATCGTGTGAGCCTAGGTCCAAAATGAATAATATCACTTATAAGTTGAGTTCTTACATATTGTATCAATCAGAGTCCACATATAATCTTAAATGTTGTTCGGACAAATCTCATCGAAAACTCAAAGTTCCCAAGGGAGAGGGATACTATATATAACATTCTAGATGAATCTCATATTGACAAGACACGAAACATATATTGAATATCCAAAGAAAAGTCTTAAAACATATTACACTCAACACCAATTAGGAATTATTATTTTTACAAATACCCTATAAATATGCACATTATTGTGCACCTCAAGGTAATACAACTCACATAATGTATATGTCAATGGTATACAACAAAACAAATGTGATTCAACTACTGCACTTAAGATATACAAAATGTGAATTGTACATTCCAAAGGTATACAATGTATATAACTGCTGCTACAAGCGTATTCAGGATTTTCAGAAGGATGGATGTACTATTACGAAAAGATGTATCTAAAATATAAATTTGATCGATTTGACATTTTCATTCTTAATAGAGAAAGTTAAATTTTAAAAATTGCAAGTCTAACATATATAATACTACTAATTTTAAATTTTAATGTACACATTAGATTAAATTATATATATATATATAAAATATCGTGCAAAAGAAAAATTGATTGAAATGCCAAAAATGTTACGGATAACTACTTGGAGGGGTGTTACTAACAAAAATAAAATATATATAAGATTTAAATTTCTATCTTTACTTAGAGATGTGCATTCAATCATCATCGTATTGTTATATGTTACTTTTAACATGGGTTCACACCTTCATATATTTAGTTTTTTTATAAAAAAAACACTACTATATATCCATATATAATCTAGAGAGGGGACTATGGGTTCACGTGACCCACGGCACCCACTCTAGATACACTCTGTCTACTGCAGACCGCAGTCAGGGATAGAAATCTTAGCCCACGATAATATGAACCACCCAAATTTATGCAGATCAATAACTCATTTATTTAGTAATTTCGACTCATTTAATTCTGCTAATTTAAAAGTTTGATTAATACATAGGCCAAATCGAAACATGGAAAATCTTATTGATATATTTTTTATTTGATATTATATATACTATTGAATTTTTTTTTATTAGTTGCTTAGATAAATTATAAAATAATAAACGAACTTGTCAGCATGTTTCAATCCAATCCATATAACATCAAACAATTTTTTAACCTTCACATTTATTAACTTTATTCATTTTACCTAGAAGTACATGATTTTATTTATTTATTTATTAGTATTATTACGTTCATATCATTTTGAATACCCATATCTACATGTTTTAATAATGGTATGTGTTTTTGTTTTTTAGCCATAATTTGAAAATATGATAAATTAAACGATACAATCTCTGTTTGTATTCTAATATATGGCTACATAGATATTGGTGAGATCATTTCATTTCTTCAAAAGAGTTTGCAAATTCTCAATCATTGAAATTGAAATATAAAAGATAAACAAATTAAAACGAATGTTTCCGATTTTTACCTATCATAATCGGATAAAGATGTTTTCCAATTCACCTTATTGGAATTATTACGAAATTATATTTTTACTTCCAATAATTTAGACCCAATATGGATCAAATCATTATTACTTATAAAGTATTCATCAAGCAGATAGTACTTTATATATTGTAAAATCGTTTATGAGATAGTTAAGTTAATTACATTAAATATGTTATCTCCTTTAAATATACAGATTAACTTCAATTTGTATAGGTCTAAGGTTATACGACTTATTGAACAAATGCATATAATTAAAAGAAGTTACAATTTACGTAATTATAAACTTATTTAAATAATGGACACTTGATAACTTATTAAAACATTTTTCCAAATTCTTAATTGAAATGTGTGTTTGATAGAAACATAATTAGATGCATAATTAGAACAAGCCTCAGTTCGAGTGTCCAATAACACATTAAAACTTTTTTCCAAATTCTGAATCGAAAGTGTGTTTGATAAAAACATAATTAGATGTGTAATTAGAATAAACCTGAGTTCGAGTGTCCAAATGAAATTTAGTTAGGTTACTTATATATTAAGCCTAAATATATAGTTCAAAAACTCAATCAAACCAATACATTCTCTTCTATCTCAATCTTTTTTTTTTCCCCTTTTGTCCAATGGAAATTCACATTCTTTCACATGTTGAAGCTATTATTGGAATTCTAGTTTTTTTCTTCCTATTATTTCTCATAAGAAAAGCAAAAACTTGGAAAAATAGCAAAAAATTTGGTCCACCCCCTCCACAACTTCCAGGAGCATGGCCAATTATAGGCCACCTCCCTCAAATCCTAAGCGACACGTTAGACGGTCGCAATAGGATCAACAAGGACGGTGAAATTCCTCTGGCCCATACCCTAGGTGCGTTAGCAGATAAGTATGGGCCAGTTTTCACCGTCCGTCAAGGAATGTTTCCAATAGCCGTTGTGAGTAGTTATGAAGCAATAAAAGAATGCTTTACTACACAAGACAAGAACTTAGCTAATAGAGTAGCTACTTGTTCTTGTAAATATCTTGGCTATGACCATGCAAATCTTACATTTGCAAATTATGGACCTTATTGGCGTATGGTTCGAAAATTGGTGGTTAATAATTTGCTATCGAGTAAGAGTCTGGAAAGGCTAAAGCATGTTCGAATTTCAGAAGTGGAGAGTAGTATCAAGGAGTTGTACACACTTTTTGTTGCTAATAAAGCAAACAATGTACCTACTAAAGTTGATATTGGTCATTGGTTTGATGATATGATGTTAAACATAACGGTAAAGATGATTGGTGGAAAAAGATATAGTCAGGTACGTAGAGACAAATCCAAAATTTAAAATTAATCAATTCAAATTGCTATATATATATATATATATACTTACTCCTAACTAGAGGTGGAAAATTTAGCCCATAAAATATGATCCACACAATCGATTGGAATGACCCGTCCATTTATTAGGTCAATTCATACGACACTCATTAGACCATAGTCTAAAAAGTCTATATGTAAGTTTTAAGAAGTTTTAAGGGGAAAAAAAGAGGACAACGTACCAACAATAAATTTTGAACCTAATAGATTATATGGTAGATTTTTAAATTCATAAAGTTTAAATTGTGAATTGATCTGTTCTACACAGGTGAATAATAAAGAGGAGGAGAAGGAAGAAGCGGAACGTTTTAGAAAAGCGTTCAACGAAACGATGTATTATATAGCTATAGTTGGTATAGAGGATGCATTTCCAATTCCATTACTACAATGGCTTGATTTACAAGGTAATATTAAGGTGATGAAACGTATAGCTGATGAAATGGATGTTATTCTTCAACGTTGGCTTGATGATCATACTAATAAGAGGAAAAATAATGATTCTAATGATGATGATGATCAAGATTTGATTGATATAATGTTAACAGAGTTAGATAAGGATGATTTCCAATATGGTTATTCAAGGGAAACTATTATCAAAGCTACTATGTTGGTAAGTGTGCAACTATCTTATATTTCGATTTTAGTGTTATCTGTTGTTTTATTTGCTTCAGTTGTCATATCACCGTATGTTATATGTGTTGATATTTGATACGTTTTTACTTGAGCTGAGAATCTATCAGAACAGTCTCTCTGTCTTCACAAGATAGGAGTAAGGTTGCGTACACATCAACTCCTCAAGCCCCACTCGTAAATTACACTGAATATGTTATTGTTGTTATTGATATGTTTTTTGCTTGAGCTGAGAGTTTACCAGAACAATCTCCATGTCATCACAAGATAGGAATAAGATTGCGTACATACCAACTCCTCAAGCCTCGCTTATAAATTACACTGAATATGTTATTGTAGTTATTGTTATATTATGTTGGTATGTGCTTCAACGGTTGATCTGGCTCTGGTAATTTGATTAGACATGAAATTTAAAAATAGAAGAAAGTAATTTTTAAAAAAAAATTAGCATATTAATTGATATGTGCACATGTGCACTTTTTGTCCTTCAAGTTGTGAATCTACATAAATTAACGAATAATTAAGTGCTTAATCATTCAATTTGTACTGCTATTCCATTATTTAAGGTGATATAGTTTTATAATTATCACACACTTCCTTTATTAGAGATCAAAAACACTCATTTTACTCAAATAATGGTGAAATATTACAGCAGGACCAAATCTAAGAATATATCAATAATTAAGAGATCAAAATGCAATTATTATTTTGTAACATGTTTATTGTTATTTTTAGGACTCACGATTGATATGATTTGAAGGGTAATACAAATTTTTCAATTATTATTTTATAACATTTTTATGTTATTTCTAGGATCCACGATTGATATAATTCAAAAGATAATACATATTTTTCAATTATTATTTATAACATTTTTATGTTATTTCTAGGATCCACGATTGATATGATTTGAAGGATAATACATATTTTTCAATTATTATTTTGTAACATTTTTATTGTTATTTCTAGGACCCACAATT
Organism: Solanum sitiens; assembly: GCA_016801875.1. Lineage (NCBI taxonomy): Eukaryota > Viridiplantae > Streptophyta > Magnoliopsida > Solanales > Solanaceae > Solanum > Solanum sitiens. Next base: position 1,454,125 of record JABWTJ010000151.1, read on the forward strand.
GATATGATTTGAAGGGGTTATACATATTTTATGCTCATACGTACTAATTTAAATTATGTACATTGAAAATCATGATGATTAATGTGTTATTTTTTTTTTTTACCAAATCTAGAATATATCAATAATCAAGAGACCAAAATGCAATAATTATTTTGTAACATTTTTATTGTTATTCTAGGACCCACGATTGATATGATTTGATGGTTAATACATATTTTATGCTTATACGTATTAATTTAAATTATGAACACTGACAATCATGACGATTAATGTTTTTTTTTTTTCCGCAGACTATAGTTTCAGATGCTACACATACCACAGCTGTTCATTTGATATGGATAATTGCCTGCTTACTAAATAATAAACATGTACTAGAAAAAGTTCATGAAGAAATTGACACGAAAGTTGGCAAAGATCGTTGGGTCGAAGATTCAGACATAAAAAATTTAACGTATTTTCAAGCAACAATTAAAGAAGTATTACGATTATATCCACCATCACCTATGTTAGTTCATGAAGCCTTAGCTGATTGTCAAGTACTTGGTTACCATATTTCAAAAGGCACACGTTTATTTGTAAACGTGTGGAAACTTCAAAAAGATCCAAAATTTTGGTCAGAACCTAAAAAGTTTTTACCCGAGAGATTTTTAACAACTAAGGCAAAAGTTGATGTTTATGGTAAAGATTTAGAGTTTATTCCGTTTGGTTCTGGGAGACGATCGTGTCCTGGAATTACTATGGCTATGCAAGTGACTTATCTTTCTATTGCGCGTTTACTTCAAGCATTTGATTTTGATTTACCAAATAATGACCCGTTGGATATGACCGAAGGGCCGGGTTTTACCGCGGTTAAAAAAATTCCATTGGAAGTTGTGGTAAAACCTCGTATGCTTCCTATGTATTATGGGGTTTAATTAATAATTTAAATATCTTAATTTGGTACTTTTGTTGTTTTATTATCAATAATAAAACGTATAGTTTGATCAATAAGATCTACCATTGTATCGTTGTATTGTAATTTGTATTTCTTTCATGAAGTATTTTTTAATCGGAAGTAGTAATTGATTCGTTAAAAAAAGAATGATATTATTATCCTTTTATTTTAAAAAAAGTAATATTTTATAATTCAAATTAAAGTTTTATATTTTATATGTTAAAATGGGATTTTAGTAATAGGACAGGTTCCCTTATTTGTATTCATCAAAAATTTCTTTTTCTTGCAAATATATACGTAAGGTTCCTATGAAATAACATACATCAAAAAACTTTATCTCCAATAATAATTAGTAGTAAAAAAAAATCATTCAAACAGTAAATAAATAGATCGCTGGTAATAATAAAAAAGTCTTTCATACATCCAAGTCAACATTTACGTGTGTAATTTGAATTAATGTTAGTTTCCACGTTTGAAAAAGAAGTTTATTTTAACGGTCTAATTCGTTGGTGATATTATTTATTTGCCTCTAAGATCAATTTAAGTTCTCGAGCACTGGACCAAACTAGATCCATTAAATTCAATATCACGCTTAATTAAAACCCTTGACACAGAGTGTTTGAATATTGGAAATTTAGAAATACTCTCTCCGTTCAATTTTAATTGTTATATTGTGTTTTTTGAAATTTAATTTGACTAATTATAAAAGTTAAATTAGATTACATTAATTCAATAGTTTAAATAAAAAAATTGGTATTTAAAAAACTATACGAAAAGTACTATAAATTGCAATTTCTTACATATCAATATGATGAAAAATCTATCGTAAAATGTTAGCCAAATTCTTATAATTTGACTCTAAAAAGGAAGGCCAAATACATAAACAGATCTCTAAACTTGTTGGGTTTTTCCCCTCAGAAACCTCAACTATGTCATTTTCCTATTGAATTCATTGAACCGCCCATAATTTGTTCCTTTTAAACAAACACCGTTGGCTGATGTGGAATCAAATTTTTGAGGGATATTGATAGAGGATACATATGTTGTTCCAAAACTAACTACTCCAATTGATAGTGAAAATGTTCGAAAATAATTATGTTTTACTTCAAGTCATTTGAACACATTAGAAAACAAATGAGACTAACACAGTTTGTCTTCATTCTTTAATAAAAAACATTACAATACGAACACAATCGAATGCATTTACAATTGAAAAGCCGATCAAAATCAATTAACAATATTTAAAAGAAACAAATTATGGGTGATTTAATGATTTAATAGGAAAATGACGTAGTTGAGATACTTGAAGGGAAAAACCCAACAAGTTTAGGGATTTGTTTATGAGTTCGGCCAAAAAGGAAACTATGATAATTAAAAGTGGACGGAGAGAGTAACTTTAAATAGATCAACTTTATTTATTTTCCATTTTCTGATATTATTTTCATGTAAATTTAAATTTAAAATTCGTCATCACCCAACAAACATAATTTATTAAAATTGTCGATTTTCTTTTCTCTTTAATTTTATCAGGTGAGAATATAATGAGAATTTTATCATATGCTTGAAAAGATATGGAGTTTCAATTATTTTAATTTTTCTATGGTGTAAAATTTATTTAAAGAAAAATCATTTTTTAATTAAATTCTTGCTGTTCTTTTGTACCTACCTCTGAAAGGCCTGTAACTCCTCACGTTATATATGGACCCAATCTCCAATGTATTTTGTTTTATAAAAGTAATGTTATTAATTGATCGAGTCGTAATTCTGATGGAATGGTAAATATTTTATTTTAATCAGAGATTTTAAGTTTGAATTTTTTGGATATGAAGTTGATGTTGTTAGAAAGCATTTTATTTATGCGAATTTAAATTTAAACGTGTTCTAATATGAATATTAAACACCGAAAAGAAAAAAAAAAGTTATTAATTGATGAAGATGTTTAGATTTGGTCAAACAAGTACAATAAATATCTTTAGGTGGTTCAATAATAATAAATGAGAAGTTTGCTTTCTATCGTATAATTAGAAAGTTATGAATTTCAATGATGAAAATATTTTTCTACAAAAATGTCAAATAAGACTGATACAATAGCTTCTTATGATTTGATTTATAATTTTGTGTATAGCAAAAATTTGGTATATGAAATTTATATTTAGGTTGAAATCCATACATACTTGTTTGGTTGAATTCAAACAGGGTGGCTCAACATTATTTATATATGGTCTGAAGTCAATATTTTGATGAGAGGCCTTCATTTTCATTTATTAATTCGACTTAATGATTATTTGGTTGGAAATAAGTTATACATGATTTATTATTTAGCATAAATTATCTTGGAATAAGTTATTCCACCATATACATATGAGATAACTTATCGGCTTATTCTATATGTAGAAATGATGGGATAAATATTTCAGGACTATATACCTTATACTTCACACCAATCACCAAACGACTCATAATTGTTGTACATGGGAATTTTTTGTTCAACATTTGAATTACAAGAATGTTTCTAATAACTTCTTATAGTCAATTTATCTTGATATATTTTTGGGGATGTATTACAAATTTAAATTCTTCTCTTTTCTCTTTGTTAACTAAACATATTTTTCTCAATTTGAATTATAACAAATGATTATAAAGATAAAATATAACTATGAAGTGGAAATAAACTATGATTTTCTTGGAGAATACTACTACTACTACTGTTCTAATTTAGCTGACCCTGATTTGGAATACAATAGGCAAATTAACTATTTTTATAATGTAAATTCGGACATAAAATTTTAATTTTTAAAATTTTAAAGATTTAATTGTCTATGTATTTTGAAATCTTCATAACTCCTCTAATTAAGAAAATTCGTTACATCTAATTAATTTAAATAAACAAAATATGTATCTCAATTTTAAAATTCGACAGATACATATATATCTATGATTCATATTCATATATCCTAAGCACAAAATATGATAGAGAAAATAATATTTAAAATTATAAAAAATCTTAGTACTTAAGATCTAAAATATATATATTTAAAAACTTCATAAAAATATTATAAGTAACGTCGTTATAATAAGTCAAAATATAGCTCTTTTATTTTTAACATAATAAAATAGATCTCACCTTCATATATGACTAGACTTACCAATCACTAGAACTTTTATTTATTTAATTAAAAAAATAAATATAGCTCTTATATATATCTCAATCTCATTTAACATTAAATATAATTCTTCTTCTTTCTTTTTCGTCTCTAATACCCAAAAATCCATAGAAAATGCATAAATTATTTGCAGTAAGGTCCTTAAGTTCTACCATAGCCAAAAACTTCAAGTCCCTACAAAATCAACAAGCTGCTTTTTCTACTTCATTACTATTGGATGATACTCAAAAACAGGTAAATAAATTATACTTATTATACCACAATTTTTCATTTTTAAATTGAAATTGAAGGAACAAATTATACTAATTATATTTTGTTTGCATAATTTTGTAGTTTAAAGAAAGTGTAGCAAAATTTGCTCAAGAGAATATAGCTCCTTATGCTGAAAAGATTGATAGAACAAACAGTTTCCCAAAGGTTAATAAATTCATTATCTTTAATTATGTGATTAAGGTTTAAAGATTTTAATCAAAATATGGTTATAGAGATTAATTATTTGTCTATTTCATGATTTTCGTTCAGGAGATTAACTTGTGGAAATTGATGGGAGACTTTAATTTGCATGGAATTACAGCACCAGGTAAAATCGTAAAAATGATAATATAAAAAAATTTATAATAACAATGTATATAATATAAGATAAGAATAATATTATTTAATTATGATTAAGTTGCAATAATTCATATATATTTATAAATTTCGTATTGGGATCAAAAGATATTGGATAATGCCTATCCAATTGTAAGAAAAATTAGTTTATAGGAGTATTATATAATATATAGTCTTATGAAGAACTAATTGCATTATAGTAAGGATTCAATAGAAATAAAAAGAATATAAATAAATTTTTATATATATAAATGTCCTTTTCAAAGCAAAAGACCAGAGGCAGAGAGTAGTTAAATGAAGTAAATGGAATAAATGGTGCTAGGGATGTAAGTGTTAATAAATGACCCGATAGATTTTTATGAATTGAACTCAAAATAATTTAAATTTAGATAAATTTTAACTCAATAGTCAGGCGTTGTCTATTTCAAAATGATTGTCCATAAAGTCTAATATAATTCTAAACTTCAACCTGTGTTTTTATATTTACTAGCTAACTCACGTATTTTGCCCAAATATTTTTCATTCATCTAATAGAATGGGATCTCGAATTCTAGATCAAGGTCTAATCTTGAGTCTCAATCGACCCAAGTCAAGGTCTGAGTCACAATCTCAGATTCGGGCCTAGGATCAAATATTGGGTCTTGGGTCAAGGTTAGGGTCGAAGTCAGATTTGGACGTTAGGTCCCAACTTAATTATGTCTCTAGAGTAAGGGTCAAATCTCAAGCTGACGGTCACACCAAATCAGGTCTTGAATCGGGGCTCATGTCTAAAGTTTTGGGTTGATTACGGGTTGGAGCTCATGTCTTTTAAGTCTCGAGTTGATTTCAGTCAAGCTTGGATCTCGAATCTCGAGGCAGGCTCGAGTCTGAGTCTCGAGTCTCATCCCTACAACTTGTCTCAAATTGATAATTATTTACATGTTAAATTAATGACAGTGCTATCTCATGAATAAATAATCATATCGTAAAAAACAAAACATAAAAATTCCCACTATGTATTATTATATAGTATAGATTTTAGTGAAACTTTGTACAGGCCAATTTTTTCTTTTTTTTTTTAAATAACATATTCCAATTGGAGAAAAACTATAATATACGTAACATCGCAGAAAACAAGGACATATATCATTTTTTTTATAATATTATTTTGATCAATTATTTCCACAAAATAATGTCACAAAATCAAGTGGACAATTATATTTCTAACAAAGTGAACAACATTTTCAATAATATATTCCTTCCGTTTCATTTTTTGTGTCTATTCTCATAAATATTATTAGTTATATACAAAAATTAGCTAGCGTTTGAGTTCTGTTAAACGTGTAACAGAGAAATATGGCGGTCTCAACCTTGGATATTTATATCATTGCATTGCCTTAGAAGAAATTAGTCGTGCATCTGGTTCTGTTGCTGTTTCCTATGGTGTTCAATCCAATGTTTGCATTAACCAATTGGTAACTATTTATATATATAAAAATAAATAATATGCTTTATAGGTACAGTACAACATGTTCAAATAGTTGTACTGTATATGTTGACATGACGATTAAATTTTGGCTGACATTTTAATTTTTAGGTGAGAAATGGAACCCTTGATCAGAAGCAAAAATATTTGCCAAAGGTTCTAATAATTTTATCCTTCTTACTTTTATTAATTTTTTTGAATGAATGCGCTAAGCTTTTGATATGTCCGAAATTCAAAAAGAAAAAAGAATCGAATCATCAGAATCTATTGTATGCGGTCTAATTTTGATTTTGTCATGAAGCTTATAAGTGGGGATCACATTGGGGCTCTAGCCATGAGTGAACCAAATGGTAATTTGTTGTAATTAATTTATTTCATTATCAATTTTGTTTTTCCTTATAATCACTTATTAGGTAATTTCAATATCGCGTAGATATACTTTTATACTGTCAATATATAGAAATTAAACGATTAATAACACTTTTTTTTTTTTCACTTTGATCAGCTGGGTCAGATGTTGTTAGCATGAAGTGTCGAGCCGATCGTGTCGATGGTGGCTATGTTTTAAATGGAAATAAAATGTGGTGCACCAATGGTCCTATCGCTAATACTTTGGTATATCTCTCTCTTCGTAATTATTATTTCATACGTTCATCTTTACTTGTTCAGTATCGACTTGACTCGCCTTTTACAGAGCAATAAATACAAGTAAAAGTTTTCCTTTTTCCAACTTGATATTTAGACACAAATTGATCTACTATTTAATTTCGTATTCATATATGTGGACTATAATACTATAATTTTCATGGTACATTCTTAAATTTTGTTCTTAATTTATTAATCAGATTGTTTATGCAAAAACGGATACTACTGCTGGTTCAAAAGGAATTACAGCATTTATCATCGAAAAAGAAATGTTAGGGTACGTCTCACTTGTAAAATTCAAATTCTGAATCCATTATCTTTATACTCGTATTAGAAAACCACCATAAATATCTCAAATAAATAGCTTTTTCTATTTAATTTCATAAATATGTTGAAAATGCAGATTCTCAACTGCACAAAAATTGGACAAACTTGGGATGCGAGGAAGCGATACGTAAGTTTAAATTAATAAATATCGAGCGAATTACTAGTTCCTTAGTACTATTTTTTTTTTAGCGTAGCTAGCAATTCGCCCGATAATAAATATTATGGAAATTGTAGTAAATCTCATATGGACTCAAAAATTGCAGGTGTGAACTTGTATTCGAAAATTGCTTTGTTCCTAAAGAAAATGTTTTAGGCCACGAAGGAAAAGGTAAAAAAAAAAAATTGAAAAATCTCTACAAATACGATATTGTATGTATCATTTATTTCATCACGTACATTAATTTCTCAATTTTTCGTATGTATCAGGAGTGTATGTTTTAATGTCGGGGCTAGATTTGGAACGACTTGTTTTAGCAGCAGGACCTATTGGAATAATGCAAGCATGTATGGATATTGTTATTCCTTACGTTCGACAAAGAGAGCAATTTGGAAGACCTATCGGCGAATTTCAACTTATACAGGTATATATATATATAACTGTAACGTCTTTTAGGTCACTAATTTTATTGAGTCGCTCTTAAATTCAGACTTTTTTCCGTCTAGGGAAAACTAGCTGACATGTATACTGCTTTACAATCTTCAAGGTTAGAATTTCATTCGAATTTTTTTTTTAAAAAAAAAATTTAGTAAATTCATATTCCTATGTCAATTATTTTTTATTGTGTATTTTTCAGATCATATGTGTATGCTGTTGCAAAGGATTGTGACAATGGGAAGATTGATCCAAAGGTTTTTTTTTTTAATTTTATTTTGTGTCATTTTAGTTGTTTTTATAACTTATTTCTAAGTTTGTAAATTATTTTAATTTTCAGGATTGTTCTGGGACCATACTACTTGCAGCTGAAAGAGCCACTCAAGTAGCTCTGCAGGTGAAAAAAGAGCTTTTTTTAAAGTGAAATTGTCGATATGTATAACTTAAATTCGTATTTAATACGTGTTAACGTTTAAATGAAATTGCAGGCAATTCAATGTCTAGGTGGAAATGGATATATAAATGAGTATCCAACAGGACGTTTACTACGAGATGCCAAAATGTATGAGATTGCAGCAGGAACTAGTGAAATAAGAAGACTTGTAATTGGCCGTGAGCTATTTAAACATCAATAATTAATTAGGGGATCCTACATGATTTAATATCTTAATAAAAAATAGTATGTTCAATCAACAAATTATTGTTCTCGATGTTTAATCTACACACCTTTCCAGAAGGTTACAAGAATTATAGCACAATTATTATCACTACATTCTATCCTTCTTAAACCTTTCTCGTATTATTAGAATTTTATTTTTTAAAAAAATGGAAAGAGAACTTACATTTGATCTTTCCGTAGGAAAAGATACGAAGATAAAAAAGAAATACTTGGATATCTTGTAGGACTGTTGAGAGAGAAACTCAAGATTCTACGTACTATCACTATCACTGCAATAAAAATAATTTTTAACGTTAAAAATATTGACATTAATAAAGAGTACTATCTTTACCAATATTAGTTAAGTGTTATTCAAACCAATGTCGCTAAAGGCTTTAAAAACATATAAAAAATGCTAATTACCGCTAAAAATAAGGCGATTGATGCGAATGATCATCAAATTTTTTATTAAATACCCACTTAGCCGTGTAAGATATTTATCTTTCATACTCCACGATAACAAAGAAATCGAAATTAATCATTCGATGTCTACTTTTCTTCCCTATTCAGTTCCTATACAATTTGTTACTTAAGAGTAACAAACTTACGATTATACCTTTGATTAGCCATGACACTGATAAGCACGTTAAGCAAGCAAATGAAAGTATACAAAAAAAATAAAAAAATAGACAACAAATAGAGTTTAAAAAGGTCTCAATTATCTCCAAGTTCTAAAACTAGTTTTTTTTTTTCTTTTTTTTGGTAGTTTTACAAATTTATTTTTTTTTGATTTTTTTATTTTGATTCCAACTTGTTCCTATATGTACACCTTATAATCCTAAAGATGAAAGTACAAAAAGGCACAACTTCCCCTCATGGTAAAATTTTAGCTCAACCTCGGAGGTAAAAATTAACCTCACAGAAGCTCTATATACAAAAATTTTGCCTTGATCATCTCAGAAAGCTAATTTGGCAACTTGAGCTCATTGTATGGACTGTAAGGCATCAAAATTCGCTGACAGACGGTTCAATGAAGCTGAGAATCACACGTTGGTTAGTGACCGTCCTCCTTTGTGCTTGCACTGGCACCTCCTCTGGCATGTTTGAAGTCGTCCAGATTTCGGAACTCTTCTCTGAGTAGTCTATCCAGTTCTGGAAGCTTCTTCAAAGGTGCTCTCTGACCTCGCTGCTGACGAAAATGGTGAAAGGCCCTTCCAGAATGATTGCAGTAAGATCATGTTAGTAAGACCATAAAAATACTTCCAATACAAAATCTAGGTATCAACAAAAGCAAAGTTTATGTGTACATATTGTCTCTAAACTCACTCTAAATCAGCCCTTCCACAACACCTTCCCCAACATACCCGAGTTTTTCCTTTTAACAAAAGGGAAAAGGTGGTCGGATGCACTATATGCCCCATTCGTGTATATTGGGAACCCACCCCACTTTTTATTCGATAGTCACTCAGAACTAAAGTCCACTATAAGGTATATGTTTTGTTTTACTTAGTCAGAAGTGCTAATGGTTCAATTGGTTTCAAGTTAATTATTGAAGGATTTGATCGCTAGCTTCTTCATTTGCAACTTAGGTTACAGGTATATGTTGGTTTCAGTAACACACTTCATTTGCAGCAGTAACCTAAGTTGCACGGACGCTTAAGCAAGCAAGCAAGCAATAGTCACTCATAACTACAGTCCACTATTAAGGTATATGTTGGTTTCAGTAAGGGACTCTTTCAAAGTCCCTTACTGCTGTGATAGAGGGAGATCCCTTGAAGTTTTGCCCACGGGGCAAAAGAAGGGGTCAAAAGTTCAATATCATCAATTTCCAAGGTCATTGGTGTAATTTCCTATGTGATAGATCAACAAGAGCTTCACAACCAGGAGGTCCTCTAAAGAAGGCAGCAAAAATTGATCATGGCATGTTACCATGATGCTTCTGCTGACATGCTTAGGCACATGGACTTTGAAAGAATACGAAGCTGTGGGGATCCCAGGTGAGGAGAACAAGAGAAGAAAAAGAAGATCAAAATGCAAAAGAAGAAACTACAGGAACTTGGAAGGGAAAAAGAAAAGCAAACAAAATCAAGCCTGGAAGAAAGGATTCAAAGTTAACTCTTCCATTTGTGTTTACAGTTGGCTATAAATAATGCTGTTATTCAGAAACCATTTTTTAAGCATTGCCTCTCTAAAATTAAGAGATTTAAAAAACACAGAACATGGATCACTGAATGAAGTGAATCTAAAATTGGAAAGGCGAGTAATCAGAGGTTTAAAAAGATTCAGCAAACATAGGTTCTAATTTGGGGCTAAAACAATTACTATAAAAAAGTATCCTATCTACATGATACCTTAATTCCCAGTGCTTTGATCCTTCAATGTCATCCGGAGTCTCATAGGTTTCCAAAAAAAAAAAAAAAAAGGAGGGAAGGACACGGAAACGAGAACTTTCAAACAAGGTAAGGTATATTACCAGTACTTCTCAAGGCCGTAAAGGTTTCCCCTATTGTAGGTGTCAAGCGTCAATCTCTCAAAGTCGTCATAAAGGTCGTCCCTAAATTCCTTTTCCAAACCATAACTGAAACACAAACACAGTATAATGAGCAGTCAAATAAGTATGGCAGAAGGGAAAAAAAAGGCAATTGACTGTTGAAGAGGAACTGTTGAAGTTGCATACATGGAGGTGGATCTAGAAAACAACAGCTGAAGGGTTCAAAAGTAAAAGGGAAAACAAAATGTCATATTTCTTCCCTTTTTTCCATGCAAGTCACAATGGCATGTAAACACTACCTATAAAATCTAAATAGGCACTCCATCCCATAGTTATAATTAGCAGCTGCATCTTCTTGAGCCATCTTTTGGAACTCATTGTACATAGAACGTATGAACATGTTCCGCAGAAAATACGACCAAAACCTGTACAGTGTATTCATTTCCTGCATGTCAAAAAGATAAGAACCTTTAGAGAAAATTAACTTATGCAATTTAGGCACGCAAGTACACAGACAAATGGGCAGTATATGGACAAATAGATGCATCATACATGTATATATGCATAGAGAGAGATGAGTTAGAAACCTCTCATTATGAGTTCAGCCAATTGCTTAGTAAGAATATTGCTCATTTATAAAGTTTGTAAGCATTCATGTGATTCCTTTCAAGCAATATAAGGATTCCAAATTCAAGAGAACTGTCCTTTTTGTACAGATCTATTTTAAAATTGGATCTACCAACAAACAGTACCTTTTAGGTAAAGAACAGTACTACTTGTGAAGATTTGCATCATAAGTGGGTTTTAAACAAAGACTACATTCTAGGTACTGGAAAAATTGTTTTTCTTCATGAGGGCACTGGAAATTGTCTGTGAATACTTGGATAAATTTCTCAGAGACCTAATGTTAAAACATTCTAGTAATATTTTGTTACTATCAACAATAATAAGATGAATTTTGACTGGTCAAAACAAAAACCTCAAGGAAGTCATTGAAATCATGAAACAAATTTCCAAATTATACATAAAGAAATAAGTCATCTTTATTTTCATATCCCACCCCTGAAATGAACTTGCAGAATAAGAGTGATAAATTACTCACATTTTATACCCTCAAGAAGCAATTCACTGTTATTAAATTTAATATATTTTCTCTTTGTTTCCTTTCTGTCATCCTCAAGGAGACGGTGATGCTATTATGGAACTAGTAATCAAACACAAGCCAATGCAGAACAAAAATTAAGTAGGCACCTCACTGCAACCAATTCCAAGTTTCTTGCGATCAGTCAGACAGCGCTTATGATACTTCTTGTACCTAAAAGATGGAAAACCCAAAACCAACATTCAGGAGCGAAAAGAGATGCACAATAAGTCAGTGCACATGCAGAGCCGCGCATGAACAGATAAATGCACTTGAATACAAAATGCATAGAACACCAACTCCTTATGAAAGTAAATCTACTCACAGCTGCTGTGTAAAACCATTTTCTTGTAGTAGCTTGTGACTTGGATGCTGGAAGGGTGGAAATGGTTTAGGCATGGAACCAACAGGCGGACTATTACTAGCAAGATTGCTGTGCGGAGAGGCACTCAATTTTGAAGGCCTTGACCTGTAAACAGAAGTTCAGGTAACTAAGTTATTGTGTAACAACCCAGAACTGTTTTCACAATGTCCATAATAATCATATATTTCATAGACTTGCATTTGCTCTTTGACAAAATAATTAAATAATCTCAAACATATTACAATACACAACTAAATTAGAAGAACACCAGGATCCAGAACATACACATGACTGTCAGGAGGTGTAGAACCAAAGAAAAACCCAACCGAATCGCTAGGTGGACTTTCAGATATTGCTCCTACACTGTTACGAGAAACCCCATGATTCCGGTAATTTCCAGAAAACAGCCGCTGCTTATGTATTGGATGTGGCTTAGCAAATCCTTTGTTTTGCTTTCTCCGAGAGTTAGAACTTCCAGGACCTTCAGTGTTTTTTCCTCCAGAAGAATGATCCGCATACTTTGATTTTGATAAAGCAGCACCAGTACCAAAAGACCTAGTAATGTCATCTCTAGGATCATTATTGGAGCTGTTAGATCTATGACTGGATCGTGTAGCTTTAAGCTCCTGGAAGATGAGAGATCAATATAATACATAAGTTGAATGAATAGGGAAAGAATGACCTTATTAAAGCAACCACCAACCTGCTCATAGAAGTAGAGACCATCATTTATTGCAGAAGCAAGCTCAGTAGATATTGGTTTTGATTCTTTTCCAGCAGTTCCAGATACCTGAGATGCCCGAGTGTTCTGTAGAAAATCCACACAGATGAGGTAATTAGCCTAATTACACAACACTCAAGCCCATAGTGTAGCAGAAATAAAAGAGGCAAGTCATGTTTATTTTTGGATAGGAAAAAAAAGGCTGTTTAAGCACAACAGCTCATTTTTCTACATGCTTCTCCTAAGCTGCATCAGTTGCAGTATCTTAGCTTTTCCATGAATTTGACCAAAACTTTTGTCTATAGGGCAACTGATTTTGGAACTTGTTGAATCTTGATGGTACAAACTATCCTAGCCATGCAAATTAAAGGCTAGCAGATGAAAGACTTGTAAGGAACACAAAGAGAGAATCTAAGGAAAGCATCAGCTTTTACACACCAACCCCAGCTGTCAATAACAAGGCTGCAAATTACAATTACCTTCCTAAAAACAAAAATATAAAGTGACGCATCTAGTGAAATCCCAATAAAACCCCATATTGACTACAGGAGTCCAGCTTCGGAAGCATAAGAATCCTAAACACCATTCCAAATGTACACTCGAAAAAGAAGGGCTCATAGATAATTAGCTACTGCTTGGTGCCTTAGAGAAATTAACTAGTTACCTACTGAGAAAATAGAATAGCTAATTAGCTAATGCCTGGTGACTAAAATAAAGAAATAAATTAATGACAATTTTAATTGAATTAGTAAAGTGACATGGCAAATTCAATTATTAAATTAATAAACTGAAAAAAACACAAAGAAATAAAAGCTGAAGAAGAAGAAATAAGAGAAGACAAAAATGGGGATTTATACGCACTATGCAGCAATATACGCAACGAAGAAGAAAGAATGGGATAAAAACAGTCTGATATATACGCAGCATCGAGCCAACACTGCTTGTGATTACTTACACAATTTAGTAACTTCTTTTTATTTTTATAATGGTGTCGCTTAAGTAGCTTGGCCCACCTCGACTAATCTACCGAGTACATTCTAGCTCCCACCTGCACAAGTATTGGTTAACTTTACCCACACCAATACCTTAGAACACATAGAACATAGCCTCAATTGCAGTTCTACATTGGCTCCCAAGGTTGTTACCCAAATCTTTGACCGCTTGGCCACCCCCTTGGAGCTTACACTATGTAATAACTAACAATGAAGACAAAAAGTTATTTTCAATTTTGGTGTATTTTTCTAATAGTTATTTGTGGTTCATATATAGAAACAAACTTCTGTATAGGCGGGGACCTGTGGCTGTCCATTCACATTCTTTTGAAGACTTCCTCCTAACTGATTTATTTGGAATGCAAATATTCCATTAAAAGCAAAGTATTTATTGGTTGTTGGTCCGTTATTGACATAACATCAATTGCTATATAACTTGAAAATCCCTTCTCATCCTTGAGCTTAATCATCAGATTGTGTGTCGGAAGGGGAACAAGACATTTCTTTTCATCTTGATTCTACATAGTCTGTCCAGTCAAAGAGCAAGGGACTACAACCTAAAACCAATTTATTGCTACATCAAGTCTGCTTGAGCAAGTTTCCTGTTGCTTTGTGGGGTAATGCTGCAAGCCTTTTCCTAGGTATCGATCCACTGGTAGATCTTCAGCGAGACCAGGAGTTCCTATTAATTTCTTAAGCTTCTATTGAATTTCCAGTTTAGCTCAAGGCACCCCTGGTCCTCTTATTTATGTTTTTCAATACAAAAATTAATTTTTCTTATAATATGAATAAGTAGGTATCTCAGGCACCTTACTAACAAATACTTTATCTAATTAATAGTTAGTTAGTTATAACTGCAGTTAATGCATGTCCACGATGTTATGGTCCCCGGATATGGATCTGGTTATGGGACGCTGTAGTGTGAAATCTAATGTTTTCTTCGTACGACCTATGGTGCTGGTTCGTTAAGAGAGAACCTGCAATCTCTTGAGTTTGAAGTACTCAAAGACTTCAATAATTTTTCTGCTTATATTTTCAGTCACCAGATAGTTTAAATACAATACTTATAAAATAACTACCCCTAGAAACTAGGACATGACTTCCTAACTTAACTGGAATGAAAGACCGCACGCACTATGACAAGACTGCACTATTACAGGAAAATAACTGCATTATTACAGGAAAATAACTGCTACTAAAGAGAAATTACTGCAGTAACTATTGGATAACTAAGGAGCGGTAACACACTACTTAGATGTGGTCAAGTACCTGAGGACCTGGATTGTCAATGTACAAAATGAGGTATACACATTAATGAGGAAAGCACCTGAGGCAGGAGGCCCCACATTTTCAAAGTACAAAACAAGGCATAGGCATTAATTAGAAAAGGAAATAAAGGGTTGAACTATATAGTTCAAATCCCATAAATTCTATCACAACTAGATTGGCACAAAGTATTGAATAGGACCCTCTTGTAATTGCATAATCAGAATATCAGCTGGATCCAAAGGGAAGACTGCCAGTAAGAATGCCCACGTCTGTAAATTCTTCCCCAAAATTCAAATACTTATTACTAGAACTACAAACCAAGGAAAAAATATAATACGATTTGTGGCATGTCGTGAAAGTAATACAATGTAAATTCTATGGCAATTCATCGGAATGTTCAAAAGAATCAAATATTACATCTCCCATTTTTCGCATCCAGAAACTAATATCACCAGGATTATACAAGACCTGATTGTACCTGTAACATAAAATAGGAGTCTATCCTTCAGTTGTTAATGCATGTAGTAAAACTCCTAGGGATCGTTTGGTGTGAGGGATACAGATAAATAGTGATGGGATAAGAAAATAGTGATTGGATAAAAAATTTGTATCTTGTTTGGTTACCATGTTTGGGATAACTTATCCCACCATTAACCATTTATATCATAGTGATGGATAAGTTATCGCAACATAGCTAACCCCAGGATAACTCATCTTGGGATAACTTTTTCCCAACCAAACGGCCCCTTAGGAAGTTTGACATAAAACCAAGTGAAGTCTAAACACGTGACAACAAATTCAAAGAAAAAACGATCTTCGGAAACTGAATTCACCCAAATAGAAGACATGGAAAGTTATTTTCTTACCCGAGTTACAATGACAAGTTTCTCAATAGCCTCATCATTAACGTACATCTCATCATCTTCTTCATCAACTCTTCATGAAGCAACACACCAAGAGTTAACAATATAGTCAGCAATATTGAACCAATAAGAGATATTTGATCATACAAAATCTGTCCTCACAGTATGATTTGGTTATTCCATGTGGAGTTAACAGATAAATGAAGTAACAGTGATAGCAATTACCATAAATACTTTTCCTTTTTGAGATAAGGCAAGTATTATTGATATCAAATCTAGCACTAAGAAAGAATAGTAGTTACATCCAAAAGAAGAAACAAAAAAGAAGAGTCTAACCTGGTTATCTACACAAAAGATTCTATGAATTGTAACAGGGACCACAAATTCTTCTTCTTCCCAAGACTCAACGCAGGAGCTCGTAACTATAAGATCACTAGTTGACATTTTTAACCTATTTCGGGGTGGCAGATGACTTCCTACCAGCTATAGTAAGAAGATCAAGGTCCAAAAGCTATATATTTTAAAATAAGCCCACAGGCATAACCAGTCTCCTTCAGAGACATACCAATTCTCAATTTATGGAAGCAAATCAAGTATATAAGTATCGCTATATGACACTTTTTGAGGGGGGGAAATGTTAAACATGCATATAAAACAGGTTTTTCACCTTAACCTTACAACTAGCAAACAAGAAGACACCTATAATATTAACCAAATTGGTTAGATTCTGGGAGGGAAAGAGATGTTCAAATTTGCTAAGTGTACAAGTAAATGAAGCATCGTATGGCCAAATTGCATTAGATAAGCTGAACAGCAACATGTGTAAACAGCAGTGCCAGTCATCAGCATATCTTTGTGTAGAAACAAGCCAGCTATGAAGAAAAACCAAGAGAAATTCTAACAAATTTAGATAAGAAAATAAGCAAAACAAAGTTACAGAAATTGTCTATACCTTCCACTCAAAGAGGACTGGTCCTTTTTATTTTCAAGCTCCATCTCTTCATCAAGCATGAATGTGCTCGAGAAATCATTAGATAAGTCGTCTACATTCTCTTCTACAACATTTGATGCCATAACCATTCTTGCATCACCACTTCCTTTGTCAACTCTGTGAGTTGAACCATGGAATCCAGATTTCTTCCTACTGGTTTCTGCTTTACTAAACACTGATACTTTATTAGCATGTTTCTCTAATGATGCAAGCTCACCTACACGATTTTCTTGGGAAAATCTGACTTGAACTCCATCCTCTTTATTTTCATTGACCTCATCCTTCTTTATAACCTTATCCACTGAGTGTTCCACCGGGGTCAAAGGGGATGATTTCTGATCAGCACTAGCTGAAACCCACTTTGACCATTCATCACGTCTTCTCAACTTGTCTCCCTGCAGAAATTAAGCAAACAACACATTAACAAATAAGGACAAAGGGACAGGAGTATTTAATGTAGAAGGCAAAGAAAAACATAAATCTACTGATAGGCTAACTACAAAACTCACTCTACTAGCAAATTGTCAAATTAGTCTCAATACATTTACCCAACTTGCAAATTTGTTATGATGGCTTGAAGTCAGTAGAAAAGGTAAGACCAGGAAAGGAGAATCGGAGCAGCAAATAAGAAGGAAAACCAAGGAGGGAAACCTACAAGTTGAACTTTACCTTTCTATTTCTTTTGTTTCACCTTTGCTTTACTTTTTGTTTATTTTCTTCTTTACTTATCCTGTTCTGAATTTCTTAACTTCATTTTTACCTTACTTGGAGGTCTTAGTCTGCCCAACAGTACACCAAGGAACCATTTTGGAAGCAATTAAAAGATGATAAGAATACAATACAAACAGCTTAGTAAGAGAAAATTGGAACATATATGTAAAAAATTAATTGGGAAATTTACTTTTTTTCATGCCAAAAGGAAAGGAAAGAGACAATGGGGTACTCGAGCAAAAGGGAAAGCATTTTACCTTTACTTCAACAGTGCTTGAAGCCTGCAATGCATCAATTATAAATGCTATATCTGTACTCATTTTTTTAACCTGAAGCAGAAATGGGAAAAAGAATATCTGCAATCAGAGCTATTTCATTTCACAGAAAGGATAAATGCTTAAATGTGTCAGACATTATAAAAGACGAGAATGGAATGGACCAAATCCAAGTTTAACACATGAAAAACTAACGGACTTCAATATTTTTTTTAAAAAGCACTGCATCCTATCAGACACTCTAGCATAAATGAGAGTGTTTCTGAGAAGTTTTGAGATTGTACCCTTTTGAACTCAGCGATACTAGAGATTGGAACCCAACCTTGATAGTCCATTAAGGTAAGCAAGAAGCGGTCATTCTGCAAATTCTGATCACTGCCAAGGCAAAAGGTACATATTTTTTATATCAATCTACAGTAGTCAAAAAATTCTAGGACAATTGCTGACAAAGTAATTAACCCACAAGAGCTGTATCTGTGCAACAATACTTCTTTTTTGATTGGTCTATGCAACAATACTTCTTGAAATATAAATCCAATAAGAGTGGGATCATCCTCATTATGAACTTCAACATGTTATTTTAAGGAGTGTCCATGAAAAGGTCACCTACTATTATTCCTGCCCTACAAGATTACAACTGTAACTATACAATACCAATGAAGATGCAAAGAGTACCACAATCAGGGAATAATTACATCTATTCAAGTAAACATAAAGACAACCAACGCAAATAGAACTTTTATCTTGATGTAATCACCTGAAATAGTATTCAATTTGCTTCAATATGCTCTCTCTCAAAGCTAATGCAGGTGATGGTGGAGTAGAGGCTCCAGAGCTAACAGAATGTGGGACAAAGAAAGGTGGGTAAGGCACTCTTACAGGAGGGGGAGAAGGAAGAAAATATATAGCTCCTGGATGACCTGTAAAATAGTCAGTAGTCATTCACTTTTAAAAACAAATCAAAGACTGACAATAAACAATTAATTACACTGATAGAGATGAACTGTTAAGGAGAAGGGGTAACAGTTGATAAGGTCAATATTAGCGCCATCAGCAAAGCACCACTATAAGAGAGGGTGAAATAGGAGCAGTACAACTTAAAGGGTAAAAAGCCAGGGACATCAAGCTACTTTTGATGGTAATTGCCATATGCCAATTTTGTATTTTTAAGAATAATGAGGTCACTTATTCATGAAGTTAGTTATGCAAAAATTACCAGGAAAATTTGCACCATCCATGTAGCCCGGGGCTGGACCAAAATATGGAGGCCTTAGGAAAGGCCTTAGCCCCATACTTTGTTGCAGCTGAATGTCATCTTTAGAACCCACAGGTCGCTGATTAGACAAGGTTGAACTAAACTGGCCACCACGTTCTTGTGTATTAGGTCTTCCTCTGTAGAATTTGGCATCATGGTCATTTGGATCCCCTCGTGACGGGGGGCGAAACCCACCATTTATAGGGGGTACAAAAGCTTGAGATGCAGCATCACCATCGGACCTAGCCACGTGACCTTCAGCTCCTGAAAAAGGCCCTCGAGGGGGCGGGTATGCATACCCTGGAAGAGGAATATGCGGCATAGGTACCATACTTTGATAAAAAGGAGGGTATCCTGATTGGTGGTAAGCCAAGGGCACAGGAAATGATGGCACACCATTTTGGTTGTGCCTAGGCCCTGGTCTTTGTTGAACTGCGGATGATGACTTATTTGAAGACTTGGCACTAGAAGACCCATGAAACTTTAGCTGCTCACCTCGGACCTACAAGACAACACATTGACATCATCAAATATATTTCATGGTAATACATCCTAGTTCATGGTAGTAGGGAATAAATCCATCCGCAGAGGTGTAATGACCGACAAAGTCACCATATTAAGAACCTATTTGAATGTACCAGATATGATGCAGTATCTTGCTAAGTTATAAAGACAAAGTATTACTTCAACACACAATCAACAGACATAGAACAATGACTAATCAGTTTTGACATTTAAGCTGAAACAGATGGAAGAAAAGCACACTACAAAAACATCAAAAATCCAAAAAATTATGACAACTAAAAGAACTACATCTTAATCCCAAGCTATATGGATCAGCTACACGAGACCACAATATCTATTCGAATGACTGTTTCTGCAGCAGTACACTTCTTCTCTAGCAATTGTTCGGCAATACTACACCATTTTTTGGTAACCAATTTGGTAACATCTCTCAGCTTTCTAGTGACAATTCCAGTGGCAATGAGCCTCTTTCCATTAATCGTTTTGATAGCACCAGTCCTATTCCGACCAGCATTCTGCCATTTTTGCAGCAAATTTTTTCATGACTGAAACAACAATGCCTCCTCTTATAGTAGATGCTCCAGCAACACTGCCTCTTCAGATAATTCAGCCAGTTACTTTTCAACTTCCCAAATAAACATTTAAAATGCTTGCCGCCATGAACTTGGAGGGTGCGTTTAAAATGTCAAGAGAATCATTCAGAATGTTGTATCTTCCAGAACTCATTCACTTCCAGACATTCTCTTGTATAGACCAATGTTACTGACATCAAAATGATGCAAATCTAATTCCTTATGAAATATTAAGTTTTACTTTTCCCTTTCACAGTAAATTGAAACATTTTGTTATTATATCAAACAATTTAAGTGTGTAAAATATTAAATACTAGTTCTGTCCCAAACAATGATATAGTCAGATTATCTTCATTCCATATGTTCCCTTCTTTCTCCATGTATATATACAATCAAAGATACACTTACAAATGGCGTCTTTATAGTTCAAAAATCAACTACATAAACAACAACTCATCACATATACCCACAAATATTTTTCCCCTTTACACAACAATCGCAAATCAATACAAACAACGAATAAAAAAAATTAAAGAAAGAGTACTTTAAATCTAATGTAATTAAAAAAAATCAAACTAACCTTCTCAGAAGCAACATTGCGGCTGCCAATCTCCTGCTGCGGCGGAAGTGACGGCAACTTAGCGGCGGAACTAGAATCACCAGCCTTAATCATCTGCTGAGCATCAGCAAGTGCCGGCCAGGAATCAGAATCAGCATCCCCTGAAGACGCAGAACCCTTATCAGCCGTCACCGGCGCCGGCGCCGGAGTCTTCCACGGCGACTTTGGAGGCTCAATCACCTCCTTCTGATCATCTCCAGTACTCTCATTTTCCGCCATAGTCAGCAACTTATATGTATATAAATATATAAATTCAAATTGAGTGATACTCCGATGAAGAAAAGGCGAAAACGGCGGAGGTTTACAGCGGTGTGTGGTGGCTGAGAGAGAGATACTACTAGGGTTGAGGAGTGTTTCAGACAAAGAGACAAAATATTGAATGTTGTCAAACAGTGACAGCTTTACTCAATGCACAATATTTATACTTCTACACAAAATTCGTTTAATTCCGTCTATTTTTATTCGTTCACTACTCACTCTCACACCCTTATGTATTAATAATTGGGATAACTTACCCCGAAATTGAAGTATTATTATTATCGCACTTATTCAAAAACATAACTTATTCTCCAACGAAACGATTCCTAAAAGGATAAAAGATAAGATTACCTTTTTACGATATCAACCTCTGAGTATAATTAATTAAATGCTTTTAAAATACGTCGAAAAATAATTTTCGTTAACAACAAGGATAAATTAAAAATTAAGTAAGTAAAACTAGTAAAAATGGGTTTTTGTTTTAAATGGATAAATTAGAAATTAAGTGAGTAAAACTAGTAAAAATGGGTTTTTGTTTTAAATGTAATAGATGAGTAAAGTATGAATAAATTGAGTAATAAATATTTATTTTCGTCTCAAAATAATTGTCGCTTTGATAAAATAAATAATGTCACTTTAAAATTCAAGACAAAAGTATTACTTCCAAGTTCCAACTACACATTCTATATTAAAAAGCTAATGTTTCAAAATAATAAATAAAAATATTTTAGTAGATTATATTTTATATATATATTTTTTAATAGATGTGAAAATGAGGTAAAATAGATTTATTTTGATTGAAAAGATATAGGTATTCTTGATTCCAAAAGAGATAAGATTTGGACTATTCAGACTACAAAAATTTAAAGATATTCTCACTATTATTCTGGAAAATTTTACGGACTGTTATCCAAGTTTTATTTGCTTACCTTCAAATTATATATTTTTAAATGATGAAAAATTCGCTTAAATTCTGCATAAATATTATTTTTAAAAATACTTTTTTGTAAAACATACTACAAACATTTTCCAACACAATTTTAACAAGAGACTTCCATGTCCCCCAAATTTTCTGCTTATGACAACAGGCCAACAGTGGTGGGGTTAAAGAGTGTGTTTATTCAGTATACAAGAAAAAAAAATATGTTTTTTTAGTTTAATTAGTCAAATTATTTGAAAAAAATATTTTTAAATTTTTTGAAAAAGCTTACAACAAATGACAGCATATGATTTCTTAGAAGCCTACAAAGATTTCAGCATTACCTTTACATATAAAAAAGCATAATTGATGCATTGTCACAACCACCAAGTTAATCCCTATGCATTTTAACAGATACATAGCAAAATTGTTCCAGAGAACAGAAGCGCGAAAAATATGCATGGGAGACCTGAATAGAGCAACAGAACTAAGCAGTTTTGGGAGGTCACTAGGACAAGGTTTGTACTCCGAGTGCTGTTAAACTAGAGCTATTTACAGAAACCATTTGTCTAAAGCATACATTAACCGCGTAGAGTAAAACAGGAGGCGCACAGGCCTCAACAGAAGAACATGGAGCTAGCAACGTTCTCTTGAAGACGGGGCAACTGAGGAACAGTAACTGGACCAGCATTTGTCAGACCACCATGGCTTGATGATGTCTCTGAGGCGTCCTCGAATTTCATCCACTGTCCCACCTGTGTGGCGGCCAAATGGGCATAACTTATCGGAGCCACTGCATAGAATGGAAAAGATCGTGAGGGCACAAGCAAAAGGAAAATATAACATAACTTGCACAAATATGCTTATATTTACCAATGGATATAGCAGTGGTGCTTCTTTGGTACCTGCAAAAAGGGTGTAACAATTAGAATGACTGCAACTGCTATGATTTAAAAGTTTAAAATTCGGGCTAGCTACGAAGAATCCAATTTATGCGATACTTACACATAGGACAGATTATGAACGAGTTCTTGAAGTTCATCAGGTGAGAAACCAACTTCATCCATCAACACATGGTAATGTGTAGGTCGAGTCGTACCCTACAACAATATCCAAGTAAACATCATATGATAAATAAATATTACACCAAACTTCAACGAAATGGCACAAAACAGAACAAATAACTCACAATCATTCCGGCGTGGGCACACAGATAGAAGTCATTGTTCCTTGGATGACAAACTTTGTTATCTATAATTGTCCCTGCAGAAAATACGTGTAAACGAATTGATCCAGTTCTTTCATTACAACTAAAATTCGCTGCGCCTTCTATTATTACCTGGTGGAACATTATCAGGAGATCCAGACTGGAAAAACTTTGTATGATGATTTTTCTGAGCAACAATGATAACAAACTTGGGCGACCACTTTTCATCTAGAAACTTGCAGGCCTACATGGATAGAACAGAGGAGTTAGCACGAGAATCTCTCGTCTTATCCAAATTATATATTAAGACAGCATTTATCGGAGAGTGCAGAACCTCAATGAGCTGGTCCAGTTCTATGTTTAGAACTTGATTAAATTGAGATTCACTGACACCGTCCCTGACATTTCCAATAGGGGCCATTAGTAAAACCGTCAAATAAGTGTACAAAGTTCACTGCTATGTGACAATGTTAGGCAGGTGGAACACACGGTAATGGTAATAATAACAAACGATAGAACGAGAGATATGTCAACAGCTACTCCTCATTCCCAAGAGTTGAGTCAGCTACATGAATCCTCTTAAACAAGAGATAAACTGGATAAAAATGGTGGAAAATGAGGTAGAACCATAAAACTCACCAATGTCATGTTCAATACAAATTTCTGAAGATTTAGACATTCATCATAAGTGCAGTGTCAATAATAGAGCAATAGCACTTAGAATGTATATAATTTGCTGAAAGCAAAATGGTGAATAGGCTGGGTAGATCACCTGAATACTATAATGTGCTCAGGCTTCCTTTTCCCGGAACTCACATAAAAATCTAGCAAAAGTTCCCTGCATTATGAATTTTAAGTATTATCAGAAAGTTAATTCTGGGAAACCAAAAGGATACCACCAACAGAATTGTAAAAGAAACCCGCAAACCATTAGGCAATTAGTTTTACACCATAAGAAAAAGCAGCAAACCATATTAGAAAGATGTGCAATACAGCGGGGTAATGCAGAAACGCGTTAGACAGAAAATCACGGAACCAGTGGTATTTGATTTAGGAGCTCATTTGGCATGAAGAAACTCAATCCATACTAACAAAGTATTATGCTAATCTCTTTTTCCATAAGACATCACAATTCTGGTGAAGAACCTCCCTCAAGAGTCAAAATACAAAATGTAAATATCACCACAAAAATAAATTTATCTCTAGTGCAGCTAAAGCAACTCAAAGATCAAAATGTATATGTTAGAAAGCACAGCATACTCTTATCATATAAGATTTAGTTCTGAACGGCCAATGTTAATTCACCCTGGCCCAAAAGATATCAATCCAAGAGAAAGTTAAACCTACAAAATCAAACTCACCTCATAATCCCATCATCCTCAGTGTCTGAAACTTTTTTAAATATGTTATCAATCATCTCCACTTTAGGAGATTGAGTGCGCACTGAAGCTCTATAACGAGATATTGATGGCCACTGCCTTGAACTCACAACCTGACAAAGCAATAGTATAAAATGAAATTCTTTGAACAATTGGGTATAAAAGGTAATCAACGTGAATGAAAGAACCTACTGCAGCAATTGATGGGACATCAGACTGGCCGGGAGAGCCATGAGATACGTCCATTCCAAGAATCATGGTGGGGACCTTAGATACCATGGGGATGGAAGGAGAAACCTCCGCAGCTAACATAGAATTTAAACCACCGAGCTGCCAACAGAAATTGTGATCTTTAAGACTGATACAGGAAATGACGGAAGAAAGGAAGGTGCCAGGATGATAGCACTGAACCAGATGCACAGAGAACTCTCACCTTAGCATTGATCTTAAGGAGAAGGTTTGTGAGATACTGATCATTAACTCTTCCAGGAGCCAAGCATTGGGTTACTATACCATGATCAGCCAGATTTTTCCGCTTCCATGGACCTTCAAGTTTCATCAGTCAATTGTTTTAGTACTTGAAACTTATCAGATAATCTTAGTGGTCAACAGAATAAGCAAATCGGACTAACCATATATGTCACAATTTTTCCTATCAGGAAGAAGACAGAGAAGAAACTTCGGGGCACCAGGAAGTTTTGACTGGATCTCTTCAAACACTTTGTCAACTCTGACAACAGGTGGAGCCCTTCTAAGCTGTGGAGACTCTTCAAACACTTCAAATGGAGCTTCCACACTCTGTAACGTTAAAACAGGAATAATGAAATCGTCCTTCCTACTCAGTTTTTAAGAAACAGAATTTGATAAAACATACAATTCCTTTCGTCTCTCCAAGTCTTGTCAAATCTCTGACTAGGCCACGGACATCACAGCGTGCAGAAAAGTTCACAACAGCCCAACGCTCTACCTTTGCTGGATCAAAGAATCTCTGCAAGAATAGATAAAATGAAAAAACTCAAAGCACATCTTAACAACCACTACACTGCAATACCAAGCTAGCACGTAGTCATCAGCATACAAATTCAAAGCCAACGTCATCTTATAATGAGATTATGAGATGAACCCCATAGATCCTGCGGAAAAATCATATGTGAAGACGAGCTCAACTATACCTTATTATTAAAGTTCCACCTTCCATTTCGGGTGAAAAGGTCATCTCCATTTCCTGCCTTCAACTGCCACATAACGAATATATTACCTCAAACTCACTACATGAAGACTCAAAAATATAGCTAAATAATAGATAGCATACCTTAGGAGCAGGCAGCACACGCCCTTCAACCTGGGTGAAGTTGCTACTGATTGAGACACCAGAAGAACGAAGCAGAGGCTCAGCATCATAATTGTTGATTTTGAGAGCCTTCCACAATCCAGTAGGAAATTAGTTAAGTATAACTAGAGCAAGCAAAAGATTATGTTAGGGTAGAAGAGACCTACATTGCTCAAAATTTGCATTCTCTCCTGAGGCTTTTGCCTGGACTTCTCCACCAAGGAAGCCCTCTGAAAGGTGGACAAGGCTTTTGTGTACCTTTGCAATGAGACCAAAGTGCAGAGCTGCAAAATTCAACAAAAGAATTCAACACTGCATGAACAAAGACAGTACATAAAAGCGGTTTAACTATAACTCAGTACTTTTACCTCAATGGGGAAATAGGTAGGACGTTTAGGCTTTCCAACATTGACGCACGGCAAATCAGCAGAATATCGCAAGTCTATGTTACGATGATTAACAAAGTAATCATAAACAGTCACTTCTGAAGTTTGCACTTCACCATCCTCATCTTTGCTCCTCTGCTTTAGAGTAAACCTAAGAATGTCAAGAGAAAAAAATGAGTTTTGCCCCATTACATTATAACAAATCAATGTCGACCATCCTGCACAAGAGCGTCTTAGTTGAGCCAAGGTTGAAATAACTTGATCATTGCTAACATACATCTGCTCACGACAAGGTTTTTCGCTCAATCCAGTTATTTTGAATTCTTGGTTAGCGGGAGCAGTCTTCACTCGCAGGTTCTTCAACACGCGTTTTGCCTGATCAAGTGTAGAGAATCCATTGCTTAGAACATGATTATACAAAAAGATAAATAATCAAATTGATAATAGCACACCTTCGCCCAATCAAGTGAAAAGGGATCTTTTGCATTTTGGTTCGCTATCAGAAAGTCAACCACAGGCCCAGGTTGGATTATCATTGTGGTAGACACGTCTGTGATCAAGGAAACCACAAGATATGGATCTCATTTTATTTGAGATAAGTATGAAATGAAAGATAGAATATTTACCAATGTTCAAAGACAATCCCGACTGGGTGGTTCGAAAACTTGAATGGAACCCTCGGCAGCCAAGAACACCACCACCAACATCAGCAAAGTTCTTTGGGTCATTATGGAAAAAGGATTGGCGAACAAGTAAACAACCCCTAATATAAGAATAGTCATTATGTACCAATCAAGAGAGGCACAAAAATACTTGTGTAGAAATAGACATATAACTTACTGTTTTGCAGCATGCTGCCTTAAAATTATATCCAAAACTCGCAAGGCTTCTTGAGAGTTCTCAGACTCTTGACCTCGCAAAGCATTTGCAATCGCCTGCATTGGAATCTTGGCAGCAAAGCTAATCTCCACCTTATAAGTTTTGGATTGGTATGGTCGCCTTAATCTTTTCCTATCAGTTTCATTAGGAGGGCTTCCATGTCTGCCAGGGCTGGAGTTGCCATTGGTCCCGTTGTTCCTGTATATAAGGTGGTGAAAAGAGTCAACAACCAAAATAAGAACTAGGAAACACATTAAACTAAGCCACTCTGAGAACCAACCGATTAGATGTTATGTCATCTAGTACAACTGTGAACTCTAGTTTATTTCTAGGTAGTGAACCGATGGTGAACAAACTCTTCTCCCCATCATATGCAAAATCCTTCCCAGCCAATTCTGTATCATATGTTTCATGCACTCTATCCAGAACTTTTCTGCCAATTCCTTTTCCCTCGACAGGTCGACCGTCCTCATAAAACAGGGCAACCTGTTATCAGACATTGTTAAAAATGGCATGGAGTTACATGATTGTATTGAGTAGAGAAAAGATAGGAGCATATCAAGGAGAGGTATGTGAAAACATACACTGTAATGAAAGAACTGTCCATCAACATTAGACACGTTCACTTTAAAGTGATTGGTAAGGATCGGAATCTTTTGTCCCTTGCTTCCAAGGCCACGCCTTGCCATGGGAACACGTAAAACCTTTTTCTTCACAGGCTCTGGTTCAGCTTGTGCTGGAGAGAAATCAAGTGGAACAGGGGGAGGAGGGGGCAGAGCCTCTGTGGATCCACCATTCTCTTCTTCAGCCATTACCACAATCTTCTATAAAGAAGATCACAAGATTCAAAAGATCCTCAGAAAAACTGGAAAAAAGTATGCAAAGATCTAGGCAAAAAGATGCACTTAGGAAGCAGTCAATAAAAAAAACTAAATGCAGACAACTACGAATCACTTCCAGTCTTTGATCTAGTTATACACAAGTAATAACACATGAGATGACAATTCAAAGTTAATAATGCATAATGAAACGCAAGTGAATTAATACCAAAAACACCTAGGAATGAAAAGACCGAAAATGCAGTAGCCAACAATGAGGTCATAACTAAGAAAGTAACTCACTTCACAAATGAATGCATGCAAATTGGTGAGTGCTAAGCCGTGTATATTGGCCAGAATTTTCACTAGAAGCCTAAAATAGAGAGGGTAACAAAATGTCAAAATACACACATGCTATACTTGAAGAAAACACCAAACTTAGCACAAAATAAGTCTTCTTCAGCTTACTGGTTTTGAAAAAACATTTCAAGTTAAACAGCCTTGACCACCACAAAGCCCAGAGCTTTCACTAGAAGCACAAAAAAAAAAAGGAAGGGGGGGAGGGGGGGGGGACATATCCAGATAGCATTGACCACCACAAAGCCCAGAGCTTTCACTAGAAGCACAAAAAAAAAAAGGAAGGGGGGGAGGGGGGGGGGACATATCCAGATAGCATTTCAAGCACAGATAACTAAATACCCACATGCTATAATTCAAGTAAACACCAAACTTGGTACAGAATAAGAAGTCTACTTCAGCTTATTGAAAACAGCCTTCAACAAGCCCAGAACTTTCACTAGAAGCACCAAAAAAAGGGAACTTTTCACTATAATCACAAATAACATGTCAAGCATAGATAACAAATACCCACATGCTATACTTAAAAGAAAACACCAAACTTAGTTAAAAGGCCTTCAAACACCACAAAGATCAGAACTTTCACTATAATCACAAAAAAGAAGGGTAAAAAACAAATTCCAGACAACCACATCCAAATAACTACACAAATGACAAAATACACACGCTTTACTTCAAGAAAACACCAAACTTAGCTCAAAATAAGTCCTCTTTAGCTTACTGGTTTTTTCTAAAAAAAAAGTAAATTTTAAAAGCCTTCAACTCCACAAAGCCCAGAACTTTTCACTATAATCACAAAAAAAGGGGGGTAAAAACAAACCCCAGATAGCATTTCAACCACATTCAAGACTACATGGAAAACAAAATACCAACATGCTATACTTCAAGAAAACACCAAACTTAGCTCAAAAAAGTCTTCTTCAGCTAACTGGGTTTGAAAAATATGTCAAATTAAACAGCCTTCAACACCACAAAATCAGAACACCACAAAATCAGAACTTTTCACTGTAATCACAAAAAAGAGGGGTAAAAAACAAACCCCAGACAACCACATCTAAATAATTACACAAATGACAAAATACCCACATGCTTTACTTCAAGAAAACACCAAACTTAGCTCAAAAGTAATTCATCTTCAGCTTACTGGTTTAAAAAATATGTTTAATCAAACAGCCTTCAACACCACAAACCCCTAAACTTTACACCAGAAGAACAAACAAAGAGGGGAAAACAAACCCCAGGTAGCATTTCAACTACATTCAAAGAGCTACACATATAACAAAATACCCACATGCAATACTTCAAGAAAACTCCAAACTTAGATCAAAACAGTTTTGAAAAATGTGTCAAGTTATAAAGCCTTCAAACACCACAAAGCACTCAACTTTTCACCAGAAGCACAAACAGAGGGTTAAAAACTAAACTTCAGATAGCATTTCAACCACATTCAAAGAACTACACAGATAACAAAAAAATCCACATGCTATACTTCAAGAAAACACCAAACTTAGCTCAAAACAAGTCTACTTCAGCTTACTAGGTTTGAAAAAATACATCATGTTAAAAGCCTTCAAACACCTCGAAGACCAGAATTTTTCACTATAACCACAAAAAAGAGAGATAAAAAACAAAGCCCAGACAGCATTTCAACCACATTACACTATTACACAACAAATCCACATGCTATACTTCAACAAAACACCAAACTTAACACAAAATAAGTCTTATACAGCTTACTAGGTTTGAAAAATACATAAAGTTAAAAAGCCTTCAAACACCACAAAGACCAGAACTTTTCACTATAACCACAAAAAGGAGAGGTACAAAACAAACACCAGATAGCATTTCAACCACATTGTACTGTTAAACAAAATAACCACATGCCATACTTCAAGAGAACTCCAAATTTAACACAAAATAAGTCTTCTTCAGCTTACTTCGTTTGAAAAATAAGTCAACTTAAAAAGCCTCCAAACACCACAAAGACTAGAACTTTTCACTATAACCACAAAAAAGAGAGGTAAAAACAAACCCCAGATAGCATTGCAACCACATTACAATGTTAAACAAAATACCACATGCTATACTTCAAGAAAACACCAAATTTAACAAAAAATAAGTCTTCTTGAGCTTACTAGGTTTGAAAAAATACATCAAGTTAAACAGCCTTCAAAGACCAGAACTTACTATAACCACAAAAAAAGAGGTAAAGAACAAACCATAGATAGCATTTCAACCACATTACACAGTTAAACAAAAAACCCACATGCTATACTTCAAGAAAACACCAAATTTAACTCAAAATAAGTCTTCTTCAACTTACTAGGTTTGAAAAATACATCAAGTAAAAAAGTCTCCAAACACCACAAAGACCAAAACTTTCCACTATAGCCACAAAAAGGAGAGCAAAAATCAAACCCCCAGATAGCATTTCAACCACACTAAACTGTTAAACAAAAAATCCACATGCTATACTTCAAGAAAACATCAAATTTAGTTAAAACTACCATACCTAAAGCTCAAAAATGGCGGATGAAGAAACAGAGTGAAGAGGTGAAACCCTAATGTACGACAAAAGAGAAAGAAAGAGAGTGAGGTTGTAGTTGAAGTAGAGAGTGACAGCAGCTAGTGCACCTAAAAACATTAACAACTGTAACTAAACACCCTCTTTGATCTCCACGTGTCCCTTCGTTACAATCTATGTTCTCTTCAAACTGTTTTTCTTTTGTGGATAAGAGGAAAATCCAATATAAGGGCATAATCGTCTTCTTACAGCTTGTTTAGCGGTCACTTTCTGATTTATATATCCACACTTTGTTCACTCAATTTTATTATTTTTTAAAAAAAATACAATAAACTTTTTTGAAGTGCAAAAGTTATTGGAAACAGTTCTTATTTATAAATTACATTAAATATTTCATCATTGTAACGGACATATAATAACATGTCAAAAATGAAACGTGAGTATAATGTTGTACTACTGTTCCAATATGATATGGTACAATTTGGGGTTGTTTAACCATAAGTTTTTCTTTAAAAAAAAAGTAAAAAGAACTCTAAAAAGTACGATTTATCATGAATTTTGAATTTCAGAATTTTTAAGAATTAAAAAAATAGTAACAAATTTTTTGGTAATACAGTGGACCTTATTTAGGCTGCTTGTTTATGAAGTGAAACATTATCTCTAGATTCTATAGGTCGTTCGGTTGGTGAGATAAGGATAATAATTTCAGAATTCTTCATAGTATTATTATATTATGTGTTATTTAGTCTTACGATTGTGTGACCGACAATTTAAATATAAATAATGGGATAAGTTACCTCATGTATAAGGTGAAACAAAATAATCTCATGAAATATTTCAAGTTATAACATACCACCAATCAATCAAATATCTTGTTAGACTTAAATGTGCATATACAATCAACCAAATGACCCTTATAGTATGACCCAATCTATCAAATTCCACTCTGTCTCTCGAGCCCATATTGAATTCCTGACTAAATTATTTAGATCACACAGAGGCCTCAACAGAAGAACATGGAGCTAGCAACATTCTCTTGAAGACTGGGCAACTGAGGAACAGCAACATGCTCTCGAGCCCACATTGAACTTCCGACTAAATTATTTAGATCACACAGAGGCCTCAACAGAAGAACATGGAGCTAGCAACATTCTCTTGAAGACTGGGCAACTGAGGAACAGTAACTGGACCAGCATTTCTCAGACCATCCTGGCTTGATGTGCCCTCGGATTTCATCCACTGTCCAACCTGTGCAGCGGCTAAATGGGCATAACCTATCGGAGCCACTGCACAGAACAGAAAAGGAAGTGAGAGCACAAACAACACATGTAATCAAGCAAAAAGGGAAATATAAGGTTATATGCATTTGCGCGTGGAGGGGAGGGGAAGAGCAGCAGCAAATAGCACAAGTCATGTTATACACATAGGATGACGATTATATTGCATTTTTCCAAATATGTTTATATTTACCAATGGATGTAGCAGTAGTGCTTCTCTGATACCTGCAAGAAGTGTGTAACAATTAGAATGACTGCAACTGCTATTGAGTACTTGAAGGTTAAAATTCAGTCGAGCTACGAAGAATCCAGTATATGCAATACTTACACATAGCACAGATTATGAACAAGTTCCTGAAGTTCATCAGGTTTGAAACCAACTTCATCTAACAACACATGGTAATGTGTAGGTCGAGTGGTACCCTACAACGATATCCAAGTAAACATCATATGATATAAACATTACACCAAACTACAACGAAACAGAACAAAAAACTCACAATCATTCCCGCGTGGGCACACAGATAGAAGTCATTGTTCCTTGGATGACAAACTTTGTTATCTATAATTGTCCCTGCAAAAAATGTGTAAACAAATTGATTTCATTACAACTAAAATTTGCTGCGACTTCTATTATTACCTGGTGGAACATTAATAGCAGATCCATACTCGAAAAACTTTGTATGATGATTTTTCTGAGCAACAATGATAACAAACTTGGGCGACCACTTTTCATCTAGAAACTTGCAGGCCTACATGGATAGAACAGATGAGTTAGCACGAGAATCTCTCGTATTATCTAAATTATATTATGACAGCATTCATCGGAGAGTGCAGAACCTCAATGATCTGGTCCAACTCTATGTTTAGAACTTGATTAAATTGAGATTCGCTGACACCATCCCTGACAATTTCAATAGTGGACATTAGCAAAACCATCAAAGAAGTGTACAAACTACAAAGTACACTGTTGTGTGAAGAGTTAGGCAGATGGAACACACAGTAATAATGACAAACAATAGAACAAGAGATATGTCAATCAGCTACTTCTCATTCCCAAGAGTTGGGTCGGCTACATGAATCCTCTTAAAAACAAGAGATTAGCTGGACAAAATGACGGAAAATGAGGTAGAACCATAAAAACTAACCAATGTTGTGCTCCATACAAATTTCTGAAGCATTTAGACATTCATCATAGGCGTAGTGTCAATAATAGAGCAATAGCACTTAGAATGTACATTATTTACTCAACCAGGCTGGGTTAGATCACCTGAATACTATAATTTGCTGAGGCTTCCTTTGTTGGGAACTCGCATGAAAATCTAGCAAAAGTTCCCTGCATTTTGAAATTTAATTATGATCGGAAAGTTAATTCTATGAAACCAAAAGGATACCAACAACAGAATTATAAAAGAAACCCGAAAACCATAAGGCAATTAGTTTTACAACAGAAGAAAAAGCAGAAAACCATTAGAAAGTGAAACCAAGCTTTAAAATGAATAAGATACTGATCTCACCTCATAATCCCATCGTCCCTAGTGTCTGAAACTTTTTTAAATATGTTATCAATCATCTCCACTTTAGGAGATTGAGTGCGCACAGAAGCTCTATAACGAGATATTGAAGGCCACTGCCTTGAACTCACAACCTGACAAAGCAATAGTATAAAATGAAATTCTTTGAGCAATTGGGTATAAAAGGTAAGCAACGTCAATGAAAGAACCTACTGCAGCAATTGATGGGACATCAGACTGGCCGGGAGAGCCATGTGATACGTCCATTCCAAGAATCATGGTGGGGACCTCGGATACCATGGGGATGGAACGAGAAACCTCAACAGCTAACATAGAATGTAAACCACCTAGCTGCCAACAGAAATTGTGATGTTTAAGACTGATCCAGGAAATGACAGAAGAAAGGTGCCAGGATGATGATGCTCAGAGAACTCTCACCTTCGCATTGATGTTAAGGAGAAGGTTTGTGAGATACTGATCGTTTACTCTTACAGGAACCAAGCATTGTGTTATTATACCATGATCAGCCAGATTTTTCCGCTTCCATGGTCCTTCAAGTTTCATCAGGCGATTATTTTAGTAATTAGTACTTAAGAGATGCTTAGTGGTCAACAGAACAAGAAAATCGGACTAACCATATATGTCACAATTTTTCCTCTCAGGAAGAAGACAGAGAAGAAACTTCGGGGCACTAGGAAGTTTTGACTTGATCTTTTCAAACATTTTGTCAACTCTGACAACAGGAGAAGCCCTTCTAAGCTGTGGAGACTCTACAAACACTTCAAGTGGAGCTTCCACACTCTGTAACGTTAAAACAGGAATGAAATTCGTCCATTCTACTCAGTTTTTAAGTATTAGAAGTTGATAAAACATACAATTCCTTTCATCTCTCCAAGTCTTGTCAAACGTCTGACTAGGTCACCGATATTACAGTGTGTACAGAAGTTCACAACAGCCCATTGCTCTACCTTTGCTGATTCAAAGAATCTCTGCCATGATAGATAAAAATGAAAAAAAATAAGAACTCTATACTGCAATGCCAAGCTAGCATGTAGTCAGCATACAATTTCAAAACCAACATCATGTTAAATGAGATTATGAGATGAACCCCATAGATCCAGTGGAAAAATTATATGTGAAAGAAGAGTTCTACCTTATTATTAAAGTTCCACCTGCCATTTTGCGCGAAAATATCAACTCCATTTCCTGCCTTCAACTGCCACGTAACAAAATTTATCACCTCAAACTCACTACATCTACTCAAAAATATAGCTAAAAGAAGTTATAATAGATAGATACCTTAGGTGCAGACAGCACACGCCCTTCAATCTGAGTGAAGTCGCTATTGATCGAGACACCACAAGAATGAAGCAGAGGCTCAGCATCATAATTGTTGATTTCGAGAGCCTTCCACAATCCAGTAGGAAATTAGTCAAGTACAAGTAGAGCAAGCAAAAGATCATGTGAAGGTAGAAGGGACTTACATGGCTCAAAATTTTCATTCTCTCCTGCGGCTTTTTCCTGGACTTCTCCACCAAGGAAGCCCTCTGAAAGGTGGACAAGGCTTTTGTGTATCTTTGCAACGGAACCAAAGTGCATAGCTGCAACATTCAACCAATAATTCAAAATTGCATAAACAAAAGACAGTACATAAATTCTGTTTACTTTAACTCGGTCCTTTTACCTCAATGGGGAAATAGGTGGGACGTTTAGGCTTTCCAACATTGAGGCACGGAAAATCAGCAGAATATGGCAACTCTATGTTACGATGATTAACAAAGTAATCATAAACTGTCACTTCTGAAGTTTGCACTTCACCATCCTCATCTTTGCTCCTTCGCTTTAGAGTAAACCTAAAAATGTCAAGACCATTACATTATAGATAATCAATGTCGAACATCCTGCACAAGTGCATTTTTGTTGAAGATAAAAACATATAACTAGATCATTTGCTAACATACGTCTGCTCACGGCAAGATTTTTCACTCAATCCAGTTATTTTGAATTCTTGGTTAGAGGTAGCAGTCTTCACTCTCAGATTCTTCAACACGCGTTTTGCCTGAGCAGGTGTTAGAGAATCCATTGCTTAGAACATGATTATACAAGAAGATCAATAATCAAATACATAACAGCACACCTTCGCCCAATCAAGTGAAACGGAATCTCTTGCATTTTGGTTTGCTATCAAGAAGTCAAGCACTGGCCCAGGCTTTATTATCATTGTGGTAGACATATCTGTGATCAAAGAAACCACAAGATATGGATCACATTTTATTTGAAACGGCTATCAAACATGAATCCTAGAATATTTACCAATGTTCAAAGACAATCCAGACTGAGTGGTTCGAAAGCTTGAATGGAACCCTCGCCAGCCAAGAACACCACCTCCAACATCAACAAAGTTCTTTGGGTCATTATGAAAAAAGGATTGACGAACAAGTAAACAGCCCCTAATATAAGAATAATCATTATGTACCAATCAAGAGAGGCACAAAAATACTTGTGTAGTAATAGACATATCACTTACTTTTTTGCAGCATGCTGCCTTAAAATTATATCCAAAACTCGCAAGGCTTCTTGAGAGTTCTCATACTCTTGACCTCGAAAAGCATTTGCAATTGCCTGCATCGGAATCTTGCCAGCGAAGCTAATCTTCACCTTATAAGTTTTAGATTGGTACGGCCGCCTTAATCTTTTCCTATCAGCTTCATTAGGAGGGCTGGAGGTTCCAACGTTCCTGTATATAAGGTGGTGAAAAGAGTTAACAACCAAAATAAGAACTAGGGAACACATTAAACTAAGCCACTCTGAGAACCAACCGATTAGATGTTATGTCATTTAGTACAACCGTGAACTCGAATCTACTACTAGGTAATGAACCAATGGTGAACAAACTCTTCTCCCCATCATATGCAAAACCCTTCCCAGCCAATTCTGCATGATATGTTTCATGCACTCTATCCAGAACTTTTCTGCCAATTCCTTTAACCTCGACAGGTTGACCATCCTCGTAAAATAGAGCAACCTGTTAACAGATAGAGTAACAATGTCATGGAGTTACATGATTGTATTGAGAAGAGAAAATATCAGTGAAAACATACACTGTAATGAAAGAAGTGTCCGTCAACATTAGATACGTTCACTTGAAAGTGATTGGTAAGGATCCAAATATTGTGTCCCTTCTTTCCAAGGCCACTCCTAGCCATGGGAACACGTAATAACTTTTTCTCCACCGGCCCTGGTTCAGCTTTTTCTGGAGAGAAATCAAGTGGAACAGGAGGAGGAGGGGGCAGAGCCTTTGTGGATTCACCATACTCTTGTTCAGCCATTACCACAATCTTCTGTATGAAAAAGACCACAAGTTTCAAAAGATCCTCAGCAAAACTGGAAAAATGTATGCAAAGATCTTTTCGAATTTGATCTAGTTTTTTACACAAGTAATAACACATGGTGATAATGCATAATGAACGCAAGTGAATAACACTAAAAACGTCTAGAAATGAAAAGATTCAAAATGCATAGCCAACAATGAGATCATAAGCTAATCAAGTAATACACTTTACAAATGAATGCAAATTGGTGAGTGCTAAGCCATATAGATTGCAAATAGAATTGCTATATAGTTGCACAAAATCTAGAAGATAAATGTGCAACTGAAAGTACATTTCATCAACTTTCTATTCTTAAATTTGTGAGAGTCAACAATAACATGTACTCTTTCGATGAGTGTTACTATTGTTTCATAATATATCGTATGGTATCGTACTGTATTAACTCATACCCCAAAAGCTAGCATATGAGAGGAGGCTTGTCCAAGTCCATATAAAGGAGACCAAATTTCCATCCCTCTACCGATCAGGCACTACTTAACATACCCCTGCACACGCCCAGACCTCAACTGGATTTGTCCAAGTCCATATAAAAAAGACCAAATTTTCACCCCTCTGGCTATACCGATATGAAACTTCTTAACAATTACATAATATCACATACAAGATATAGCTACTATTAAAAGATAAGATACAAGATAAAATAGAACTATTAAATAATAAATATAGACAAAATGAGAAGAAAAATATTAAGATAATGAGGCGATCACACTAAATTGGTCATTACATAAAATAACTCTTTTCGTAATTATCTAACAATGAATTTAAACGATACGATGTCAACTAAACAGCCTTGACCATCACAAAGCCCAGAACTTTCACTAGAAGCACAAAAAAAGGGGGGAAACAAACCCCAGATAGCATTTCAAGCACAGATAATCAAAATACTCACATGCTGTACTTCAATAAAACACCAAACTTAGTAAAGAATAATAATAAGTATCTTCTGATACAAAATATCATTCTTAGGATCCTATAAAATTTTAATATCTCAAAACAAAAACAAATAATAATAAAATGTACCTGAAAATTGACGAATAAGTTATAACAAATAGGAAGCAATTGGTGAACAAACATTACGATGATACATATATATAGCGAAAGATTTATACGAGAAAAGAGAAGTGCTAGTAAAAGTTAATATTCAAAATTTAATGATCTTAGACGTGGGGAGATGAAAGATTGGTTGTTTTTACTAGTAATTTAATATATATTTTTGATAAATCGTGAATAGATTACCATAGACAACCAATGTTTACATATAAGAGCACTACAATGAATCATAAACCAAGTGTTATTCATCTCGAGTCTTAGAACGAGTAAGTAAAAATAACTAGTTAAATAGTTTCTGTACTAAATTACTACACTTCTAGCTTTTTTTTTTTAGAACCTTTAACTTGGTTAATTCTTTCAATTATCTGCGATGTATTTACACTTCTGGTTTTTTTTTAGAGCCTTTAACTTGGTCGATTGTTTCAATTATCTGCGATAGCTACCTCTGTATTTACATTTACTCCCTTCCATGTGTGATAGATCTTTGCCCCCAAGATAGTTGTTGTCAACTCCTTTTTTAATTGTCTTCGATGTCTCTCTTTTATCCAATATTATGTGTGCGCACACCTGATCCTTCTGTATTTAGATTTAAATACATTAGTGTGATTTAATACATTTAATCACACTAATTATAGAGAAAGAATAAAGAAATTAACCAAAATTTATAGGAAAAACATATAAAGGTATTTTTAATCGTATAAAAATATCACATCACCTTATTTATATTTAGTTTTACACATTATATATATATATATATATAAGAAGATATAGATTGTCTTCCCTTAATTAATTGACAAAATATTTAGTTAAAGATGGACTTTTAAACTAAAATGATAGGTACTATAAAGAGACTTAATAATAATAAGTACAATAAGTGATAGTTATCGATGAGTGGAAAAAATGAGTAACGTAAATATAGAATAAATATATTAAGTAGTTATTTTTTGATTTATTTTTTAAAAAAAATTATTTTATTAACAAAAACAAATTAAAAATAGGAGAATGGTAAAAAAAGATTGAGAAAAAATCTTGATGTTTGTTATAGTTATAACATCCCCTTGTCTATGCCCAATTTTATATAAAAATATATAGATATGAATTTTAAATTTCAAGCTCCTATATATTTAGATAAATTTAAAATTTTTGAAAGCATTAATCGATATTTTTTTATATTATCCTTACAATTTATTATTTTTGAAAGTGTCCACACTTATTTGTAAAGTTCAGGCTTTATGGGGTGAATTGATAAAATCATCAATAGGGATGATAATGGAATGAGAGTGGGGTGAATTGAGTTTAATCCGCATAATTTTTAATTTATCTCGCTACGCCCCGCGTAAAGAACACTACACTTATTGTTTGTCTTAATTGGTTATACTATTTGCTTTCAGTACGAATAAAGAATGAAAAAAAAAAAGGTTTTGTTCACATAAAGTAAAATCCATTTTAATTTTCTGAAATGACAATATATTCTTACTCAAAAAGGAATTAATTCCTTGTATTCCACCTTTTCTTTAGGCTGCCTATATTAGAAGTATACCTTATTTGCCAAATTTAGACCATCTTTTTAACTTCTAAATCCAAAGCTCCTACCTTTTAACACCTTATTTTATTTTTTTTACTAATAATAAATGATAATGTGAAAAAAAGAAAACATTTTTATGTGGATGATAAATAAGGAAGAGATTGTTATGTGAAAGAATTACCTTCCGATTCTATAGGTCGTTTGGTTGGTGAGATAAGAATAATAATTTTAAAATATTTTATAGGATTGTGTTATTTTGTATTTAGTGATGAATATTATTTAATCTCCTGATTATTTTATTCACAATTTTAGTAGAACTAATTTGATAAGTTATCTCATATATACAGTAAACCAAAATAATCTCATGAAATATCCTAATGTACCACATCCTATCAACCAAACAAACCCTTCATTATTTAAGCAAAATATATTTTTGGGGTTAAATATGCATATACAATGAACCAAATGACCTTTATAGAATGATCTAATCCAGTGTTCTCGAAAATATTTTTTGAGGTGAGTCTCAAGGAGGGATATATTAATAATTCTTCGGGGGGCAAATTGAAGAAGTAGATTTATAGGGTGTAAGCCCTAGAACTTGGAGCATAAGCTCCAAGCGTTAAAAACATACGCTCAAGACGTTATTTTATTATTTTATGAACCTTTTTGCTTTAAATCATATTTTTATTATTGGTGTAATGATATTTCTCAAACAGTAATTGTAATATTATTTTCTTAATTATTGGTTATTAATACCTTTCTCAAATAAAAATTATAATATATTTTTCTATATATTATAGGTTATTTACTAAAATTTATTTGTAAAATAATTGAAAGTTTTACTTTTGCTTATTTTCTTAGTAATAAAATTATAAAATTGAATATATGTGAGACTACATCTGGTAGATCCATAAGATTCATGTTCCGTGTCTCGGGGCTTACGTCTCGCTCCGCGATACATAAAACATATCTCGTAGATCCATAAGACTCATGTCCCGTGTCTCGAGGCTTACGTATCGCGTCACGCTATCGCATTTTAAAACATTGATCCAATCTTTCATATTCTATTTGGTGTTCTAAATCACATTAAAGACCCAACTATATTCAAATCACACACTGTGAAATTATGTCTTAGGTCTGACTCACATCCCCAAAGCTAGCTCAAAGAGATGAGGATTGCCCAAACCTTATAAGGAGTCCACTCATCTCATTAACTGTCGATATGAGACTTTTTTGTTATTCTTCAACACACTACATAATCTATTTAAAAGTGACGCTTTCAACAAGATTTTCTCCGTAATATATTAGATCATGCTGAGTTTTAGAGACATATAATTTATATTTATAATGTGAATAGAGCTTAGCTTAGTGCAACATAACACTCTTTCTAGTTGACATTACACACGCGAAAAAGAAAGAAAACCTATTGCTAGTTGACATTGCAATACTTATATTTATTTTTAGTTTCCAAAATTGTCTTTTATTGATTTAATTTGAAATATTAGCATTGTAGATTCTAATGATGAAGTAAAATACAATTTTTCAAAGTCTTTTTCTTAAATTTATTATTTTATTTGTTTTGATTATTTGTTTTATTTATTGTTTCTATTATTCTCTTTCTCCTTTCTATTTTTTAGCATGATTATTTCATTATAATATTTTTTTTATACTTTAATTTTGATATCAAGAACGAATTTTATTATTAGACCTCGCACAATTCATATTTTTTACAAATTTACATTCCTATATAGATTTCAACTACTTGCACATTTATCCATTCAACTGTTTTACTTTTTAAAAATTTCGAATACATGCATCTTTAAGATTTGTTTTTCTAAATTATATTATATATTATAAATAGTAATAAAGGACAAACTAAAGTCAACGAATTGCATGATTTTATCTCATAACATTATCTATAAAAATGGACGTCATTGTTATTAAAAATATAAAATAAATGGATCACAATAAAATAATAAAACTTGATCATCAATGTTATTATCAAGTTGAATTTTGGAGAAAAATTAATTTTGAGAAACTAGGAGAAGCAAAACTCTTTTAAAAGAAAAAGAAACAAACATACATAAATACACTTATAGGCGTGAAAATTAATCATCCGACAACAAAATCAATTTCAATCTATGCCTAGTAAGTTTCTAAGAAAGATAGACCATTTACGGAATAAAATTATTATCTACTTTTAAAACTAGACAGAAAAGTTGATTTCGTAAGTTCTCAACTTAAGCTAGCGATTCGTCTTAAATTTTCAAATACTTTTGGCAAGTTATTTTTGGATTAAAGTTCATCATAAGTTTGACCATAAAATTTAAGAGAAATATTTATCTTTTTAAAAAAACATAATTTATATCTATAAGTTTTAAAAATTATTAAAAAATGATCCATAAATTTGAATTATCATTTTATAATGAAAATATTCCGTAAAAAATTATGCCAACAAACATAATCAATATGAATTTAAAAAAAGAGTAAGGAAGCAAAAGAAAAATATCATTGATTTATATATGGAAAAAACTATTATTACTACTTATAATTGAAAATGATTTCAGAGAGCAAGCTCAGATAA
This sequence comes from Solanum sitiens, assembly GCA_016801875.1. Lineage (NCBI taxonomy): Eukaryota > Viridiplantae > Streptophyta > Magnoliopsida > Solanales > Solanaceae > Solanum > Solanum sitiens. Next base: position 1,496,707 of record JABWTJ010000151.1, read on the forward strand.
AATTATATAAAATAGTATATAACGAAATAAATTTGTACAAATCAGAAAAGAAAAATTTAGTCCAAAACTATATTTTATGAATATTTTTTTAATATGTTAAAGTTGTCATATACTAATAATTAAATAGGAGTAATATTTTCTTCCACCCAATAATTTATATTTATTGATTAAAAGTCCACCCATATGTTATAGTCGGCCAATTAGACTTTTTCATTGGACCCACCATATGATGATTACAACATTGACTATTAATCTCTCTAGCCAAACTAAATAAATAAATAAATACAATTAGAGTATAATTTTTATTAATTGGAAGATTTGCTACTAATAAGAAATTCTTTTTTAGAAAAAAAAATTAATAATTTGTTGGTGTAATAATAATAATAATAATAATAATATTATAAGTTGTTCAATTTCTCATGATAATGGGCGACAGTGGCAAGGAATTTTGGAAGTCTTTACGGCCGTTAATTATTGTTATAAAGATTCGGCTTAAAGCTAATTCGAATACTAATCAATTTTATCATCATCAAAACTTACTATATAATCCATCGAAAAAAATACTAATTTTTATTTGAAGAAAACAAAGAGACTCTGCATTCTCTGTGATAATTCTTCGAGGTGATTAATTGGGGTTTTTGAAGTGTAGTGAGTAATTGCTAAATTATGATGAACATGAAGGGAATTTGGACCAAACAGACATTGATTAATCTCCTGTTAGGACAATTTCTCTCCCTTTTGATTACTTCTACTGGGTTTTTATCGTCCGAACTCGCTAGAAAAGGTAAAATTCTCTCTTTATTTTACTTTTTGTTCGAATTTTTTAGGGATACTGTTTGATTTTGATGTAAATTATATTATCTGAAGCTCGAGTTGGTGGACTCTGTGTTGTACGAGCTAAATTTTTGGTACTAAATGTGAGGTATAGATTCATCATAGCATTGAACAGTTATATTGCAAGTACTCAAGTGTGAGGCCTAGTGGTCAATAATGAAGTGGTTGGAGTACTGAGGTGTTAGGTTCAAATTACAACGAGACAAAAACACTAGGATTCTTCCATGTATTCTAGTCTTGGTGGACAAAGTTATCTTGTTAGTTGGAGGTGTCAGGTATCTCGTGAAATTAGTTGAGGTGCACGAAAGTTGGTTCGGGCACCACAATTTGAATTGATTAAAAGGGTAAGATTGATATGTCATTGAAGATGGTGGATGTAGTAAAATATTGATTGTGGGCTCATAAATGAAAATTGGAGATTCAATTTGGGAGGTAGATAATTGGGAAACAATACTTCCCTACAAAGTTTTGTTATCTAGACACTCCTTTTCAACAGAATTTTGCTTAGTATCTAGTCTATGGTCAAAAGTACATCATCCCTTTGGAGTGGAACCAGTACTAGTTAGCAAATTGAGTTCTTGAGATGGCTAACTTACTCTGTGAATATTGTTGTCTCTTTTAGCTAGTATTAATGGATGGTAAAATGCAAGGGAAGGGTAGCAATGATGTTCTAAACACGGACGTTCAGAAAATTTCGTACAAAGATAGCAACAATTTGGGGGTGATATAGAAGATATTGCCACCCAATATTCTGTCCTTGGCCTCTCCATTCCTTCCTTCAAAAGACAAAAATGTAATTTAAAATTTAGTGTCCTTTATCCATATCTCTTTTTTTGATAAGTAATTTGTTTCCTTGTTATAGGAATCAATGCACCGACGTCCCAGTCTTTTCTTAATTACGTGTTCTTGGCATTATTTTATGGAGTTCTTATGATTTACAGGAAAGAAGGGATCAAGGTTTGCTTCTGGAAGTTAGATTTTTCATCATTGTTCGGCATATAATTTTCTAATGTGCTTTCTGCAATTTAATTATTTGACATATATCTGAAGAATGACAATACTTTTTGACAAGTATATGAAGGCTGACATTTTGTGGTGGAAGTTAGTTATCAGTGTTCTGAGGCATGTTGAATATCCTAGGCTCAGGAAAAAAATATAGTATTTCAAAATATGTCCAAGATCTAAGCAATTCCTGCAAGAGTTATTAGGCCTAATTTGATTCTTCTCCATACAACATTTTCTTTTTATTGGCCTTGCATATTCTCCCACTTAGTACACCAATTTTCACTTCTCACCTAAGTAGTTATTAAAAGAGAATTATGTTCAGCACATATAGAGTGAAAGCTTTTGGGTGTAAGTTTAAGGGCTTTGACGAATCTTTAATTTGAGAACCAAAAAACTAGCCTCAACTCGTTTCGAGGCACATTGCTTGAACAGGTTCTGATGTGTTGCTATTTTGTGTAGAATATGAATATCCAACTTAAACCCTTATCAAATACTCTTAAGATCAAAGGTTGGCTAGCATACCATATGTGGCGAGTATTCAACTTGAAACCTTGACACTATGGATAGAGTATCCCAGTTCCCAGACATGTAAAAGCTACTTTTAATGCCGTTATCAGATATTGGACATCTATATTTCAAAAGAATTCCTAAGAATTGTGTTCTTGTTCTTTGTTTTAAACAATATTATTTGCTGATGCTTATTTAATTAAGCAAGCTGTTGCTTTTAGATTGGATGCTTTGTTTACCTTCATTTTCTTTTCTGTTTGACCAGGCAAAATGGTATTTTTACATCCTCCTTGGAATAGTTGATGTGGAGGCCAACTTTCTAGGTAATTGCCTTACTTACCTTCTCTTGTGGATGGAATGCAACTGAACTGTTCTCCCTCATCTTTCTCCATCTCTTTCAATCTTCCAGAAATGAACATGTTCTACTTGATGAGTATTCACTGATCAAACCTTGATGACTTGCTTTTTACTAAATGATATACATGCAATGTTACTTCTATTTAAAAAGTCAATTCTGTCCATGTCAGCTGAACTATGTGATTATTAAAGGCAATTCCGTGCATGTCAGTTGAACTATGTGATTATTATGCATCATGGGAACATCATGATGTTGGACAACAGAACAAAAAAAAACTAGTACCATAGTTCTTCCTCAACGTTCTAGTGTTTTTTCTTCGATTGTTTCTTGCTATGATTGACCACAAAACCATATGAGTGTTTTATGAAGATTTTTCTTTAGCATTGCAGCGTCTCTCAAAATACGTAGTTTCCTCTGTACTTCTACAGACTATAATCTCCTCATCTGGATTGAGATTATGAGGATTGGCAATGCATGTTTGTACAAAATAGGAATTCCACATTTTGATATTAAGTAAACTCTCAGTTCATTTTCTGTTGCCTTTGCTTTGCAGTTGTGAAGGCTTACCAGTACACATCCTTAACAAGCGTGATGTTGCTGGATTGCTGGGCGATTCCCTGTGTTCTGCTTTTTACATGGTTTTTCTTGAAGACAAAATACAGACCCAGAAAATTAGTTGGTGTTGCCATCTGTATTGCTGGTCTTGTCCTGGTGATATTTTCAGATGTACATGCCGAAGATCGATCAAGTAATACTGTTACAACCAGTAGTCATCCTACTTGTTCCCTTTGATGTTAATTATTCATGTGTCTTCAATGCATGCCCTTTTTCCATTGCTTAAGTTGCTTTATATGTATGATCGTATATCATCTGCTGCTTTTTGGAAAGGGGGTAATCATATGATTCTTTGTGAATCTAATCCAGCTGCTTCTCATTTTAGTGATTTTGCGCTTTAGTATTTTGCTGGCTCCATTTAACTTAAATTCAGCATGTCTATTAGCAGAAAAATAATACTTTAATTTCTCACTGCTGTAGGTGGTAGCAATCCTATCAAAGGGGATATATTTGTCATTGCTGGAGCCACACTGTATGCCGTTAGTAATGTCAGTGAGGTAAGCAAATGATATCTGTGAATATTCACTAGCTCTTCTGAACCAAAAATGATATCTATGTATAGTTAGAGAAGTTCTTTCTTCCCTGTGTGGATGCCTCAGTGAGGAGTTGGAAATGGTAGGTAGGAGGAGATGTAAAGGTAGGCTGAAGAAGTATTGGGGAGAGGTGATTAAACATAACACGTCTGTAGCTTATCAAGAACATGACCCTTGAGGATATGGAGATCGATGATTAGGGTAGAAGACTATAGGTTCCTTCTCAGTATTATTACCATTACTCTCCTATTATCTTGTCTTTCGAGTGCTATTTTATCCGTTATTCCTGTGCTTCGGTTGTTGTATTATTTATTGTTGTTACTGTTCTTTGCTACATTATTTATTTTTGCACTGTTGTATTATCTTCTCAAACCTGCTTTAAAATGCTTTACTTGAGGGTTTATTGGAAACAACCTCTCTACCTTCACAAGGTAGGGGTGCGTAGCCCCACTTCTGGGATTACACAACATATGTTGTTAGCAATTCACCTTATGATAAAGGATAAAAGTCATTCCACAAACTGTGAAGGCAATAATAGACAGGGAGTTCTGTTCTCGTGATATTATATTTCTCTCAGGTAGCATTGATTCCTTGTACAGTACAGTACCATTTTTACTATGAACTTTTTCTTTCTTGGTCTTGTTTCTCAAGTTGGTTAGCCTGTTTCACATTGTTAATGCTTTAATTTCATGTTCTATGCAGGAGTTTTTTGTCAAAAGTGCTGATATGGTTGAACTCATGGCATTTCTGGGCCTTTTTGGTGCCATTGTTAGTGGTTGCCAAATGTATCCTAATTCTCTTTATTGTTCAAAGCACAATTGACGCATTTGGATGATACTTGGTTCAGTCATTATAAGAGCTTAAAGGGGTTAAACTTCTTTCTTGATAAATCCATATTCTTTCACTGCTGATGATTTTCTGTACACAATTTCTTTAACCATGCTACAGAGGCATACTTGAGCGCAATGAGTTGAAGTCCATTCACTGGTCAGCTGGAGCAGTAAGTCTCTTATCTTTGATCTACTTCCTCGCAAATGAACATGGATACAGAAAATGAAGAAAGAAATTAATGCTGCCTTCAGAAAAGCAAACTGGTGTAGCATTATTATCTTTAATTTCTGAGCAAGTTCACTGATGTTGGATTTATGACTTAATTGAACACTTCTTTTTCCCACAAGTGTCAACGGAACCCAAACATGAAGCTGTAATTTTAAAAGGTGAACTTAACAATACACAACCGGCATTATTTTAAAATCTAAGAAGAATGGGGTCCACATTTTCCTGATTTCCTATACAGTCATCTGCCCTCCCAATAATGAAAAGGAAAACACTGCTGAAAAAGAATGACATCTGATGTGATTGAGAAAGCAACATCGTACTTCTTACACCATTATAAATTATAAAACAGTATCCAAGCTTTCAGATCCTCTCACTCCACTTTCAAAAACATTATAACTCTTTTATGTTCAACCACTTCTCCTAACAAATTGTGCATGCTATAAAGAGTGAGTTTTCCCATCTTAATTCTAATTCTAAAACTGGAAAGGAAAGAAATAGAGGGCTTTTATTTTAGGAAATTGGGATAAAGGTGGTGGGCTATGGTGCGAGGGCTCAGAGTAGGGGCATTCAAGCTAAGTCACTGAATTCTGTTAACTGAAACAATATAGAAATATGAGATATTTCGGGGTCTTTTATCTCAAGAAGCCTAACTTGCCATTCCAAAAGTAAGTCTAACAATGTGAGTTGTGAGGTTATTTAAGAGGAGAACTGACTCATCATTCCTTCTCATTTTGTGTTCATGTACTTTGTTTCATTGTCCTTTTGCTGACAGTCGTTTAGTTTATCCTCACATCAAGTTGTTTAAACATTTATTACCATGTGGAATTTCAGGCACTTCCCTTTGTTGGATTTGCATTGGCGATGTTTCTTTTCTACTCATTTGTTCCCGTTTTGCTGAAGGTATTGCCCCCTCTCTCAATCTCTCTGTCAATGTGTAAAATAAGCCATTGACAGTCAACTATGTTCCAATCTAAATATAGTTGTGGTTCAATCTACACTATGTTGACCTGTTATAGAAAATGATGTGGTGTTGTAGATATCATCCCATTCTTGGTTCTTGATAGTTATTTTCTGTTGATGCTCATTAGTTTTGGAGCTAGTTTTTTTTTTTTTTTTTAATTCTGAGATGCCACCTTTTGGATGCAGAGGAGTGGTGCCACAATGCTAAATCTAGCCTTGCTTACCTCTGATATGTGGGCTGTTGTAATTCGTATCTTTGTATACCATCAGAAGGTTTGCAGAACAATCGGCTTCTTTCATTTTGAGCACTAAAATCTATTTAGACGTGGAACTACTACGTTTTCTGTGATTCATTAGTGTTGTTCTGAAATCAGTATCATGCTCTTCAGGTTGACTGGATATATTTTGTAGCTTTTGCTGCTGTTGCTGTGGGTCTTCTTGTTTATTCTGGGTAAGTAACAATTTGGTTCCTGAATGGGGTTTATCTTCTTTTTTGTATAATAGTGCTTAGATTATTTTTTTGTCCATGTTTTCATAGAACTAAGAGGATAATCTAACTGTCGGTTAAGCTTTTATTTATGAAATCCACCATATGCCGCGATGCTAAAAAGCTGAAGAAAGTTACTTCCATTATCACCCTAGGTACCTTAATCGGGCAATAAGGAAACTCTGCTTTCTCTTCTTAATATCTTATTACAAAAGATTTCACTGTAGATGTACCATCTCTCTGCCCTTCATATCTCCATTTATCCTTTTCCATTAATGATACCTGCTAATATAACACTTCAAGTGAACAGTTAATTTCTCCAGTCTGCCAATAGCTCAGGTTCCAAAAAATTATTCCTTTCTGTTTTTTCGCAAAGCTGGGCCATCACTGCTCTCTGCTGGTTGCATATGATGAAAGTGGCCTGGAATGCTTCTGTGGGATTACCCTTTTGCTTCCACAAGTTGATTATGGTGCCATCACTATCTCTTAAATGTTTTAACATTTTGGTAGAACTCCTTCCACGATACTCCTCCATAAAGCTACCCTTGAGAGATTTTTCGTCATCCACCCAAAACCTGAACTTCGTACTTATCCGTGATAACTCTCCTCCAACATGCCTTTGCTGCACTTAATCCTAACTTTGATTAGGATGGTTTCTGTTCATTATCAATTTAGTCTAGTTATCACAATGTAAAATATTAAAGAGTTTGTTCTTGTTCACTGATGAGAACCTTAACAGTCGAGGTGCTGGTGCAGTACTTGAAATATTTTTCCTGTGTTCCTATGTGAGAAAGCAAATCAGTATCCACCAGTATTGTAAATTGTTGGTCAATCTCCATAATTAAACTCTCATTTGGTAAGACTAGTCGAATTCGTTTATATAGCTAGCAGAATATTTTTACATATTTGACTCCGTTTCAGGCGGGATAAGGTGGATAAGAACGTAGCTGATGAAGGCATTGTAAGAAGCAAGCGATTTGACGAGGAAACTGGCTTAGATAATCCTGCACGAAAACATGCCATTGAGAGCTCAAGAACTGAAGAAAACAGGCAAAGTTTTGACGCCGAAACAGTGCCTGGAATATACGGGAGATAACTTTATTGTAGTTTTGAGACTTTTTTTTCCTTTTTAATCCTTCCTCTATCCCTGTAGAAAAAAGGTCTTATTCCATTGTTAGGGTTGATTCTCAGGCTAGTGAATTTGCGTTAATGCAATGTAGCTGCCAAACAGTTACTCTGTCATTTTACTTGAATAAAACTTCAAGTATTATTTTATCACTACACCTCAGTGAGCTTTTATAGTCAAAAACATTTTCTATTGCTTAATACCTCCCCTCCTGCGTATGAAGTCACTTTAAAATTGATTCTGCATATTAGTATTGTGGCTCCATTGCCTAGGGTTACAGCTAAAATATAATAATCACTAATACATTCCAAGCAGATTGGTCTTTTTACATAGCTGAATCTCCACAAATATCGCGACATTACATGAGGATCTAACAAAGCCACAAACTGAATACATTCCAGTCATATTGCTCTCTCTGTGAGATGCTTGATAGGTTTTCCATATTTAATAGATATCCTATCATGTTGAGTAAAAGCCAGCTGAGGAGCCTCTGCTTCAAACTTGCTGCTGAGTAATTTCTCTTCTTGTATTAGAAGCTCTATTAAACGATATCTGCTATAAGTTTCTGAAGGGCTTCATTTATAAGAGGAATACAAAGGCAATCTTGACCATCAGAATTTCTTTTGGTTTTGATCAACTCATGGTCCTTAAATTCTGTCAAATGTGAATTCAAAGTAACTTGACTGCTCACCAAGAACCGTTCTCGGCACGTACTGTACAGGTTGTTGATTGGCATACCTAACAAGAACCATGTCCAACTTTAAGGTATGATTAAAGGCATAGACCTAATTGCATCAACATACATGGAAATGGAGATAGAAATGGGAAACCAAAGTATGAAAGCACTTACCTTCTTCTTCAGGATGGGCCAATTGATGCTCAGCAAGAACTTTAAAAACATTTTGAGCATTCGGAGTCAAACTCTGTAAGACAATTGAAGCTGTCTTCACACTTTGTGCACTGCCCCCATGGGCGAGGATGAAAGGAAAAAACATGGATTCAACCTTGTATGGAGCAAAAGTAGGAACATGGCACCAGTACCAGTCAAATTGTGTATGAACCATCTTCTTGTCCCACACTGGCATATACGACAGCCAATAAAGCAAATATAAGACCTTTTTGAATGTGACATGCAAATAATAAACAAGAGTTCAAACACCAGCCTAAGTTACATAATTAAGGGAAATATGAATTTGACGCTTCAGCATTAAATGGTGTACTTAAACTGATGTATTTACATCCAAGAAGCAATTAGCAAAAGGCGCTACACCTAGAAACTCTTAAAACACATAAAATTAGTAAAATGCACTAGTACATGCAACACACGGAGAAAAGATTTCCACAAATACTCCTGTAACCAATTATATAAACGCTCACACAGGTGTTCAGAGAGCTCTTACAAAGAGGAGCGTTGACATGGTCAATGGAAGCAACCATACGAACATGAGAACAAGCAGCAATGCTTGCAAGACATTGTTGGCTGTCAGAATCACGTAATCCAGGACCATCAATGTTGTGAACAAGAATGCAAACAAAACAGTCCCCGACTTCTAGGTCTGGGCTGTCTAGAAAAGTAAGAAGGTCAGACATGGATCTGGTGTTAAATGGTTGTTGGCTTTTACAGAGACTTCCTGAGGTAGTCTTCTGTCGCAATTTTACTTGATCCCAGAGAAGCTCAGCCAGTGTTATCACCACCTGAAATTATAAATCAACAATAGCAGATCTCTTAGTATTACTCAGAAAGATTGTGAGCCAGCAACATGGGTAATGTGAAATGTGCTTCTCATGGAGATCTTTGGAATATGACATCATAATGAGGGAGTGGTCAGAGCTGCAGTAATTGTTGATATTATGAACAAGTATAGGAACTTAAGAAAAAAGAATTACTATTGCCACATTAAGTCCCAGTGACCACGCACCAAGAGTCACATGAATTGTGTATACAGTTATTGATGTTTCAAGCATTGATAGCCTCCATCAGACCAAGAGAAAAGGAGCGTTCAGAATTATTTTCAACCACTTGAATTCTATTTCAATTGTTTTAGGATTGTGAAGTCTGGGCATAACCATCTTATTGGGCAAGCCAATGTGAAATCTTCAGTCATAGCCCTCTCATTAAAGCCATTAGCACTGTTATAACATATAACAATAATCTTCAAAATATTTTCAGTGCTAACTTAAAAATCCATGCCAGTGAGCCTGTAACGCATTAAATAGGAAGCTTGCAACCAAATCAAACACAGCTCAATAAGCAAATGCTCCTGCATGATGAGTGCTCTTGTAGTAAGCTGTCTAGACCTGATATACATGCCTATTAACATCATTTTTCACAAAATTTGCAGAGAGGATTTTGAGACTTCCTACACAATATTTTTAAAACATAGGTACCAAGAAAGCACCACCTTTGAACAAGGACGAAAACAATAGACGAATACCTGTTTAAGATTTATAGATTGGAGATACCCATTGACAACTACGACAGAGTACTCAGTTAAAGATTTTGAGGCAAAATCTTCAATCAAAGCTTTCTTTGATCCAAAGCCATACATCAAAAGTGCAAAGCCACTCCTATCAGATTAAATTAAAAGAACATTAGAAAGGAAAACCTTCCTGGTTTAAATTTGATAGATAATGGAAAGGCAAATATAAAAACTTATCCAAAAAGCATAGCATAGAGTAAACCTATACATCAGGACTCTGACCTTAGCACGAAAAGCCATTTTGAATATAAACTTTGGTAGCTACTGATCAACTCATTAACTTCTTTCTCATGTTTGGGCTCAATACTAGCTGCCACCTCTCTTAATTCCTGCATGCAACAATAATTGTTATAGACTTCTTTCTTATGTTTGAGCACAACATGGACAAGAAGTATAATTTGAAGATTGTGCATTAACCCTCATCTTGAGGGTATTGTACAATGGCCTTTTTCCATTGATACTGTCTTTATTGCCTTAGCTCAATGGTCAAGTATAGGCAATAGTTTATCATTTGAATGATCACAGCTCACATTTTGAGGTAGTCCATCTCTTTTGTAAATGTACCTTCAAGCACTTATTGGAAAGTATCCAATGAGGAATCAGCCCATCTTTTCTCCTTAATTACAAAAATCACAAATTTTCTCTAACCTCTTGGCACACTCATAAACATAAAATGGCGGTTAACAAAAATCACTAATCCGCTCTAACGCTAATCTGAAATATTATGTGTCATGCTGACAAAGAAGAAGAAAATGCCACTAATATTGTACTTCTACACAGGGTAGAATTGTTTGAAACACAGCGTATAGGATAAACGGGGCATGTTGTCAAATATTTCATCAAGTGATAACAATTACTTAAATGAATAATCCAATCTATTTGGGTCTAGCAAAGGTACTCTCTCAAGGGGTACTCTTTTTCTCTTTGTTTTTCCAGGAAGTGACCATGCTATATACTATAAATGAAGAGTCTTTGTAAGATAACAATTGGCCAACATTAGATAGCTTGATGTCAAAATTTTTGGTTATACACAGAACAAATAATCAAAAAACAGTCTATCAAAAAAAACCATAGCACAATAGCCAATACATACGCCCAGGTCACTAATGCCAAAGACTACAGCACATGAATGTAGTGTTCGAACAGTTGGTGCAATCAGCTCAAGCTGTACATACAGTTGAACAATAATAGGAGTCAAAACACAAACCTCTTCGTCAACGAGATCAATTTCTGAAAGCTTCCGAGCAGATTTTTTCCTTGAAGAAGAGCCCAATTCTTTAGCAAGGAAATAGTTTCTCGAGAATCCAAACTCCTCTTCCTCAATCTCGTCCACATCCATTTCAGAGAATCTGAGATATTCAGACTCTGTTCAATTAACAAGCACAAGTTGACAGAAGTTCTAAACTCCAAAATTGTATACTCTCATCGTCCCCCCTGCTCTCTCCGGTCTATTTTCCGGCGACTCTGACGGAGACTTAGGAAGAAAATTAGGGCTGCTAGGGTTTGTTTGGTGACTAAATTTAATAGGAGTTAAAAAGTGGCGGGAAAATAGTAGTTTTAGTCCCTTACTCCCTTAATTATTGTTATATTGTAATTTCATCCTTATTGTTATTTGATCAAACACATTCAACCTAAAATTAGACTGAGTATTGCTAAATTAGTCCTTGAATCTAATTAATTATGAGCACATTAATCAAAGTTTGAAGAATATATTTAAAATATGCATCCCACTTTGATATAGTTAGCTCGATGTGAATAAATACGTCTCACTTCAATATCAATATATTACGTGAATAAATATTTAAGATAAGTGTCCCGCTTCAACGTTTTTAGTCATACAGCATACGTGTCCCACTTCAACATAGGTAGCCAAGTATAAATGAATGTTTGACGTAGGTAGCCAAGTATAAATTTATATTTGAAATAGATCGATTAAACAATTATTTACGATAAGTGTCCCACTTGCTATAATGTCCATTTGAAGTTGCCACTTATAAGGACAACAACTATTTTTTATAAACTAGAAATCCCCATATTGATAAATCATTATATAACTATCCTCTTTTTATCTTTGTATATCTAATCAAAGGGGGTTCAACTGATCATTATAATTCAAATCCATCACTAAATCATTAACAGAATGACATTAAAGAATTCAAAACTGAGAACTAACTGCATACAATTATTTAGTAACATATAGATAATATGTTTATTCATAGCATCTGTTTCTAAACAGTAAGATTAAACTTAAAGTGAGTCCAAATCTCCAGTTCTTTCAGCAGTTCTAAACTTCTTACGACGGGACCTGGGAAAAATAAGCTGACGGATCTGTTTCTCAGCAGCAATCTCTGAATGTGCCTACAGAGAAGCCATAGTAAAAAGAATCAAAATCTCAGTTACTTTAAGCTTCGCATAAACTTAGTCGTATAGAGAGAAATGTAACAGAAAAGAACGTTTTTGGCCAATAACGTCTCCAAAGTAGAAAAAAGGTCACCATTCATTTATCTTAATGGATAGATAGACGAGGAAGGATACACGCCTTCTCAAGTTAGTCAATTCCATGACTCGGATTATGTCTACTGTTTGAGATGTTTTCACTAAAAAGCGCTCTACCATGTGACATGAGCCGTGTATTCCAAGTAACACACTTCACATTAGCAAGTAGTCTCTCATCCTGTTATAGATATGCAAGTTCTACTTTGATCACTTCCAGAACACTGAAGCAACATTTACAAACACCATTGGATCACTCACTTCATATTATTTTTTACCACGACACATCTGTGAGTGTTTATAGTCGAGTAATTTCTATTGCTTACCCTAACTTTGAAGGGGAAACGATGTGTCCATACTTCTGTTCCAGAGAGAACTCTGACATCCATGCCAAGACTGTCAACTCCAATCAAATTTGCTTTCTGCAAAAAGGGTGGATCTTATATTAGATGTTTGCAATGACTGATAACATAAAATATGAAAAATTCCAAATGGGCTATTACGTGAGCAAAATGTTCGATTGTAGCAATGATTTCACTTCTCATTGAACTTTTCTAATGTAAGATATGTCATGATCAATCAAACGTTTATTAAAATGAAAAAGTTAAAGCGGGAAAAAAGGATATATGGAAATAACTGCCAACATTTACATCAGAAATACGAGATTTCAACTTCTAAATGGAGTTTCGCGAATAAGAGTAAATTTGATGGTCCAAACTAGTGTTACAAAAGAACCATCATTTGAAAAATAGAAACAGCACTAGACCAACCTAATTCTTTGCAACTTCTATGCATATCAAAGTTTAAGCATCAGCATCAATTGACGAGTACCTCAACATGAAGTCCTTTCTTTCTGCAAAGAGCTTTAAGTGCATATTTGCACCTTACTCCTTGCTGCCTAAACCACTCTAAAATTGCTGGAGCTGAGTATACAAGACTGTCAGGCTCAGCATCATGGAAGTCATACAAATTTACTGCGAACTGCATCAAAAAAGAAGGATGAACGTTGAGCATTACATTATTGCCTATCGGAGTCCTAGAATACTTCAAAAAACAGTATTTTCATTTCTGCACTCATTGTATTCTTCTACCATATTTCAGTTCTTTTCGGATAGGAACTACTAAAACTAGATAATCCATAAATGCAATACTACTCAATAAGCAAGATTAAGATGTGACAAAAGAGAGACTTAATACATACTTTAATCCCTCACTCGTCAAGATTTCCCCCTTCACACCTGACATACTTAGGTGACTTATTACACACTTCATCTTTCCAAAGACAAGCCTAATACCTCCTCCTTTTGTGTATGACTACTTAAAATGGATTGAGCATAACACACACCAAATATATGTGTCATAATCTTTAGAAGTAAGAACACAGAGAATACTTGAATCAACATATTTCACCCCACCCCACTAATCTGATTTTGTTGGCTGGAATCCCATTACAAGAACAAAATGAGTTAAGTACATACCTGAGCACCATACACAGAAAATAGGTCGACTCTCGTGATTTCCAATCTGTAGATAGAAGACAAAGTGCTGCTCTTGTCATATCTTGAACTAAAGCTCAAAATTTCTCCATCTGTTTTAAAAAAGAGCAAATCAACAGATAAATAATCAAATAATACAATAAAAATCTTTAACTCGGAAAGGAACAAGATTCTTGGTGGCCAGAGCTCTTTCACTGTCATACACTGATCTGAGATCTAGAGTAAGAGATCATTCTAAACTATGATCAGCGGTCATACAGCTAACAGCGCAGACCAATACAGTTTTTGCAGGCGAAATAAATGAGTTGAAAGGTATAAGGCACGCTTTTGTTAAAGGAATGAATATTGTAGAGGAACTCTCCCAAAGGTGGGTTTAAGTGGAAGGAATTTTAACTTAAAAGACCTTATAGGAGGGAGGGGATCAAAGAAAGTAAAGATATGATGCTTCAAGTTCCATGTCTTTGCTTGGCCTCAAGTTCAAGACTCGCGTCAAGTTTCATGTCTTTGCTTGGCCTCAAGTTCAAGACTCGCTTCAAGTTTCATGTCTTTGCTTGGCCTCAAGTTCAAGACTCACGTATAGCTTTTGTTATTGTCCGCCAATATCTCCTAAAGAAGCACATTGCATAATTCCGAGTTTCAGGAGACGGGGACAGCTTGCACAAAGAAATATTTGAGAAATATCTACTGATCCTTCCTTCTCAATCTCCTTTCTTTTCCTTCAAATCATTCCTGATCTTTTTCTACTCCAATCTCTTTTTTTTTTTGGATCTCCTAAAACCTGAAACTAAACCTGAAAAAATAACAAAATCTGTAGTCTAAACAGCCCTCGAGAAGTTACTAAATAATTTGTTACCAGAACATCCCCTTTCAGCTTCATCTAAGTTAGACTATTCTATAAGTTCATTTTAAGTGACTCCATTATATCGTCTATACCTTAATCCCTACGGCAAATTCATCATTTTGTATTGCAATCTTAAGGCCAAATATTGATTTAAAGGTATAGACATACATAATGCTTATGAGCAATCATCCCTGAGATGAAGGTATCAACAGAAGAAACATTTTCTACTTATCACTTATCAGGAAAACATATTTTTTTTTTATAAATGAGAAATCCCCATTGCGTCACTCATGGTTTGAGCATCAGCCCTTCTACCCTTCTCCACTTAAATACCCAAGACAACAAACTATGATACCAAAACAACATAGATAACATTTTCTAGCCTTGAATTTTGAAAATTCCCTGCTTCCCTCAGGGTGTGAAACGAATTATTGATTGCTCAACTTTACCTTTCCAATCCAAGGTGGATCCATCACTAACTTCATCACCACTGAAGAGCCTTCGCACGTAATATTCTTCTTCCAGAAAGGCAGGCTTGAGGCGTCCCCAAATTGAAATGCCATTTGATGGATGATCCATCATCTTAGCATGTTTCATGTGAACAGCCTACGAAATACACAATAGGTTGTGGCTTGAGAGGAACCAAGTTGGACAATGTCTATTCAGAAAAATCAAATTTAGAACAGAATACAATGAAAATGTAGCATATTGTTTGAGCATATTCCATATAATGCACAACTCATTAAAGAAGCTAAGGTTTAAATGTATGCTCCAAAAGTTGGGCAAATGTTATTTCTGAAAACCATACTTCACATAGCATCTCATGTATGATGGGGGATCAAAAACTAGCCTGAACTTAACTCAACATGAAAAGTTAGCACATGAGATGAGGATTACCAAAACCATACAAGGAGACTAAATCCCCCACAACCAATGAGCAAAAAACTCAACAATCCCCCGCTGCATACCTAGCTAGGCCTATTAACTAGAGCTTGGAGAACATAATATGAAAGCCCAATATCGGGTAGACCAAGAATTGAGATGGGTCCCAAAAGCTAGTTCCTGATGTGAGAACTGCCTAACAGCATAGAGACCAAATCCCATCCCATAACTATTGTGGACAAACTCAACAATGCGAGATCATTATCCAGAGAGAGGTAATAATATATACAGGAAGGCGAAGAACTTTAATGCAGTATGCTAGAAGAATTTTTATTGTACTTTTTGTTGCATGTTTACTTGATTGGCACTTTTGCACCTCAATGTCTTTTTTTCCCCTTATAATTATGGTTTATCAAAAAAAAAACAATAGACCATCCTAGCACACCAAGAGTGGAGCTGAGAGTGAATCTCTACAGCTCCATGACTCAAAGGTTATGGTGTTATTAATCATGCTCTGGTCTAATGGCCATATTTCCTCTACCAGACTTGGTTCTTGTATCCTTAGAAATCAAGGTTACACTGTTATGAGCCTACAGAACCGACCTTGTTCAGGTTAGAGTGAGGCCCCAAGAAACCACCAATGTCATTGCAACAAGGTAAATTAGTTCTTCCTCTTGTGAAGGTTATCTTAATATTTATATCCATCACACTGTGTCACTGAGAGCTTCACTTTGAGATACATCCTTAAAACAACCATTGTCTGTCTCCTCCTCCTGGGTACTTCATATTCCAACTTTCACCTTAAAAAAAGAAGGGAAAAAAAGAAGGAAAATGCAATATCTTTCTACTGTGTTTCAAGCTTCCATAATACGGTCAACTAAAATAAGCAACAATAGTGATCTCATCAATAAAATAACTACTTTGTGAATTATTTTTAAAAACATCGTCAATTCTGTAAAGTTGTGATTTGGTTGCTCATACGAAAAGTTCCTCCAGTTTTATGTGTGAATGTTTTCTTATATATTATTTTAGAAACAGCTACTGCCTCCTGTTTTAGAATTTGAGTTTATTTCTTCAATATTTTCCCAGAAAAATGCATGAAACCCAAACTCATTAATACAGAAAAAGGTTGGGGCATCAAAAGCCGAGACTTTACATATTCTGCTTTAGAGAATAAAAAAAGTGTCTATTGTACTTGAATAAACTGACCGAAACTAGTTTGGATTGAGATGTACTCAGTAAATGAAACACGATGTTGTAGTGATGTCATCTGGCTTTTTCTTATGTATATGCCTTTGATTATTTCTTTTTGGTTATTGTGCAATGAATAAGATTTGGGAAATGAAAACATAGACATATAAGTGACAGTTACAGAATAGAGCTAGGAGCGAGAATAGTTCATTAACAAAAAATAGCTAGGAGGAGAGTTGCTAAAAGAAACCACCTTAGTCAAGCACTTAGCAAAATAAACTGGGTGCAGCGGGCTAGAACTATCTGGCATCCCCCAATCAACTTGATAGTCGTACATCTCAGAACTTTCGCCCTGCAAAAAACAAATACAAGGACACATGTAAGCATAAGAATAAGTTGAGACTAATCGGCTGAATTATATAGTGAAATTGCAGTGGTTGTTTACTCACCTCGAAGTAATCATCAAAGAAATTAGAATCATCAACAGAATCACCTGCTAAATTGATGTCATCAGTTGATTCTACCCTCCTCTTCTCGTATTGGGAGAAGTCCATTCCAATCAATGCATTCTGAAATTATCCAGTAAAATAGGGATGGTAGAGATTTCAGCACTGACCTACAGACATATATTTCACTACAGATCTACACTCTTACGACTCAAATTCCACATAACACATTCTTCAGCAGTTGTTTATCAACCTCAAGACAAGTCTAACTCAACATCTCAATGTCAAAAACGAGACACTAGCCAGCTCATATAAAGCCCAAGGAAGAACTTCCATTAATATATTGATAGGAGGAAATAAAATTAAAGGGAAGAAAAACATATTGAAGCCATTGAGTCCGACTGTGTGAGCTTTGTATTCTTATGTCGATCCCTAGTCTGGATAAATAGAGTTGCGGTAGGTTGACAACTAGCGTAAAGCTATTTGATCCAATCACATCCCTATGGAAAGAAAAAGTACAAAGAGGATAAAGTGAGAGATCATCGAGATAGTTTAGTCATTTCTTACACGGACTTCCAAATGCAACAATTTTCAGGTTCAACACTATAATGATTAAAGGTGTTAAAAGTCATGATACCCCAACACTTTTTGTTATGAGTAGCCTTAGAAATGATGAAGTGACAATTAATTAAAACAACCCAAGGTATAGGTGTTGGTTGTTAGTGATCTCATCAGTTCATGTATGATCCTTAAGACAATAACAAATAGAGATATGACACGCAGCCAAATAAGACGCCAAAAGATTATAACTGCACTGCATAAATAAGAACTTGGTGAATTCAGAGGACATGCTTATGAGTTATGCAGATACTAATCACAATTTTTTAATAGGTATATGAAAATACCAATCACAATGTCTAACGAGAATACAGAAAGCTCAACCATGATCTGATATTAACCATGAAAGACAAAATATACATAAAAGTATAAATATGTACCACGGAATTACTTGCATCCCGATTCCGCAAGATATTCTTGTCATCATAAATTTCAAAGAATATGTCTGAGCACATGAAAGCAAACCATCAAATATGAACATAATAAGGGAAATGATCAAATTACAACACTGTGAGACACACTACAACAGAAACAGACAAACCTCCATATTCATCAATCACGTACTGAAATTCTGCCCATGACACTTGTTCGTGAGGTTCACAATGAACCATGCCAGGGAATATCAACAATGCATTGCTATTAGCCTACAATTAGAAAAAAAAATACCCCATCTGAGCCATCCAAAAGAAATATAATCGTACTTATACCGTGCAAACTTTTTTCACTTGCATGTAGAATGAACAATATCTAATTTATATAGCATATATTAGCGCAAACCTCAACAGTTGTCCTTGCTATTTCAGCAGCTGTGAGTTCAGTATCACGAACTCGTCTCTGGTCCCGCATTCCTTCAAGAGGGTGATAGCCACTGTTGCCGACATAGTTAGGGGAATCAGGAACAGAATCTGGGTAATCTGCTGCAACTGAAATTCTTGAAAGGCTACTCTCATGTCCTACAGCAAGCCAATGCGATTGTGCAGCTCCAAAGAAAGGGTTCTCAGTCCTGAAACTATACAGGAGAGGAGCACATGTGTAAGAACACATAGTTTCATCTGGAAAAAGCCAAACTACAGTAGAACCAGAATAGTAAACTTTTTTCCTTCAGTAAAAAAAGTGAAAAGGTTAGAGTTTTTTTTTTTTTTTTGAGAACTATGGTAAAATAATAATGAGAACTCGACAGCAATACAAAGTTCACAAATGCATTTGGGGAAGTAAATATCAATACAAAGTGCACACAACTAGAGTCTCCATATGCAGAAAACTAATATCTTTCAAAGAGTACTTGACTAAACAATCATCTCTAGTAGTGGTAAAGTTATTACACCTGCCTCTTTGGGTGATGGGATTTTCTGGCGAAGTCTCAAGCATCTAGGCGTTCTGGCAATATGGGAAGTAATGGTTGGTGATAGCCTGAAGGTAGAAAATGGTGCTAAGTTGCTGACTTGGATTGGAAAGACCGACTGAACGGAGGTCGGGAAGCTACTCTCTCTAACTAGTCATTTAAATGACTTCCATCTGTACAGTCTTCCATACATCCATTTGACAAGTAAAATGTCGAATATTTTATAGCCATGTAAGTTCTAAATATGGAATAGGGGTAGACTTGCTGACTAGGAGTCTGTAAAATCTAGATTAACTCATAATTTACCAAACAAAATTACATTGAGGAATGGAATAGAATAAATCAAGATCATTCCTAACTAGACCAAGAAGATTAAGATGATTTCTGATCTTGTTCTTACTTCTTACCAGTCTCCAAGAGCAGAGCCATATTGGTTCCAACGAACTGGCTTCCGACTAAAGAGTTCCCAAAGAAAAAAGAGAATTTGAACAACAAACACCAACAGCTAACTATGGAAGGTAAGTAGGTCAACAAGCAGCAGAAACCCAGAGGATCAGAAATATCAGTCAAGTCAAGCTTCTTTGTCATTATTGGAAAAGGATTCTCAAGCTATATACCTTATACCTGAATGGTCAGAGAATCTCTGAACCTCGTATGATGGCTTGATCCAACTGCTTGTAGCTCCTAATGATGCTGAGCAACTACCTCCATCAGCATGACAGATGAAACATTGCGAAGGACCTGGAACAGTCGCCAATATGTTTAGAAATAAAAGGCAAACTAAGGACCACATAAAACTCAAAAAGTAAAAGAAATGATAACACCTAATGAAGACGCATCCCCTCATTAAGATCATGTGAACAAGTAAGCTTGCTTTCATCTAAATTTTGTTTTGGTTATCAGATCACAATTTAATCAATTGTGGCTAAAAGTAAGACCTCTTCCAAACTCTTCTGTTTTTTTATTTCAAAAGGTCCAGAAGAGACACAATACCACCTCCCAGACCTACCCTTTCCAATCAAGAATGTTAAAACTCTCTATATGCATCATTAAACACCAATGAAGAGAACAAAACTATGGTACATTAGTAGCTACATCTCATTGAGTTGCGGGCTTACGAGGTATTTGGTATTCAGTTACCCATGACACTTTAAAAAACTATTAACAAAGAGTGTCCTACTCTTATCTGGGTTTCCAGCAATGAAAAACAACAAATGATATACATAATTATTCATTTGCAGAGAAATGTAGAAGGAAGAAAGGCAGAGTTTGTGGTTCTCACAAATTCTTATTAGCCCTCTAGATATAGAAAGCAAAACTTTTGATATGGTGGAATTGACTGTATTCACAAACTCTATGCAGAATTACAGAACCTCTAAGGCAACATAGTTAAGCCAAAGAACCACCATTACAATAGAATTTACTCCCTCCGTCCCAAAATAATTGTCACTTTAGCAAACAAAATTATCACCATAGGAATTCAATACAAAACTTAGTATGTTGAAAGAACTACTTCTTGTTAATAGTGCTCAATTCTTCTAATTAATATTTTTCTTGATGAGTATGAAAATGAGCTAAAGTGACACTTATTTTGAGAATAGTCTAACAGCCTCCTTGTCCACAGACATTCAAAAATACTACCACCTTGACAACACAAGAAACTATGACATACAACTGCAGTATACCAGAAAGAAAAAAAACACCACTCCCACCACTCCCCACCACCACCACCACCACCCAAAAAAATCAAATTTATTGCTAATGGGTGCTACTAATTCAAACAAAAATTCAACCCCACAAAAAATTGAATTGAAAAAACATGACTAAAATCAATAACCCTTTAAACAGGCACATAAAAAAGGGTTCTTGAAAAAAGAAAAAAGAGAACTTTTTGGGTCCTCTGTCTTTTGTATCAAAAAGTAAAGATGATTTCTGTAATTACCGATGGAGATTGATGATGAAGGCGCGGAGATGAACATCAAGAAACAGAGTATTATTAATGAAATGAAACTAAGGAAAACGTTAATTGTATCGAAGATCTTTTTGTCGCACAAAAACTCTAAGTGAAAGTCAGTGAGAAGTGAGAACACAGAGGTGTCGTTTTCTATAAGGAGACACGTGTGAAGCACGTGACTTCAGTGTGCCTGTTGAGACTGTTTGGCTGGCGGCTTATTTTTATTCTATTAAAAAAAGAATTTAGGTTAAGGTTTTACTAACTTTTTTTTTAATATGTAATTTTTTTTTTAAATAACAAATTTATTTATATTTTTTTAAACAAAATAATTAATTATATAGATAAAATTTAAAATATATAAAATGATACGTTAATAATGAAACTGAAGGGTTAAAATTAGATTAAATTATGCGGTTAAGCAAATCTATATTACTTACTCATCACAACTATATTTTGTTATAATATCACTCGTGACTAACATTGTACATTAATTATGTGGGCTGACTTCGAGTTTGTACAATTAGTCACGTTTGTATATGTATAATTTGTTAGAATATTCAAATACATATATATAATATACAATTATCTAATCGATATACATATACAATATAATTCACCTCTCTCCCACTCATTGCCTTCTCTCGCTTGTCTCTCTCCTCCCTCTCCCCATTTTGCTCGTGTCTCTCCTCTCTCTCCCAATCTCGTTTGCCATATATACAAGTGCATATGTATAATATACAATTATCTAAACCGATATACATATACAATACCTCTCTCCCACTCTCTGTCCTCACTTGCTCACCTCTCGCCTCTCGCCTCTCTCACCCGTCTCGCTCGCCTCTCTCCTCACTCACCCATCTAGCTCGCCTCTCTCTTCCCACTCTCAATCTCGTTTGCCATATATACAAATACATATGTATAATATATAATTATCTAACCAATATACATATACAATTCACCTCTCTCCCACTTTTTGCCCTCTCTCGCTCGTAGCTACGAATTATAATTATCAAACTATATGTATGAAGAATAATTAAGCTATTTTTGAGTGGCTATATGTGAAAGCTCCTATTAAAATTAAATAAGGGTAGGACGTAGAGTCGGTGAAAATGAAGACAAAAGAGAGATGAATTTGGAATTGAAACGACTAAATACCATTTGCTTAATATCTAACCTTCAATATTAATGATAATCAAAGTTTGATGCAATTTAGTGGAAAGGTCTAAATCTTGTTGATTAAGTTAAATTTGTGGGGAAAAGTCCACTTTCATGCCTTTGATGCACTGATTTATTTATGTTTTTCTTTAAAGCTCAGCATTATGATATTTGACGACTCAAAGAATTAAGATAATAGTACTTTTCATTTTTTTTGACAATTATTAACTTCATAATTTATTTTTTGTAATATCTTAGGAAGTGCATTTAATTTTTAATTAATTATATTGTGTATTTTAGTTATTTTTTGGTAGGTGTTATATTAATTCTGTTTTGAAATGTTTGATATCTATATACGGTAAATTTGTTAATATTCAAATGCAAACGAAACAAAAATTGCACATTTCAGTTACATAAATATTGAATATACTTAATCATTTATTATAAAGATCAAAATTAAATTTTATACTATATCAATAGTTAAGAAACTAAAAATGTCACAAATTGTAAAAAAATAAAGGGATAATGCACAAGTACCCTATGCCCAAAATCTCAGAGATATACTTATACTATATTAAGCTCCTATTACCCCCTGAACTTATTTTATTAATAATTTTCTACCCCTTTTTGACCTACGTGGCATTATCTTGTGGGCCCTACGCTGTTTGATTTTTTTTTTCAAGCTAGTGTCACGTAGGCCGAAAAGGGGTAGAAAATTACTTATAAAATAAATTTAGGAGGGTAATAGGACCTTAATATTGTATAAGTGTGTCTCTGAAATTTCGGGCATAAATTGAGAAGGTACTTGTGCATTTTTCTAAAAATAAATAAAAAAGTTATATCATTCAAAAATGCAAATTAATGTTACTTAAGTTATAATAAATGAATCGTTCTAATTCAGAATATGGTTATCATATGGAATAATGGGAGAGGGGGGTAGAGTTTTCGGAAGATGAAAAAATTGGTGAGCAAAATAAATCAGTTATTTTGAAACATGTTAAAACTATATATTCGTATTGTTTTCATATATTTGACTTTTTAAAGAAAACATTTTTTTTTCTTCAATATTTAACATGAAAAATGAATATATTTTTAAGTGTATTATTGATCATGTTAAATGAAATTTTAAATAGAAATCTAAATTATTAGTAAGAGATTGAAATTCAGAGTATTCGAAAGTAATAATATACCTTTTTGTTCATAAAATTAGCTTAAAATTTCACCTCATCATTGACATGATTTAATTTAATTATATTTATTTGATAAAAAAAAACTAAAATAACCACAAAATCACATGACCAAGTTCTTTTTTTTTTTTTTAAAAAAAACTACACCTAATAATTAAGAAATACTCTAAATTAAAACGTAAAAATTCTTTATTATTAAAATAAATCGTATTTCACATCCTGAAGCATAAAAATTAAATTAAATTACATTATTAAATTAAAAAATAAAAATAAACCAATAAAACTCTCGAGGATTTTATTTCTTCATTTAATTATAGATACTTTCATCCAAAAAAAAAAAAAAAAAGACTGCCACTTTGTTCATCAACGCCAATGAGGTAACCCTTGTTCCATTTATCTGTTTTCTTCATACTGTTGTTCCATAATCACCAGTATTAAGTCCATTAGGGTTTAGTTTTCTTGATGTTAATTGTGGTTTTAATCGATTCTTGATGCATTAGCTATTAATGGTCATGTGGGGTTTTAGCTACCTGCAAAATCTGTGGCCTTTTTCTGTATTAAACCCCACTGATTTGAGAATTTCAGATGGGTTTGTGAGGAAATTAGGAATACCCGAAACTACCAAACAGTTCGTTTATGCAATTCAAGAACCTGAATCCAAGGCTGTTATATACGTATTGTGTGTGCAGAATTTATCTGAGCGATCTGCTCTAGATGCGGATTGTTTGATTAGGGAAGTTAAGCCTGAGGCTGTAGTTGTACAAGTGGGTAATTCTGTAGATGGTCATGAAAATGAGGGAATTGGGTTGAGTGATGTTGGTGATTTAGAGGAGGAGGAGTCGGTACCAACTTCGTCGATTGAGGTTTTGAAGAGGTGTTTTGTGCATAAAACTAGTAAGGAGAAGTATGAGAATATGGCGGGGCGAGTTGTTTTGAGAGAGATATTTGGGGTTGGGTTTGATGGGCATTTCCCTGCTGCCAAGAAAGCAGCTGAAGAGGTTGGTTCGGCTTTCTTGTTGCTTGAGTCGCCGTTTGTTCAATGCAGTTTGTCTGGTGAGTCTTCTGATGTTGGGGATGAGGGGTTCGAGAATAAGTTTGGAGTGTTTGGTTTGGAGGAGGGGTATGAGAATAGGTTTGGAGTGTTTGGCTTAGAGGCTGGTAATAGTTTGGTTCCTCTAAGGACGGGGTTAATGGTGTCAGAAAATTCTAGAGGATTTCGTGTTACAAATGATGTTCAGTCTCAGATGGTGAGGCTGTTATCATCACATTTGGTCAATTCAAGTTCCTTACAAAAGATTGGATCTGAGGATATTCAACAACAGTTGAATTATCAAGTACCACAGTTTGCACAGACAGTTTATCCTTTGCTTCTGGATCTACATAATATTTTTGTTGATATTCCCTCTATAGGAAGAGCTCTAGCTTGTGCTCAAAAGATGTTTCATGATGTTCGTAACGGAGATGCTGTTAATACAGATGTTCTTTCTGAGGTTTATGTCTTCAAGATTGCAGTTGAAGGGTTAAGAATAGCTTTGAACAATGCTGGTCGGCTTCCACTTAGCAAAATGGGGAGTCATACAACTGAATTTTCTGAGCTTTCTATTGAGGACAAGTCCCATGCCCTTCTTGCACAGGCCCTCCGAAGCCAGACCGAGAAGTTCAAATCAATAGTTGCAGTAGTAGATGCCGGTGGCTTAGCTGGACTAAGGAAGCACTGGAATGTTAATGTACCTGAGGAAGTTAAGGAAATTGTTGATCAGCTGGTCACTGACTCTGAAAACGATGGGGACAATTCAAGCCAAAGTGACAAAAAAGGGTTACTAGCTGTTAAGCCAGTGGTAGCTGTTGGGGCTGGTGCAACTGCAGTTCTGGGAGCTTCTTCATTTTCTAAAGTTGTTCCTGCATCTACAATATTGAAGGTTGTCACCTTCAAAGTCCCCGCTTCTTTAAAAATCATGATTACTCAAACCCAAAAGGCCCTTGCTCTTGCATTTGGAAAGTCAAACGTAGCAGGCCCTGCAATGGCAAGTTCTGGTGTCAAATCATCTGTCCTTAAGGCAACTGCTTCTGCAGAGAAAATCCGTGCTGTGGCGCACGGCGTTATAGCCTCTGCAGAGAAAACTAGCATCTCAGCCATGAGAACGGCATTCTATGAAATCATGAGGAAACACCGAGTACGACCCGTTGGCTTTCTGCCATGGGCTACCTTTGGATGCAGTGTAGTTACTTGTGCGAGCTTGCTTGTGTATGGAGATGGAATAGAATGTGCTGCTGAATCTCTTCCAGCAGCTCCTTCAATCGCCAGTTTGGGTCGTGGAATCCAAAGTTTGCATCAAGCTTCCCTGGCAGTGAAACAAACAGAAAACTCCAGGATACAAAAGTCAATAGAGTCTCTTATGTACAGATTTAAGAAGATAAGTATCTCATAAAGTGTTCAGTTCCTTTCTCAAGTACATGAGTCAATAGTTGAGCCCTAACTTTTTCATTCAAATAGATTTTAGCAAAGAGGTTGTGCAATTTATGATACCTGGGATTTGTCTGTATCATGGCAAGAAGTTCCAATAAAATGTGATTGGAGTTTGGATGATTTTTCAACATGTTGATTATGGTCTTTTCATATTTCTATCAACTAATGATGTCAAATTTCAGAGCTCATATTAGATACAAGTTACTGCAAATATGAATTCCTGAAATTTGACATCATTAGTGGATGTTACTTGTTGGTTCCTTTTTTCTTGTTCTAAATTCCATTTGCTGCCTATCTAATACTCAATCAAGTTTATTTTCTTACCAAGTAGTTCTTTTGTATCCAATTAAAAGGTTTTAAAATCTCTATTGAATATTACGACCAATTTTTTAAGGTAAGGCTCTGTTGAAGGGTACTTAGTATATAAAATAATTGCACAAGGCTATAATATTAAGTTTGTTGGGAACTTTATGAACTAAGCTAGGATCCCTGCTGTCATTGTTCAGTTATGAAGGGTGCTGAATGAGGACTCAAACAAGAACCGAAGTGGAAGGATGAAACAACGGAGAAAAAAATAATTGATTGAAGACTAATGGATTTATAAAAACCAAAAAAACACACCAAAATTCTGATAGAAAAAGCATTCATAAACAATAGGACATAACTGTATGGAAGACATCCCACACCTGGCTCTGATTGCAATAATCCTGCCAGCTACGAGAAATTTGTCCCTTCAACTTTTTCCACAATTAATTGAATGGCGTGTCAAACTTGTCTAATCTTTTCTGTTTCCGGGATTGAAAAACTTCTGGAATCTTAGGTTTTCGACATTAATTATGAAGCCATAAGCTTTGAAATTGGAGGAAAATACCAGCTTTTAACTTGTATAAAAAAAGAGTTGCCAGCTTCTAAGTAAGGCTGTCATTGCATACAACATCCATCTTGTGAACCTTCACAACCTTCTTCCTTTTGTAACTTCTTTCTGAGGTTTATACTCTCAGTCTCAGATCATGGAAGTAGTAGAAATGCACCCACAGTTGCTGTTGGACTACTATCATTTTGTGGGACAATTTTACTGCTTGGTGTACCTTGGATAACTTTGCAGTACTTTTGTGTTCTGACACACCAAATGATATGACCTGAAGCGATATCCTGACATCATTTACTGCTGAAGCCCATTTCAGGGTTTGAATAACATATTCTAACTATCTTGTACCTAAAGTTGCTGTTTACTGAGGAGCAGGTTAACTTTTTCTTCTCCTCCAGTATTATCTTCTCAGTAGAAATCTAGCTAAGATACATGAAGCTGCTTCCTCATGGCTGGAGAACTCATTCTAAAAGCTGGTAAGGTGGTTCCTGTTCTTTATCAAGGGTAATTATCTTCTCTGTAGAAATCTAGCTAAGATAGTCTCAAAATCCTTGAAAAACATGAAGCTGCTTCCTCATGGCTGGAAAACTCATCCTAAAAGCTGGTAAGGTGGTTCCTGTTCTTTATCAAGGGTAATTATCGTCTCTGTAGAAATCTAGCTAAGATAGTCTCAAAATCCTTGAAAAACATGAAGCTGCTTCCTCATGGCTGGAAAACTCATCCTAAAAGCTGGTAAGGTGGTTCCTGTTCTTTATCAAGGGAAATCATGTGCTATTTTAGTTATTATCAGAGGTTTATATCTTTTGCATAGGTTGAAAGCCAATATGATTTTAGCTCATAGTAAGTATCTTGATACTTTACTTTTCCAAAAAAATATTGTTAACATTATTGTCATTTGACCATTATCATCGTTTTTAATGGTAATTCTTATTGTTCCAGAAGTTTGATCACCTCTATATTTTCTTTCATTTAATTTGCGAACTCATAGGAGAGGCATTGACTACCTAATGTAATTTAAGTAACAGTGGGTGTTAGGATTTTAACTTGAAGTCTTGAATTATAGACACATTCTAGGTTAGGCCTGTTCAGGAAGGCTATCTATTTCTGCAGACAGTATCATCTATTACCTGTTACTATCATTAGTTCACAGTGAGATATTTGGTAATTAAGCATAGCAGCGTTTGAGAATGTTGAGGAACTACATATTTGTCGCATGAACATCATAACTTTTTCTTCTTCTTTTGGGAAAACAATTGTCGTAGCTAGGCCAACTTGCGAGGATCTCAACTCCACTGGACATTGCACATATATAAGTACTGGATAATTGCGCTCACCAAAAATTAGATAGATGGGAAAAAATCACATAGCTTCTTGACTCTTACTTAGAAGAGTTCCAAGGTAGCATTCTTTTGACTGTTTCAACAAGTTTTTGCTTATTGCTATAGCTTCATGTAGCAATGTTCTGAGGCTATTAGTTTCTTTCTCTATGTAATCTTGCATGTCTTTCTAATGCAATTTACTTACTTCGCCAAAAAAAGAAAATCACATAGCTTTTTCCCCTTCAGCTGAGATTTAAATCGTTTCAGTTTGATCAACAGGTAAACCACATCCTTGGGTCCTTATGAACGTCATAATATTTTGAAAAGTTATGCTTGCCAGTTCTAGAGATTTAATTGTTTATACTAAGGGGGAATTGCTGCTTGTCCATTATAGGATGTCTTGAAATTTTGCAGGTGCAGAAGCAAACAAGTACTACCATTTTAGGCATCACAAAATTTTAAAATAATTTGCATGAAAGTCTCTATTCTGGCTGATTCACTAATGAATTAGGAGCATTTTGATGGCTGTGACTGGACTTTGAAATCTTTCCTAAATCCTACTACAATGATAAAGTGGCCTTCTGCATATTATAATTTTTTTTTTGAAATTGGTAACTTTAGTCTATATATCCACAGGTATACTACAACAAAAGTGCAGTTTCCCTTCAAAAATATTACAACTTACAAAGTAAAACAGTCTTAGTCTTAATCTAAACTGTTGCCTATAAGCAATCTAGCACATCAAAGGTGTCTTCTGTCCTAGTTAATATATCTTGTTTACACCAAAAATAGAAAAGAGCTAAGCAATTCATTTTGATCTTCTGTAAGCTATTCTGCCCTCAAAACTCCTGTTGTTTATCTCTTTCCAAATTGTCCACCAAATACATGTTGGGACAAGTTTCCATCTCTGTTGCAGCTGCTTTTCCATCTCTGTTGCAGCTGCTTAGGACTCCTTTAGTTCCCTGGTTTCACCCATCTTATCCCCTTTTGACAGATGAACATTCTTCATAGCTATTCTGTCCATGTACAATGCGAAAACAGATGGTTAATTGTCTCAGCATGTTCTCCACATGAAGTACATCTAGAAGCCATCTGATAGCCTCTTTTCTTTAGATTTTGATGAGTCAAAACTGCTTCTTTTGTCAACAATTACATGAAGCAGTTCACTTTCTAGGGTACTTTTGGTTCACAGATCATCTTCCGTGGCCGTTCTGTCTCTCCTGTCCTTATAAATTGAATGTACTGAGAATTTACCTTTTGTATCATTCTTCCAAACTAGCAAGTCCTTTTCAGTGAGGTTGCTGAAAGAGCCTACTGAATCTTGAAATTCTGCCACTTTGTCTATCTCTAGTCATGAAGGTTCCTCCTTAGGAACAAATTTCATCCTTGTCCAGTCCACATTGTAGCCTCAGTGGCCTGTTGACGTTGGCATAAAATGAACAATTCAGGATACAAATGTTTCATAGGGACAGTCCCATTCCACTTGTCCTCCCAGAAGGATGTCTTTAAACCATCTCCCACTCCTACCTTGGTTCTGTGATATAGCACTAGGCATAGATTTCTGGTTGCCCTCCAAACAGTGCATTTATATGGAGAACTTATCATTTTAGTCATCCACTTATCTTCCATACCATATTTTGCTATGATGGCCTCTTTCCGGAGCATGTTGTCTTCATTTGCAAACTTCCACAACTACTTCATCATTAGGCTTTGGCTTTGTTTCCACCTTAATTCTGCATATTATAATGGAGGTATGTCGTTTAAAGTGTTCCATAAAATTCATCAATCTATTGTCTATTTGCATTGGAATTGATACCATATGATGTTTACAGTTCTTTTCTTTATCCCGCATCAGTATAATTGCGGTCTTGTGCACTTCAGATACCTTCTCGTCTTACATCAACCCGACCGACGAATTTTAACATGTATTTGTAATGCTTCAGTTGTTACAATTACTAAAGAAGGATTATGGGAATCACATAATCCTCAAGCTTGGGTGGGTGGGACTTGGGAACAAATAATGTTATCTTCTTTTGAGGAAGATGGTGAAGTGACTCCATTTGTTGCTCTTGAATCCTTATGGGTGCTGAAACTGTGTTCAAGGTTTTTAGCTATCAACGTGAAATCTATGCTGTTGAACTGCATCTTTGTTTGCGAAATTATGTACAGTTCTGAACTTAATTAAGATGTATTGACTCTGCTCTTGGGAAATATTGTTTGTTTTGGAAGTGCTTGCTGGAAAACAGGTCTCTGTGAACACACTTATGTTAACCATCTTGGCTTTGTTGCAATGAACTAGTTGGTTGTATTATCAGTATGCATCACATGTGAAGATAACTATTTGTGTCCTGTCATTTTGGCTTTGTTGCAATGAACAAGTTGCTTTCGCTTGTGCTATAAAATATGGTTGTAGGCCTTCCATGTTCTGTTCTATTCTTGCACCATACCGAAGTCTATGCAAGTGTGTGCACCAAGTTAGACACCTAGAATTGCAAATGCCCATATGGGTCTGTTTTTTTTGTTTGGGAGAAACTACGAAATAACAGTCCTACCAACCTCTTGTGTTATTTTGAATGAAGTCGGTTGGACTGAGGACGTTTAGATCATCAAAACTACTCTTAACTTTCCAAGAAAATGCAAATGTGAACTCAATTATTCAGTAGGTACAAAATGTAAACATGAAAGCACAAATTTCTATCTTGATTAAAAGAAAAAAGATATCTTCTATCTTGGATGGACTTTTTTCTTCTTCACATGGCAATTAGTTTCATGCGAACTTGTCATACAACCAATCTTTCTCTTCATTTCTTTCCACATGCTTGTTTTTTCCTTTTGAATCTTGTGCTGGTAACCACCTCTCTGAATTTCCCTTCTCATCATATGACATTCTTTCTCCAGCTCAAGCACCTTGTTTCCCATCTTTTCCATCTCTGCGTTCATCATTTCCTCTTCGCTGTTGCTAGTCCCCTTTGTATCTTCCTCGTCTTCTTCCAGCTTCAACAATCGGTTATCAGGACCCCTTTTTATCCTCTTGGTCACATTATCCTTCAACTTCAGCTGCACAGAAAACAGAATCTGCACTGTCACTCGAACTGGTAGCTTTTCGTTCTTTGCAGCATGCTCACAGGCTTCAGGAGACATTTTGCTGCTATCCAACACCCTGCAAACCTCCTCCCTTTCCCAATCTGTGAGATATCTGTGCTTGTCCAAGTATATATCAATTGCTCTATATATTCCATCCGAATTTCTATTAGTTCCTCCTGTTGCTGCTTGTGATAACTCTGCTAGTGATAAGAATGTGTTCAACTTCAAATCTATATCACTAGAAACCTCAGCCAAAAAGTCATCGACAAGTTCTGCTACCACGACTAGGCCAGATTTATCCTTGCTTTCGTAATTGCTGTAGAAATTCTTCAATATCCTTTTCACACTTTCAGTGTCATACTGTTCTTCTTTTGCATATCCGTGTGCAGGTATTAAGAGGTCCTTGACTGTTGCCTGATCTAGTTGCTTTCCTATTCTAATCTCCAATCCGTTTTTGCATTCAGTATGAGCATCCAAGATTATCGCGGATTGCAGCATTTTAGAGAGTAAAGAACTGGGGATCAGCCCCCTTTCTTGAGGCAACAGTCTCTCCACTGCCTCAATGATCTCTCTTTGAGAATTCCTCGCGTAAGTTGAGGGATCATCATCTTCTCTTTTAGTGTCCAGAAAAACCCATTTGCTGAGATACTGAAACAGAGATGATGCCACGTATTCCAGAGGGACTTCTCGACGAACCATTGCACGAATTATGGGCTCATAGAGGGCAATGGAAAGTAGTGTCAAGTCCTCTGATTTCCAGTCATGAACAAAAAGCCTCCTCTTGACATTTGACTTATACGCATTTTCATCGTTCTCACTGTCATCATCTGTTGTTGTTACATTCCTCATCGGCTCTCCTAGAAGACTTGGATTGTGCAGTACCTTGGCGATAATAGACTCAGCACATGCATCAACTAGGGAAAGATCCGCGGCTTGTTGAAGAATGATCTCTGCAGATTTGAGAGCTTTCATCGTCTTGTTCCAGCTCGATAAGACATTGTTTTGAAAATAGAGACCAGCCTTCTTTGTGAGGTTGTTGGTGCTGTGAATCTCAGACATCCCAAGATAATGAGCAAGACAAAGTACTTTAATGATATTCTCAGGTGATAGGATTATATCAAAGCCATGACAGAATCTTGCAACAAGCTCAAAAGTTTCAGAATCAGTGGGAATATCTCCTAGCAAATGGGAAATATCATCTTCATGATTCTCTTTCAACAATGCAGCTAGCTTTGAAGATCTTGCAGCCAAAAGTCCCTGCAAGTTCAACACAATAGGAAAAGATGTGTGTTAAACTCGAGACCTCTAGTTAAGGACGGAAGGATGAAGAGGATCGTATTAATTCTTACCCTATTTAAAGAGAATGGAACTCCATAAATATGAAGCTGAACATCAGTATGCATTAATTTTCTGAAAAGAAGAAAAGATTAAAAAGTTTAACAAAGTGATTGTTAACTTATTAGTAGGTAAAACTTTTACCTGGATGGAGATTCTTTGCTTTTGCTTTTGCACATTTTATCATATTTTTGTTGTTTCCAAGTCATCTATCAAATTTTAGTCTAAATACTCTGATCAACCTGCAAAATGTATAGCAATAAGCACTCCTTCAATGAATTGTTTGGAGCTAGGAGTTTATCTGAATCCCCTTTGCTCGAAAAAAATATACTATCTATATATAAAATAAATGAATAATGACTTCAATGCGAGAGTATAAAAATTCAAATGCATGAAATCTTAACCTTTTAGATTTGTCGAATGGTGAACAAAAAGAGTGGAAAAGGAAATTATACCTGAAAAGATCTTTGAAATATTTTTCTTTTTCTTGTATAATGGAGAAATCAGAAAAAGAAGAATTAAAAAGAATTAGCAGGCAAGTAATTGAATTTGTGTGTGTGTTTAACGGTTCAATATTAAAACGTTCAAATCGTAATATTTGGATATTCTGTTATTTTAAACTAGAGTTTTATATGAGATAAAACACTCCAAAAATCCAACTAAAATCTCCTCAGTTTTAGGAAATGTTTTCACAAGTATCATTATTTTTCTTTTTTTCATAAGTTGTTATTCTTTTTTTTTTCTTTTTATAAAGAATCTTTTTGTACCAAACATATTTGTTCTTAATTTGAATTAATTATATCGGAAATAATTAAAATATATGTTACGAGAGGTAAGTTTAATATCATAAATAACAAAAAGGATCAATTTAATTAGATTAATCATGATGAAAAATCTCCAGAATCATTCATACTATTTATATTAACAAAAAAAAAAGACTATTTCAAGTAAAAGAAGAAGAGTTTACCTATATATTTATAATATATTGATATAGATCTTATTGTTAAGAACTTTATTATAGGGAGAATAAGCAAATATTCAATAAAAGCAAAATAATTACAAACATATACTCCTTATATTCATATCCCAAATAATTACACTATATACCTCATTACTAATTTCGCTTAACTGATACTAAATCAAAATCATATATATTATATTGGTATCACTAAGGCTGATTAATTCGTTGAATTGATACTAAAAATCAGTATATATATATATTGTATTGGTATCATTAAGGTTTGTTGTTAAGAAAGACTTGTGATATTATAAGAGTATATTGACTAACGAGTAATTTCTGAACAAGAAACCTTAATGATACCACAACAATATACATATATACTCTTAAGGGGCCGTTTGGTTACTGGTTAGAGTTATGCAGGTATTAGTTATGCAGGGTTAAGTTATGCAGGTATTAGTTATGTAGGTATTAGTTATGCAGGTATTAGTTATGCAGGGTTTAGTTATGCAGGGTTTAGTTATGTTGAGTTTAATTATACGGGTATTAGCTATGAGGATATTAGTTATCTAGGTATTATTTTGCTATGTAGAGATTATAATATATGAATTATTAACTATTGAATATTATTGTTGTAAATTATTAATATATATTATTTACAAAATAATAATACATGCTAATAATATGTGGAATATATTTAACAATATATAATGCTAATATTTGATTAGCATATGTACCGTCAAAAAATATACAATCAAATTTTTAATATTAAAAAATATTTATATTTACATAAATAAATAAAAATGGTAAGTATATAAAAAGAAATGAAAATAGTCTATATATAATAGGAAAACAGTAAAGTTTTCAATTAATTTTAAAAAAAGAAATGAAAATGGTCTAGATATAAAAAGAAATAAAAAAACATATATAGGAAAACAGTAAAGTTGCCAATTAAAAAAATAAAATAAATTTATAGAGTAAATCTGTAATTTATCATTTTAATACATGTATAACTAATACCCACATAACTTATTCCACCTTCTACCCTGCATAACTTTATACATAGATTCCCTCATAAGTTCTGTTGGTATTAATTATGTAGGACTACAAAAATGCAACCAAACACCGTATAAATTAATACATGAATAACTTTTATACAACATTTAAATTCTTACCAACCAAACATGATATAAGTTATGTTAACTTTTATGCCTAACACAAAACTTCTACCAAACATAGTACAACTAATGTAACTTTTAATACATGTATAAGATGTTTCTTATACAATAACCAAACGGCTCCTTATAGTATAATCGACTAATAAGTAATTTCTAAACAAGAAATCTTAAATGATACCAAATACAGTATATATATACTGGTTTAGTATTTATCAACCTTAATGATACCGATTTAGTATCACTTAAGCAAAAATTATCACTCTTAATGGATGAGGTATGGACTGTAATTATTTATGAGAGAATGAATATTTCAGGAATTACTTTGCATTTGGTATGAACTTGTAATTAGTTTAGATTTTATGACTCATTTATTTACTAATACGATAGATTTGAAAAATTTTAATTAAAATTTTTAAATATTATATAAAGGGTTGATTATTAAATTCATTATTCTAAAATTTCTTTTTAAAATTAACAACAATTAAGAATATAAATATACACAAATTTTATCATTATCTCATGAAATTATAAATTATTTTTAAAAAAATTCAACTTAATATATACGAATTTTAACATCTTCTCGCAAACATAGAGACTGTTTTCGAAAAAGCTACCTAAACCCCACCCACAATCTCTTAAATAAGTTTAGTCACAGCGGAACTTCCAAAGCAACTGAGAAAAGAGGCAGCAAATAGCAATTTGAAAGCTGCTCTGTTTTGCTTCTGCAAATCCGGCCATTTCTGTGTATCCATATCTATACATACGTATATTTTTTATATATATATATAGAGAGAGAAGGTGAAAAGGATGATGTGGGTTCGATCGATTCGGCGGCCATTATCGTCGTTGGTTCTACTTCAGTCGCGTGCTCCGAATTATTCCTCATTGTCAGCTTCAGCAGCTGCAGTAGAAGCGGAACGATGTATAAAGGAAGGACCCAGAAATAACTGGACTAGAGATGAAATCAAGTCTATTTACGATTCACCACTCCTCGATCTCCTCTTTCATGGCGTCCGTATTTTCTTCTCTCTCCTTTTGTTTTTAATTTAATTATGTTTGATTTTGAATCATTTGGGTTACTGCATTGGTTCTATTTTGTTAAGCTTTGTCTATAGTTAATTGGCTTTACTGTACATCAATCACAAAAATAGTATTCTTTTTAATCTATGGGGGGTTTTGTTCTGAGGTTTAGCAAGGGTGGTTTTGGTTTAATTTTGTGTTAATGTGCTTAACTTTGTGCTAATTTGCAGTTGATTTTTAGTTTGTAAGGAGTGTTTTGTATGGCAAAAATATTGATGGAAAAAACATTTTGGATTACCTTACAGAAAGAGAGAAATGTCTTTCATCATTTTTCTTTACAAACATCTTAGATGGAAATGTACCCCTTGGGAAATATTTTTGTGGATCATTTTTCAGTGTTCGGTGGGAGGTAGAAGTAGGTGACACATGATGATTGTACAAAGTGTGGGATAAGTTTGATGTTGTTGTTAGGTATTCTCTATGTCCAACCATAGTTGTCCGTTATTGACTTGGCACAGGATTAAGAAGCAGTAGCTATTAAATTTAAGTCATAACTAAACATTGAAAAATGAATGGTATTTAAAAGCAAGGGTAACATAGGCACAAAGTGGTAAATTATTCATTGATTTTATAAATCGGACAAGGATTGTTGGACATCCCAAAACAGTATAGTGGACAAGTAAAGATGGACGGAGAGAGTATTAAACGTTTTTAACAATGCCTAGGTGTTGATTGAGATAAATGAAATTAAATCAGTTGAGAAATTTGTTAAGAGTGTGTTTTTCACCCATAAGAGTGAGGATATAGTTTCTTAAATGTGGGGAAGACATCTTCCTTGAAAAAATGTTTTTGAGTGTAACATTCTCCCGTTCTGTCAGATACAATTGATTTACAAATATCACAATTCTTACAACATATGGGTACTTCAATCAACACTTTGTCAACCTTTAACTCAAAATACTAAATGCTATCCCAGTGACCTGAAATTTTTATGATTCATGCCGAAAAACAACAACCGAAGAACGTGTTTCTAATTACTTTGGAGCTTGCACCTTAATTGTTTTCTGTTAGTTTAGTGAGGCTCTCTAATTTCTGGTTATGATACTTTATTTTACAGGCTCAAGTACATAGACATTCTCATAACTTTAGAGAAGTACAGCAGTGTACTTTGTTGTCTATTAAGACAGGGGGATGCAGTGAAGATTGTTCGTATTGTCCTCAATCATCTAGATACAACACAGGACTGAAAGCACAGAAACTTATGAATAAGGATGCAGTCTTGGAAGCAGCAAGAAAGGTGCTCTCTTTCTGTTTCTCTTAGTCTGATTTTGTGGAATATTTCACCCTTAAGCACAAGTAGATATTCTTTAACCCTTGACTGAAACTAGAGGGTGACATGAGTTCTTCCCGAAATAGGTTCCGTTTAATCAAATGCTACACATCCCAAGTTAGTTATGTGTTCTCAAAACCTTAGAGTTACCTGGATTCTGCCCCTTTTACCACGGCGGCCAAGGATGTTATGTGTCCTAGGCCAACCTCTAGATGTATAAACATGAAAGATAAATGCAGTAACGGTGAATAATCCCAGTTAATTAGATTTCATTTGACTGTGTTATACATAACATACAATGAGGTTCAATCTTGTTTGTAATGCACTTTTAGCTACTTTATGCATTGACAGGCAAAAGAGGGAGGTAGCACTCGTTTTTGTATGGGTGCTGCATGGAGGGATACAATAGGAAGGAAAACCAATATGAACCAGATCGTCGAGTATGTGAAGGAAATAAGGTAATGAGCTATAGTTATATTTTTCATTCCAGTGCCTTGGATGATCTCCTCTGATCTTTTTGTTTTCTTTTTCTGATAAGGTTTATTGTTATTGGTAATGGGAACCTCACGTATACAATCAGTAGAGAATCTTTAAAGCCAATCGATTGCTGTATATGGTGTTATGCACCACTAGAATATGTTGGGCAAAGGAAAATGCCTGTTTCTGCCTTTTATTGTTCATATTAAAATGCCTAAGCTGTGGGAGACAATCTCTACCGATTCACGTTTAGGACAGAACGATATGGTGCTAAATTTCCTTGTGACAGACTTTTGTTTCATGAACTTCAATATCTGCTGATACCAACCATTCGTAGATAGCATCCTTATCTTTTAAACTGTGAGATGTTTCTGGCATTCTGAAATCTCTTTCAGTTTCCGTTTGACAAGTAAGCGGAGCTAGTACCTTGCCACATTTGGATTTACAATGGTCAAAATACTTCATGACTAAGCATTAGGAGTCAAAAGTTATATAGGAAAAGAAGCAACTCTCTCTATTTACCTTCAATCATGAGGCGAACACTAATTTGAGAAACATATGAGTTAACTCATAAAAGAGACAAGAATCTAGAAACAATAAGCTTCTCGATATTTTGTTAGTTTAAACTCATTCAAACTGTTCAAGTATCAGACAACTGTAGGCTGGTTAGATGCTGAGGAGGACAGTATTGCAGGGCCTTGTTGTCTATTTTGTTAATTCCTAGTAGTTTGAAGTTTAAAGACTAAAGAGTGAGAGAAACTGGAGTTACGATGATCTCTGAAATTGAGAAGCATTTCTTCTGCTTCTCAGAATGACTACAGAAGCAAGCAGGATAAGGTTTACTAATTAATTGGTTAAACATTAGACCATCCGTTTGCATTCTTCCTCGCAAGAAATTTTCATGAGTAGTTCTGTGATTGTGCAACTTTTAATCAAAAACACCACATTTTCTTCTTAACTCCTTGTTTGTGGGCTGCGGCTTGCATACTCAAATATTGTTTATTAAAGTTAAACAAAAAATAACTATTGACTATCAATTGCCATCATGTATACATGTAATGCACAAACAAGTTGAAAATAATCACTATGACATCATAACAGCTGAGGCATCCATTAATTTTGTTCTGCCCAGTTATTTAATGCTGTGCAAATTATTCTCAATATGAAGGGACATGGGAATGGAGGTTTGCTGCACCTTGGGAATGCTTGAGAAGCAGCAAGCTTTAGAGCTCAAGAAAGCTGGTCTAACAGCATACAATCACAATCTTGACACCTCAAGAGAATACTATCCTAGTATTATAACCACTAGAACTTATGATGAGCGGCTGGAAACACTCAAGCATGTGCGCGAAGCAGGAATTAATGTGTGTTCAGGTATTCGTTTGAAGTATAAAACTTCTCATTCACCTTGGTTTTTGCTATGTTGTGTTTATATATTGACACTTGTGACTCATTGGAATAACAATATGTAGAACCATCAATTTATTTTTGACACAATCTTTCAGAGGGTGGGTGGTAAAATTTCTTCATGGTGTGCCAATCCTTGTCAAAATCTTGCTAACCCCTTATTTTCTTTGATCAGGTGGAATAATAGGGCTTGGTGAGGCTGAAGAGGATAGAATTGGTTTGTTGCATACCCTGTCAACTCTCCCGTCTCACCCTGAGAGTGTGCCGATTAATGCACTTATTGCAGTAAAAGGCACACCATTGGAAGACCAGAAGGTAATCCTCATTTATTAAGGAATAAAACTTGAGATATTGTTGCAGTGCTTCAATTTTTATTTTTAAAAAATATTGTTGCAGTGCTTTCCGTTAACTTCTGATTCTAAAACGATTTGTGCTTTGTACACATCCTTTCCGCAGACAAAACAGGAATAAAAACATGTTCATCAGCTTAGCCTAACCATACTATACTACCAACATAATACGTTGAGACATCGTAGAAGTGCCCTTGGTAGAGTGTCAAGAGTCACCACATTAAGGAACTTTATCTTATTTAGTTCTAGTTTTGTTTGAACTTTGATGCCTTTACCTTTCAGCCTTGGTAGTCATAAAACATTGTTTTTCTCTGTTAAGTAGCACGCATGGTTGCGGGCAGATGTCTCCCACCTCAGATCATGACTGGAAACACAATGTCTAGTTCATCACAACTTAAAGACTAAAACAACTCCTCAAAACTGTGATATTCATAGACCACAAAGTAATTGACACCCATTCCATCCTCTGACGAAATTCAATGCATTTCTGAAAATTAATTGAATGGATAAGATCTTAAATTTCCTTGATTCAATGGATACAGCTCTCTGAAATGAGTTCTAGGGAGAAGTGGAGTAATAACCTTAACTTGTTCTGATATCATTGCTAATCTCAAACTCATTTTTCATCTTCCAGCCAGTGGACATATGGGATATGATTAGGATGATTTCGACAGCCAGAATAACAATGCCAGGTGCAATGGTTAGGCTTTCTGCAGGAAGAGTTCGGTTTTCTGTCCCCGAGCAGGCTCTTTGTTTCCTTGCTGGTGCCAACTCCATCTTTACAGGTGAGAAGTTGTTGACTACACCAAATAATGACTATGATGCTGATCAGAATATGTTCAAATTACTTGGACTTGTTCCTAAAGCTCCAAATTTCTCTGAGGATGAAAAAGATTCTGAAGACGAAAAGGTGGAAGCATCTGTTTAAACTTTAGTTTAGTTCATTCTGTAATGATCAACCAGAGATCTATCTTTTTACTTAAATGTATGACTCCTCTTGAAATTTTACCATGATTCTAAGCTTTTTAATGTACCATCTTTTCATTTATTTTGTCTATCATTGTTCTTTTAATTTTTTTTTTATCTTAGCTAATTTTTCAATGCAAGATGCGTATTATAGTACTAATATTTTTAGTATTTAATGCAATTTACTAGTTAACCATGAAATTTTCCATATGGAGATAGCTAGTCAGATAGAGTGTAGTGTGTCCATATACTTTATCACTATATCGTCAAATAAAAAATTAATTTTCAATAGACATTTGAAATGATCACTTCATATTCAAATACTAACACATTTGTAACTACTTTACCAATATATATAGTGAACAAAATTATTGCTTAATTAGTGGCACATGATTGGGAATTTAATAGTCACCCACCAACCGTTGAAAGGATAACAGAGATTTAGAAAGGTAGTTCTGGATCCAACTTTTTTTACAAGAACTTAAAAAGGGAATAGTTTAAGAGTCTAAAAATAGCTTAATTTTAAATTATTTTTATTCTTAGATTTATTGTCACATGAATATTTAAGATTTAGAAAATCATAATTTTTTTAAAAAATACATTTTAATTTTTTTTATATCAAATTAAACAAGGTCATTTAAAAGAAACTAATTAACTCCTCTAATATTGGGTTCATTTGACAAATGATCTTCGGATAAGTATTTGTTTTTAAAATATGAATTTACATTGAAAAATTCTATATTGAAGTAAACTCAATTCGAAATCTAGTCAAAAAAACAATTTTTTTTAATCACTTTAGTACGATGCTTATTAATATCCTAAATTTATGATATTACTAATTTACTACCCATAACTTGACCTATCCAAACATTTAAATTGCCCGACCCACCTCGGGCAGTGTGCACCATCCATAGACTCAGGGGCGGACCCATGTGGTATTTGAGGGGTTCATTTGAAATTTTGAACCCTCACGAAAAAAATTATACGACATATATAAAAGGAAATTTTTTTATATTTTTGCAAGTATATATATTTTGAAATTCCTCAATAACAAAGAGTAACGGATGGTGTAATGGCAAGTACCTCCAAAATTATGTTGTGTTTGAATTCCAATGAAAGCACTAAAAATTTGATTTTTAAACCTAAAAGAATTCAAAGTTTTCATTTCTAAAGACTTATTTACACGTTTATACTTTTATTTTTCAAACCTCCTAAACAAAAATTCGTCAGTTAGGTGCTTCTCGTGATAAATAAAATGTGCACGTGTCCCGAATTTCAATGAAAGCACTAAAATTTTGATTTTTAAATCCAAAAGAATTCTAACCTCCTACTTCTAAACAAAAAATCTGTCAGTTAGGTGCTTCTCGTGGTAAATAAAATGTGCACGTGTCTCAAATTCCAATGAAAGCACTAAAATTTTAATTTTTAAACCCAGAAGAATTCAAGCCTCCTAAATAAAAATTCATCAGTTAGGTGCTTCTCGTGATAAATAAAACGTGTACGTGTCTCGAATTCTAACAAATACTAAAAATTTGATTTTTAAACCCCCAAAAATTCAAGATTTTCATTTCTAAAGACTTATTTACGTGTTTATACTTTTATTTTTCAAACCTCCTAAACAAAAAAAATCCATCAGTTAGATGCTCCTCGTAATAAATAAAATGTGCACGTGCCCATATATCATTTTTACTACTCTATAAATTAGTTATGGGACTCCTATTTTACTTTAAATGATTTAAAATATAAATAAATCATGTGTATGAAGAGATTAGTTTATATATAGAACAAAAAATATTATAAAAGAAAAAGAGCTACTTTATAAATAATAAAGATCCATGGAGTGAATTGGACCTAAGAATGTGGTAAATAAATTGATTGAGAGTCTATCCCGTTGAATTAAAGTTTATAAAAGCTGATTCGAATAGAGAAAAGGGATAAATTTATAAATTTGGACAAAAAATCAACAATAATAGCATATTCTGTGAAATCTCAAAAGATAATCTAAAAAAATAGAGTATACGGAAAACGCTATCACAATCATAATAATAGAAAGATTGTCGCTCGACTCAATTTAGATAAAAATATAATCCACCAAAGACTTACTGCATCAGGACTCGTTAACTTCTTCAATATAACTTATTTCACATTTTTATACTTTGAATATCTAAATACATAATAAAAATATTCACACTAAATACTTTTAATTTAAAATTTAAAATTTATTTGCTCATGTTCTCAAAGGCTTGTAGCTTATTTAAGTTAAATTGCGTTTAATTTTTAAATATTCCATTGACAGAAAAATGTAAAACATTCAAATTTCAACAAAAAAGGAAACTCCAAAAAAAAAAAAAAAAGAGTTCTTTTAATAGTCAAAACTCAAAATATTCATATCTGCCTTGCTTGTCAGCAACAGTTGATCAATCACATGGAAGAACAACAACTACCAAAATTAAGAGCACATTTTCCTAATTAAAGTAATAAATTTCGCTTTCATTGCCAAATATCTTATTAGATTTTGATTACCCCATTTAATTTTTTTTGACTTATATATGCATAGGTTACATAGAATAAGAAGATGCTGAGTTTCACCAATTTAGCTGCTCTTTTCTTTCTTGTTCTTGCTTTGTTCTTGTTCTATAGATACCCATCTTTTTCTTCTATGGCTGAAGGATCACCAAAATCTATTTATGATTTCACTGTCAAGGTATACACTTTTTGGGGGTTCCCTTGTTCTTGAGTTTTCAAGTTTTGGTTTTGATTTCTTGAAAGTTGTAGAAAGATTCAATTTTTATTGCTTATTGCTTTTGAGCTTTGGATTTTGGTGTTATTTGGTTTCATATCTGTAATACCCACTTGTTGTTATGGTTTCTTTTGCTGAAAGATTCAATTTTTATTGCATATTGCTTTTGAAGTTTGGATTTTTGGTGGTATTTGGTTTCATATCTGTAATACCCACTTGTTGTTTTGGTTTCTTTTGCTGAAAGATTTAATTTTTATTGCATACTGCTTTTTGAACTTTGGATTTGGTGTATTTGGTTTCATCTTTCTAGTACCCACTTGTTATATTCTATCTCTTTCTTGAAATTATGTAGATAGTAACTCTTTCTTTGTGTGTGTGTGCTTGGGGGGTGGGAAGGTGGTGTTGATAGTGGGGAGGAGAGACCCTAAGACAGTTTGTGCATGCTTGCAGAACCATAGTTTGGTTGTGTTCACTTTGAAATACTGTTTGCATTTCTCATTTTTATGATCCACTTATCTAGAGTCTAACTTAATGTGTTCACTTTGAAATACTGTTTGCATTTCTCAATTTTAGGATCCACTTATCTAGTAGAGTCTAATTTAATGTGTTCACTTTGAAATATTGTTTGCATTTCTCAATTTTATGATCCACTTATCTAGGGTCTAATTTAATGTGTTTACTTGAGCTGAGCTTCTTTTGTTAACACCCTCTCTATCTCCACGAGGTAGGGGTATGGTTTATGTACTCTCTATCCTTCCTGGACCCAACTTGTGGGAATACACTGGGTATGCTGTTGTTGTAGAGTTTAATTTGGATTTAGTGAAGTTCAGTTTTTTTGGACAGGTAATTCAAGTTCTGGTTATTTGCCGCTATATATAACTTGGATCTTTAGTCACTTATTAGGAGTTTGAGATGAATGTTAAACTAGTTCGGAGCATAATCGAGTTATAATTCTATCATTACGCATAATTGATTGGATTGCTTAGATTATGAACTTTCAGAAATTTAACTAACTATTGGAATTCAAAAGGTTTGAATAGTTGAGAATTAACAAATTATTAGAGAACTAAGCAACTCTGTCCAAAAGTTTTTTTCTTTTTTATATTA
This sequence comes from Solanum sitiens, assembly GCA_016801875.1. Lineage (NCBI taxonomy): Eukaryota > Viridiplantae > Streptophyta > Magnoliopsida > Solanales > Solanaceae > Solanum > Solanum sitiens. The sequence continues at coordinate 1,540,882 of JABWTJ010000151.1, forward strand.
TAAAACATGGTATTTAAGCTTGCTAACGAAATTGAAATTGCAGGATATACAGGGAAATGAGCAACCTTTGAGCAATTATAGGGGAAAGGTTCTTCTTATTGTCAATGTTGCATCAAAATGGTAAGTGAAGTAATCTAGTTTCTGTCTTGACTTTTTCCTTGGTTTTCATTTAGAAGTGTGTCCACTGCTTCACTAATTAGACTTATGAGTTATATAAGTGTGACTAAGATCTAGTTACTTCTGGAGAGTGTATACTATGTCAAATATTGTGCTACTGGGTGCATTTAAGTTTTATTGTACAATGATGATGTCAATTGGCACAAACTAGATGTATTCGTTTAGGGGTGAATTTCTGTTGTTCTGATTTGTATGTCTTTGCATGTTTTTGGTAGTTGGAAAATTCCTTAAAGGTTTCTTTCTATTTTAATTTACGATACGTTCATCCTCCTGCATTCTTTTCTGGGATTCCCTGACTAAAGAAGTTGCTAGCAGGTTCTTTGAACTTATTTAACTTATAATTATTTTTTTTTTTGCAAAGAATGCAATAACGAAAATTTGAGATTAGTGTTCACATAGTTTTGGACTGTCTTGGTTGTTGATGTTGATTGATGATGATGTATCTCGATGCCTATAACTACATGCTCAAGAAAAGCTTCAATTAACGAGAACCAGATGTGCACCTTATACTGTTGAATAAGAGAATTATAGTATTTGTATATTTCCCCACTCTGAAATTGGTAAGTACCTCTATTTTCTTAGGTCAACGGTATTGTTGCTTGGTTGAAGCTTAAAAGTAGCTATTATTTATACTTTAAATAGGAATGAATCATAAAAATATATTGAAGACAAATCTTTCCAGTCTTCACCTATGTCGTGGTATCCTTTTTCCCTTGCAGTGGTTTAACAGATTCAAACTACAAGGAGCTGAATATTTTGTATGAGAAGTACAAAGATCAAGGTTGACAATTCGTCTATTTCTGCAGTTCCAATCTATGATGAATTTCTATTAAACCATATTGTGTGGTCATAAACATAACCAATGAAGTGCTATTTCAGGTTTTGAAATTTTAGCATTTCCTTGTAACCAGTTCCTGTGGCAAGAGCCCGGAACAAATGAGGAGATTCAGCAAACTGTATGCACCAGGTTCAAAGCTGAATTCCCTGTATTTGAAAAGGTAACAGCTACTGTATGACAGCCCAAAACCGTATAATTTGAATCTTTTTCCTGCTGACTGGTAGCTCTCATCTTTGAATGCTTTTTAAAAAAAAAACTTGATCGCAGCATATTATGTGGTACTGCACATAAGAGCTTCTTTCCCCCCAACAATATTAGCCTCTCAAGAATCAACAATTTATTTTTACCTTCTGATCAATTTCTGGTGATATACTGTGGAACTATACTATTGAAACTGCATAAAACTTTGGGTATTCTAGTATGGATACATGTTCTCTGCAGAGTCTCTATTGTTCTTTTAAAGGTTGCCTTGCAACCTCTGAACATCTATAAAAAGATTTATCAAGTTATTATCAGAGAACGTAATATAAGTTGCAAACTACTTTTAAGTTGCTCTGTGAACAGTCCAAACTTTGGAAGCTTTGTGCAAAAGTTAGTTGTATCATTCTGTTCAGCCCTGATATGCATTTTCTGAGCATGTATCTCTATCAACTCAGGATATTCCTTGTCCTCTCTTTTCTGTTTTTACTCGAACAAGTAAATAGGTATTTGTTTCATAATTGGAGAACTGCACCAAGATTGTGCCTTGTCTCTCTCTTTTTCTTATCTCCTTTTTCTTATAGAAAAACTTGCTCGGGAATAAGCCATGGAACAGAATGTGAAACTCAGAAACCATCCTAAGATGAAACTCATAACTATCTCCCTTTGTATTCTCAGTTACTACGTTACATGTGTATAGATATTGCCATAAACTCCATGTCATTTGAAGAAGTTATTTGATTCCACAGATTGATGTGAACGGGGATAATGCTGCACCACTTTACAAGTTCTTAAAATCAGAAAAGGGTGGTTTCCTTGGAAATGCTGTCAAATGGAACTTCACGAAATTCCTTGTGGACAAAGAAGGAAAGGTTGTGGAACGATATGCGCCCAAGACACCACCTCTTCAGTTTGAGGTAAAACTTCAACTGTTTTTCGTTTGTTCATTCATATTCTACCTTTCTCTACATCTTTCTCAAAATTCCGTCATTATTATAATAATATACTGCAGAAGTAACATAATGAAGATTACCGGTCTACGAATATTATGTTTCATTTGATAGAGAAATACTATAAGTAAAATCCAAGAACCAGATTGAGATAAACATTTATGAAACCTTTTCTTCTCTGTATATGTTACTAATTTTCCTCTTTCTTGTCCTTTTACAGAAAGACATAAAAAATCTGTTGGGTGTGGCTTGAGCACAACAGGTGTGAGAGTTCAGCATATGTATTGGTCATTAGTTGGAAGTCCTTTCATGGTTCTATCTTTCTCCTTCTTCCCTGCCTACGAAACAAGCGAGCTTGTACCCCACCCCCTTAGTTTTTCCTTGTTGATGTACTTTGGTTGTGTAAACTCGTTCATTGCCATGAATTTGTAAAAATAAAAGTTGCATAGTAGTTGTATCAATGACGCGTGACTATAATATCTCGATATACAAGTATGTTATCGCCTTAATAATAAGAAATAAGTTGTGTGCAAAATGTCTCCCTACAATGTTGCGTAGGTACACTGATTATTGTTGGTGCTATGAACAATGTTATTCGTTGGCCTACGAAATATGATGACTCTCATTGCTCTAGAAATATGAGAATAATCTTTCTGCAGAGGTTCAGTTATTTTGCTGCTTAATGAGACCAATTTTTTAAAATGTGTTTCAAGATTTTGAACAAGTGAGGAATGTTCATTTGCCACTCCACGCAAAGATAGGGTGATTAGATACGTTTTTCAATTTTATAATCTTAAATTAAAGATATGCATAACGAACTACAGACCTGTTTATTTTGTGGCCATATAGGAAGAATTTCAGTGCACTAAGCTTTGACTATATGCATGCTCAGGGGGAAGATTGTGCGCTATTGTACACAGTCAAACCTGTAACTTATCTGTAACTTCCTAATCACACGATAACAACTAACAACTGTTTTTACAAATTGAGACGGAGGGAGTACTAGGGATTTGATTCCTTCACAGAATTGTGAAGGATGAGGCACTCAACACCATGTGGCTACCAATTAACCACAACTGACAAGGATATCTTAGAATCAGAATATGCTTCATTTTTTTAATCCCTTTGGAGTAAAGACTTTCTGTTAAACGTTTCAACGATACTGTTGGAATATTTTTACATAATCGCAACGAATCTATGCGATTGAGTTCTGTTAAACCCGTAGAATAGACAAGGTACTCAAAAAAAGAACATATAACAAGGAAGAAACTTGATTTATCATAACCAAGAACAGTATTTTGATCAGCATTACATAAGAAAACAAAATTAAAACATGAAGAAGAATTGCAATCCTGGGACTAAAACTGATACAACAATGTACACAATGATACACAAAGTTATATCAGGGTCAGATTTTATTCCATGTGTTTGGTTTTAATCTTTTAGACCTGAAACATCTCTTCCTTCCTCTTCATGTATATTCTTCTACTTTGGGATTTTGATTAAACTTTGCCTACCCATCATGGATATAATTCTTTTTGAATCTATCTTCAGGTAAAGCATGAGGTAACCTTCTTCTTGGCCTTGTGGCCATAGCCTTTTTTTTTTCAGGATCCAGGCAAAGAGAGCACAGCACAAGTACTCTTCATATGAAGAAAAGATCATCTCATTTCCCCTCTCATCTTGCACTAAGCTTTTCTTGGCTTTCCATTCTTCCCTTTTTAGTTACATAACTTAACAGTGCAGGCCACAGCTTGAGCCCAGTATTTCAGCCTTGCTTTCACATCTTCAGGATCATCACCTGAGGTTATACAAAATGTATCAAGATTAGTCACAATTGAGCAACAAATTGAAGATTTTTGATCATCTTCACCTTCCCAACAAACAAAAAACAAGAATCACATAACAAAAAGATCCCTTTTTTTTAAAATTTTTCTCCTTTTGGGGTTTAGTCTTTTGACTCCAGAAAAGGCTTAAAAGTAAGGAACAAAGAGTTTATAACTCCAAAGACTCCACCTTTACTACATAAAAATGAAAGCTTTAACAAGAATCTAACTAGATTATCACAAACCCTTGTCAAGATTTATGAACAGATACAAAACCCTAGAGAGAGAGAGAGAAAAAAAGACTCACCAGGACTAGAGATCTTCCAATTAGCAACATGACCAGATCCAGAAGAACCAGTATCAGACATAGCATCAGAACACTTTTGCTGTTCATCAAGGTACTTTTGGCTCATAGAATAGCAAAGTTCAAGAGCTGGTAAAGTATTACAAAGCTCAGGAATTTCATCATAACTAAAACCAAAACCAAGATCTAAACACCCTTTAAGCTCCTCTAAATCATCATCAGTCAAACTCTTAGTCCTCCCTAATTCATCTTCATCTGAATTTTCTACATACCCTTCAAGAAAGACTTGATTTTTCTTCTTCTTTTGAGATCTACTATTCAACCATGGCTCCTCAACATTCCTAAACCATCCACTTTGTGGGGTGTTGGTAATCTCCTCCATTTCTTCTTCTTCTTCTTCCTCTTCCACTACTACCTCAGGTATTTGCTCTACACCATCATTAAAAAAGCTTTCACAAGACCTGGATCTTGATGATAGATGAGAAAAAGTTTCCATTTTTTTTTCTTCCAAAAACTTTTTGAGTGTTTTTCTCCTCCCTCTGTAAAGAGTAAAGTAATGATTTAACAAGGAAGACTCAGATTATATATAAAGGGTAAATTCCTCAATAATGGCCAGCTATTCATAGGGTGGATGCACATACCCCATTATGGAGAGATTATGTACATACTATACTATATACACATACATGTCTCTTCAACATTATTATTGTGTCTAATTTTATTTGGATATACTCGAATTACGATATGTCTCAATAAATTTTATTTAGATATACTTTAATTATGATATGTTTTAATTAATAAATATTGAATCAGTAGATAAGATCATGACACATATATATATGTTAGTATAAAGGATATATATCTCGCGTTTTTGCACAATAGTAGCACCAAATCCCAAAAATGTGACAGAATGTGTCTGCTTATTTACGATAATTCGAGATATATTTATCTTTTTTTCCTAAAAAAGATTATATATTTTATAGAGTTTACTTATCTATTTGATGTGTATTTGAGAATACGCGCTTGAGGTCTTGGGCTTATTGACAATGACGAATTTAGGATTTTAAGGTTGTGGGTGCTCTTAAAGTGATGAAACATATAAACAGTGAGATTCGAACTCATGCTCAACAATACTAAAAAAGTCTTAAGCACCTGCTCAAGAATCAATAGACTACCCAATCATTTGTTAATTGCACGTTCTAGTTAACTTTATACAAGTACCTCTTTATTTGTACATAGATATACATATTTCGAGACGAAATTAACTTGGGGGGGGGGGCCTCGAGCATCCAACGAATAACAGGTGAGTTCACCCCTGCTTATTGAAGCTATTTTTTATAATAAAATAATGTAATATATTATAAGTATCTACGTAATAAATATTTGATAACATGCATAAAAAAGTTTTAAAATTATGTATAAATAATATTTCGTTTGCTGGTTAGAAAATAGTTTCTTAAACCAGAAGAAAATGATTTGAGTTAGTTGAAAAATAAAAGAAGGTTCTTTCCTAATGTTTGGTTGAATTAATCAAATTTTTTGACTGAGACGCCACCTAATAATACCCTTTTCGTCATTTGTTTCAACTCTAAACAAATCATATTAAATAATGAGATTCCAAAATCATATTAGTCAGACATTAAGTTAATTTTGAGATTAAAAATATAAGATTAAGTATATGTGGCCCATAAGGAAATGGACAGCTGTACAATGACAAGAAAATGACAGAAAATAAAATTATGAGAGGACACGTTGGTGTTTGATGGACCATAAGACCTAAATGCTGGTACCCTCCCTATAGTATTACGTGAAACGATAATTACTCTTTCATTATTAAAAATTTATTTATCTACACGATTAAATGAGAATTAAAGTATTTTTGATAACTAAAAATTCCTGCAAAATGCAAGTGGATAAACAATATGAGAGTAGATCTTCTACTATTATGGAATTGCGTGATAAAAGTAGAAATGAAATCGTCGGTAATATATGAAAAACTTGAAATCTCTGTAAAGTATAAAGAATCTTGAAAACTTTGTAAATTATAAAGGATCTTTAAATCTTCGTAACGTAAGGATCTTTAAATCTTCATACAATTCGCAATATATGAAGGATCTTACTTATTTTAGGGTGAATTTTCATATTGAGTAACTGAATTAATGAAATTATTTGAATTTATTTTGCTAGATATTTCTTAAATTATCACATTTATATTGATAATATTTATCATTATTTATATAGGTTTATATTTATTTTTATTAATATATTATGTTAAAAATCTATAATATATACTTTTAGAACAAATAAAAATAAAATCAATAAAAAACTTTCAGAATGGATAATTAAAATAATAGATCTCCTACTATTATGGAATGTGTAATAAACATAGGAATGATCGTCGTCATGAACGAAGGATCTTGAAATCTCCATAATAAATGAAGGATAATGAAATCTCAGTAATGTATAAAGGATCTTGAGATCTTCGTAAAATTTGTAAAACTTTGAAATCTCTGTAATATACTAAGGATCTTGAAATATTCATAATATATATGAAGGATTTTACTTCTTTTTTGATGAATTTTTATAAATAGTGATTTATTTTACTTGGTATTATTTTAGCGTAGTTATATTCCATATTAATGTTAATAGTATTTAACATTTCTTTTAATTGATTTACATATTATATTAACTGCAAATTTATAATATATACCTTTAGATCAAATAGAAATATAATTTAACCAAAATCTTTCATCATAAATACTTCTCCTATCAAATGAACTTAATAGTATAGTTTTATTAACCAAACATAAATGAAAATTCAAAAAATAAAAGTGCTTTTTTCATAGAATATAGTTGGATTATTGGACCCACCCACGTTATATTGTTTTTGTTAGATTTGTCAACATTTGGAGACCTCTCAATTATTATTTGATTCTTTAATTTTGTGGTAAATATTTGTTTTTCTCACTTTTTAGACTTATTATAGAGTATATTTGGTGTGGTGACACTCCCAATTAGTCTCGAAAAAGTATTATTACTAATTCTACTTGTTTGGAAACTAGCTACACAATTTATTATTAGAGATTAGAGCTATGCACTTTTGTCAACAAAATTGAAAAAAAAATAGTCAATGATGTTACTCGAACACTAAAAATTTATTCGCATCTGTTATATCAAATTAATAAATATAAAATATATGTTATTGATCAGACGTAATATATTGTTTAACTATTAAAATTAAGTTAACTGATTTAATATAAATTTAAATGTGCATATAGGTATTATTTCAATTTTCACTCTTCCACTTGTTAATTTAATTTTCCTTCAATTAAGGGATTTTTAAAATATTTTTTTTCTATAAAAAAAAAATAAAGCATTTATGTCAGCATAATAGATTACTACCTTGCATTTAAATGTTTTTACGAAGCATTTATATTTTTAGGCTTCTCAACGGATTGGTTCATTAATATATTTTGAACGTTATATATAAAAAAAAAATATTGAAAAGCCATACTATTAATGATATTATCAATTTCTAATTAATTGTGAAGTAAATACCACAAAAAATAACCGTTAATTTTAATAAACTCTCGTGTATCTTGCATGTTGTTTTTTAAGGTGTAAATTATTCAATTTATATTAATGTATTTGACAATAATAGTCAAAGTTAATTATAACTTATAACTTACATAGTTCAACAGAAAAAAGCTACAAATTATTATAGTATTACTTATATTAAATAAAAAATAATTGTCTTCATTAGTAAGTTGTATTCGGCTAAAAAACTTTTAAATGTGATACTATTATATTTAAAACTTAAGATAATACATTAAATATATTTAAATTTTAAAAGGAGCGACGTAATTAAGGATATGTATAAATTTTACTAATGGATAATCACAACTTATCTGAAATTAAGGCTAATTATATGTTAGTTGTGTATTTTGTCTAATATGCCATTTCATTTAATATACAGGTTCATGAAAATTCGATAACATATTTATATCTTTTCGAAATTTAAGATAATTCGTTGTTGCTATAATTTTTATCATGGTACCACTTTCTGTGCGTAGGGTAAACTCGGTCTCCTACTATGTAGTATCTTACAAATCACACAGAAAATGTAAAATAGCATTAGATAAATACTATACGACAGATTCAACTTATAAGATATTCATCACCTATTTGATTTTTAAATTTAATTATAACTGTTAAATTTAATTAAGACTAGCGCAAAAACATTTAACTTTTAAATTCTATATTGTCTATGTACGAAGAAAGTAATTAATATGATCCTTTGGGATTTCCACATCTATTCAAAAGAAAATTTTGGAGTCTAATATAAGTTGAACTAGTGGGAGTTATATATATATATGTATATATTTCACCGTTTACTTTTATTTGTTTAGTATTTTAATTTTTAATTTTCACTTTTTACTTTCGATATTAGTTACTTATTCTCTAAAATTATGTCTCAAAATCTAAAACTAATATATATTAAATCATTAATTTAAATAAATATTGTCATAAAATATGTATAATAATTAGTATTTTGTAAAAGATGTGTACGATGTTTAAAGTGGATAAATAATAGTGAGCAGAGAAAGTATATATGTGGATGATAATTTAAGAGAATAAAAGAGCATATAAGCTGTAAATTGCTTTTCATAAAGTAAAATGAGATGATAGAAAGGTATATTACATAAACTTTATTGTATGTTTTTTTTTATTTCACATGAAATATATCTAAATGTGAGGTTGTTGTCTTTGTGCCTCAATAGAGATACATGTGGGTCTTATTCACTTTGGCAAATTACATTTGTTATAATTAAGGGTACAAAGAATGAAAAGAACATATAAAGTTTGTAATATAACTTAATATATATATTGGATTTTGTATAGTGGTTTAAAATGTAACAAAGGGTTTGATTGGAGTTATTTGGTAAAGCAATTAATAGCGTTTCATGATTAATAATAGACTAGTGATAGAGATTTTTTCGCTCTTAATTATATTTGTTGTAAATGTAAATCAGTAAAATAAGAAAATTAGTGATTATTAATTAAGAGACAATTAATATATATTAGAAATGATTGATTTTTGCATTTGAACTTAGGATCTTTAAGAAATATATAATCTCTTTATTTTAATGCTGTATGAATAAGATATGCGTAAAGTGTATCTTTCAGACTTTATTTATGAAATTTCAATAATCATATTATTATATATGAGAATGAAAAGTTTCAACCATATATATCGAATCAAAATAAGTGATTATATACGATTTTGCCCTTTTTTCTGATGCCCTCTATTGTAAGCAACTTAATTAATGGTGACTATATCCTGTCTATTTTAAGATAAGACTTGGGATTTTTTTTTAAAAATTAGAATAAATATTTATTCATCACGTATTAATAATTTCTCTTTTTATTCATATATAAAGTATATTCTGCATATTTCAATTCACATAGCTTCATATCATAGAAATTTCATGAAAATATATCCACTTTCTCTAGGAATTTTTTTTGTAGGTCTTAGGAAAAAATTTAAAAAATTCAAATATATATTTTTAAAAATAATATATAGGGTAGTTTTTCGATAGGCAAATGTCAGTTTAACTTTCCACGAATAAAATTTAGCTCTATCAATGTAAACACAAGAGATAGATATTTAAAGGCTTTAATTATAATAAATATATTTAAAGCTTTAATTATAATAAATGTCATATGCCTATAAATGTTAACTCCATATATATAGTATATAAATAGAAAAAATCTCATAGTTTAATGAGTCATTTTCTGAATATCATGCAGAATCCATGGAATTTATTATATTTTTATATATAGATAAGAATCATAAACTCATACATACTCTACCAAGAATATAAAATAAATAAAACCCATAAACTCATACTGATTATTTATGTATAATATTATTTTTCTTAAAAAAAAGAAAAACCATTGGCAACACAGTCACGCAAATGTAAGCCAATGACTGTTGGGCAAATTGGTATTAAAAAAATAGTAAGCCTACTTCATCGGTTTAAAAAATAATTATTTAGTCTGACTTAATATGAAATTTTTAAATAATAATTTTTTTTATCGATCTTGTGATCTTAAATTAAAATCATATTAAATATATTAAAATGTTCTTTAATTTTGTGATCTCAAATATATTAGTACATGTTACGTGGAAAGTCAAAATTAAAGTGTCACTAAATATGAAAACAAATCAATTTTTTTTTTAAACAGACTAAAAGAAATTGTGTGTAATTTTTTTAAAAACAAAAAATGTAGTAGGGTGACTTATTTTTTGGTTTACTTTAATTCTTTGCGTTATATATAGGTGACCAGCAATTAACAGAATTAAGCTTCGTATATAGGCCATTATGATACTTTAACTTCAAGATTATTTAAGACCTATTTTTGTTTGTTAAAGATTAAGCTTCTAAACTTAATTAAAATACATATAGAGATTTAGATGTTTAAATGAAGATACAGATATGATTATTAAGATTTATATTTAAATAATTGGAAGTATTTATTTTTCATGTCTGAATATATAAAATTTATCTTTATTTAATAATATTAATAAATATAATATTTAAATAAAATACTAAATTAGTTTAATACTATATGTTTGTATCACTACATTATTTTTGAAAAATTATATGACAATATATTGATGGTTTGTAGACGTTGATTGAGAATTGTATTGGTTGATGGTGTTAACTGTTCGATAGTTGTTAATGGTAATGCTGGTTGATATTAATCAATAACAACGGTTATTTATAGTGATAGATACATTAATATGTTAATGCTGAATAACTATGGTGGTTCAGTGATATAATAATTGTGCAGTTGATGATAGTGAACATCAGTGTTTTAAAAAACGGGTTAAAAAACGGGGCGTGAGGGTAGGTGTTTTATACAGTATGGGGCGAGGCGTAAGCCTCGAGATACGAGACGTAAGTCCCATGGATCTACGGGGCGTAGTCATATGTATATTCAATTTTATAGTTTTATTACTAATAAAATAAGCAAAAGTAAACTTTTCAATAAATTATGATTTTTATGTAAGATAAAGTGTTAATATTCAATAACGAAGGAAAAAGGATTATCATTGTTATTTGAGAAATATAATTACACTAATAATAAAAATATGATTTAAAACAAAACAAAAATTAAAAATACATTAAAAACGCCCCGGTGTACGTTTTTACGCCCAGAACTTACGTTTTTTTTTCAAGGCTTACGCCTCAAATTTTAGGACTTACGCCTTATGGATCTACATTTTTAAATTTACGCCCCAGAGCGTTTTTGATACGCCCGCCCCGAAACTTGCCCTGGGACTCGCCCCAAAAACGTTTTTAAAACACTGGTGAACATAGTAATTGGTGATTGTAATTATAATTGACCGTGATAATCATAATTGTAACAATATATTTTGATGATAGTAGCTTATAATATTTTTATTTTATATTTTATGTTTATTATCTCAATTATTATATAAATGTTTGATCCGCATATTATGGGGATCTTCAGGAGTCCTCATGATATGTTTGGTGTTATTATGTGGAGAAGAAGAAAATTAAATACTTTCAACTTGTCAATGATTGAGTATATTATATAATACAAATCTTATACACTATAATTAAATAAATAAAATATTACACCTACTATTATTATTATTATTATTATTATTATTATTATATTATTATATGATTCGAACATAATCAGATTCTTTATCGAGTAATGTAAACCACTTCAATCATTCTTTTTAGGTAAATATTCTTTTTTCCACCCTGTCTTAATTTATTTCTAAGCAATTTTGACCTTCCAGCTAAGTTTTGCTGTGTGTTATTACAACTAATTTTCTTCAACAAAAAGAATAAAACTGTCTTATTTTAGGAGAAATTTATTAATAATAAATAAAATAAATTTCCCATTTGGTTTAGTTAGAGTATGGAAATAAAAATTTCAGGTGTTAATAATAAATTAGATACTCTATAGTCCAGAGGCAGACCAACGTATATAAGTGAGGGCGCATATACCTGTTTCGAAAAATATTGATATATATCTGTTTTGAAAAATATTGAAATATATTTGTTTCGAAAATTATTGTGTATATGCATGTGTATATAGTTTGAGGATGCCCCCTACACAATCGTGACCTTCAAAAATAATGTATAAGGGATTCAATCGTATTATAGCGCTTATATCTGACACACGTCACATAATATTATTTCTTAATCATTATTAAAAATTTCACTTACTCATATATTAAAATAATAATGCCTCGATAATTTTTAAATACTGAATTCGCCTCTATTAGAGTTGTTTTCTTATTAGTTGCAACATCACCTTCATAGATATACTGCATGTTACTCACATGGAATTTTTAGTATGGAGCACTAAAAAAAAGTGAGCCCCAAAAAATGTTCTTTTAATTGATTATACGTGTTGCGCTATGATTGGTCGATTATATTACAACTTTACATTAATTATCCAAAAATTGATTGTTTCTGTTTCGATTTTCTCTTTCATTTATCTTTTTTTTATATATGAAAGATTTGTTATAAGATTCGTGTATATTCTATCCTCCTTAGGTTTTACTTGTGTAATTTCACTAAATATGTTGTAATAATTATAATTTTTTGAGCGACTCACTTAATTATAAGATAATCTAACAAATATTGATATCCACAATATGATGTATTTATAACAATTTTATTGTTTTGAAAGAAAGCAATAATTTTAGTATTTTTTTCTTGACTAGTAACTGTTTTTTAGGTAAAAATGACATTCACGAAAAAAGAAAGAAATGTGATATTATTATAATTTGAGCCTGAAATAATTGATGATACGTATTATTCAAGTTATGGGTTTTTAATATATTCAACCATATCCTAAAAATATTATAGAATAAAATAATTAGGAGGTGACGATTTATAATCCAAATAAAATTAAAAAGAACTTTTATCGTTTGGCAAACAACAAGTCTTTAGTCTTCATTTTTCTTAATTATTATTAACTGCTCTTTTTGGTAAAAAGAAAAATATAATATATAGCTTTTTTTGTAAAATGACTACTACGAAAGAGAAAGAAACATAATATTATTATAATTATAATTTATAATACGTGTCATTTAAGTTATGAGTATTGACCATTAAACCATAATTTTTATATAATAAATTACCAAAATATGATGACAATTTCCTAATCCGAATTAAACTTAATTTGTATGGTCACTAATTGCTTTTTTTTTTTGGTTAAAAAGGGTAATATTATATAGAACTTTTTTGGTAAAATGACTTTTACGAAAGAGAAAGTTTAGTGGTAATATTTTATTTGAGCCTTAAATAATTGCATAATTTATGTTAAAAATTGGTTTGTATGAGTTAGATCCAACTCCTATGGAACAAAAGAACAAAAATACAAAAAGGGACAACCAATATAGCAACCAACTTTGATTGAACCACAAAATAAAGCTAATTTAAAGAAGATAATGTGGGTCAATCTCCAAGTCTTCTCAATCCATACAATTCTTTTTTTTTAGAAATTATACGATCCATCGACTTTTAGCTAAAATTTATATCCTTTTATTGTAGTTGTGCATAATAAATAAATATTTAAATTTGTATCAAATTAAATACATATGTTTTAAGTGATAATTTACGTGATATACACTAGATTATCTCGAATTAGGTTACTTAGATTATGTAATATAAGTTTGAGTATTTATTTTTATTTATTCAAAACAGAAAGACATAGATACCAGTTGAGATGATATTAAAGAACATATTTATGTATTATGTTGTGAAAATACCCACATATGACAATCAACATCATCTTGTATTGTGTGATATTATACACTCGAACTGATTCGTATTTTGCCACATAAGATATACATATATTCAACTTTATATAAGTTTGTATATTTACTTGTATACACAAAGTTGAAAGACATAAATATCTGGGATGAAATGAAAGAACACGTTTATATATTGCGTCCTGAAAATACCGATATATCATCCAACATCATTATGTATGATGATGATGATGAATGTTAGTAGCTTTTCTACATGGGTTGGGGTGGGGGTGGGGTATGGTAGCATAAATGTATGGGTCCCATATTGATGGCCACGTTGACAACAATAATTTGGCATATGGGGTTCACTAGAAGACAAGAGGTATTCCAACAACCCACGTGGCTAGTCTTAATCAGCCCACTCAGCAAACTCCTTCAAATCCACAAGTCCAATGGGCCCTGGCCCATTAAAGGACCTGCTTTCTTTGCAAAATAAGACGCAAAAAAAAAATTAAATTACCATAGTAGTCCGTCTTTAAAAAAATGTCATTTTTATTTGTCAATTATAATGATAGCGTCTATACTTCGATTCAACCAACAAAACATGCTTTTAAAATGATATGTAAATTATTCTTATATATTTTGATTCCTCAATTTTTTTTTGTTTAAATTCTTATAATTTTGTATTACGTATATCTAACGTTTAATTAGTTGAAATTTGTGGGATGGCTATAACGCTATCGACTATCTCAATGTTTTTTTGTTACTATAACATAATATTATCGCAAAAAACATAGAATGTATGAAGAGTCAATTTCACAATAAAAGAACATAATTATTATTAAAAGATAGTAAATTAACCTTTCAGATAATGATCATCGTAGATATATCTGATACTATTGTGTATTTTGAGTTTGAAAACAAAAGAAAAATAATGAAAATACGCCGTATGAAACATGTCAAGTCACACATGAGACATGTGATTGGTATTTGGTAACAAATTGTGAACACAATCATCAATTTTATCCTATGGTTCTCAATTGTCCTACTTGTCATAATTTTATCTAAAAAAAATATTTTGCTACTCATTTCGTCTCAATTTATACGAAGGTATTTAACTAAATATAAAAATTTTAAAATTTGATATCTAAAATGAGCTATACAACTTTTTTTAAAATACTCTAGTTGATTGAGTATTAGTAAAAGTTCAACTTTTTGGAATCCCTAACTAACCTACTTGTAAAAACAATTAAAGAAAGAAAAGTTATAAGAAAAATATATGTGGTTATAAATCGTTTAATGAACAAAATGAGAAGCTAAAGTTAAATTGATATTGAATATAAAAAATGTCATTTAATTTGTAAATTATGATTAAATCAATTGACACATTGATTAGTGCAACGACATGATGTTGTATTATTTCACATAAATATATCAATCACCTTCAAAACATCTAGGACCACAAGTTATAATATTCGATTTTTTCATCTTTATTTTGAGTTTTGGTACCAACTTGTTTTTCATCGTTTAATAACATAGTGGATAAAATTATTTCATTTCAAGAAATAATTTTATTTTAGTTAGAAGTTATTGAAAATCAATGATAATGTCGATCAATTTGCTAAATTTACTAACATATACATAATAATAAATTACATTATTCGAATACAAGTTGCAAAAATGATCTCAAATATATTATATACACAAATAAATAATCAATTAAATTCTCAATAACTTTTCCTAATCTAATGTAGAAGTTGAGAAAATGATATCAACATATTTTTTTGTTTTTTTATTATACAAATAGATACCTCATGAATTGGTTTTTATCCTCCAAAATTGACCATTCTATAAAGAAAACAAATTCTTATCCAAATTCAATGGACGAGGGAGAAATATAGGAAAAACAAAAAGAAAAAGAAGACACGAAAACCTATTATAAGTAATGATTACCAAATTGAAGGCATAATTAAACACACAAATAAATCAATAAATTGGAGTAATATATAGAGGTGGTTTGACCAATGAATAATGTTCCTTTGACTTTGCTTCGAATAACATCAACAATTCTAATTTTAGGTGTACACAAGTATGTATTTTTTTAAGTCTTATGTTGTATAATACACGTAGGATATGTCATTAACTATCATTTAGAATGTACATAAAATACATGTATCAATTTGTTCAATTTTATACTAATCTACTTAACATTCTAAAAATTGACAGAGAAGATTTCACGTGAAACCAAATTAAAAAACATACTTATATATGTTTTTTTTTTTTGAAATATATGATCTAAAACAAGTCACATAAACCATTACGAAATTGAATGTTCCTAGAATATATTTTTTTAAAGTAGAAGTAGTAGGTGATAGGTCAGGTAGGTGATCAATATATCATACTACAATTTGTGTGATGGCAGCCTATCACTAGTTAGCCTAATTTGGACCAATTCTAATTAAGTCTCTCTATATTTCTTTTCATGTCACATATTTTATTTGGTTGGGATATTTCTAAAAAGTAGTGCTGTAAGATCAATTATTTAGTTGTAAAAAGAGTCAAATTTACATTTTCCCTATGAAAAAAAAGATAGGATAATATATCCTCTATATATTTTTAATAAAAACACGCTTCTATGTTATTTAGACTATTTAATATATGTTTGATTTCATATAATATTGACATTTTGATAAAGTGAACATCATTAAGTGCATTTACTAGATTAAAGAGATGAGCGTACAAGGGATTAGATGAAAATCCATGCATTGGATTGTTAAATATAGTTAAAAATCGTCTCAATCTTTTTTATGTTACTAGGGTTAAGTCTGCATATACCTTTAAAATTTCATTTGATATATGCTGTTTGTTATGCAATGATTAATTATGAAACAATTATACATTATGCTGTGATTAATACTAGACTAAATAATATGGTTAAGTAAACCACCCCTTTTGCAAGGTGTATACTTTTCTTTTTCTTTTTCTAGAATTAAGAATATTCTTAGAAGTATTCTTATTTGTTGTATGGTGAGATAGGTAAAAAATATCTCATATATAAATATAACTATGTGATGTCAACCTATATATCTCTACTTTATAGTCTTTGGCCTCATATTCTTATATCATTAACGACGGAGATTTATGATTTAAATTTTATGAATTCAAATTAAGAATATTATTATATTAATTTATTTAATTCATTAAATTTATAATATGTTATTTATATCTCGTTGAATCAATATATAAAATCTGAATCAAAACTAATAGACATGAATGCACCTCCTTTGTAGTGTGATGTTATTAGTTCCAAAAACTACTAGATATTTTCTAAAGACAGCTGTAAGATCACTTACCTAATGTAGTATGAAATTATTAAAGCATGGAAAATTGACTATTCTATGGGAAATTTTGACATGTTTTATTTAAAATAAAATAATGTATGGTTGAAAATTTTGGTTTCCAGAACCTTCGATAAATTATTTGACGAAGAGAAAATTGAAATTATCTAAATTCCATGTCTGTCAATTGATTAAAATATTTTGGCTCTTAGAGGTGAAATTATGATGATAAACTAAGATTTTCAATTGACTAAGAAAATTAAAAAAACTCAAATATACACTTATTTAACTAGGTATATATGATTTATTATCGACCAATTAATTATATTTTATCACGTGATTAATAATTAAAGAAAATGTTATGCAAGAATTATTTATATGATAACTATAACAGCCTTTGTTTTTTGGTCTTTAGATAGTTTAGCTTTATAATTGACCTAAATAAAAGTGATATATGAACTCTCTGCAAGTGCTAATTGTTGTAGAAGGTGAAATGAAAGTTTTTTTTTTTTTTTTTTTGAAAAGTTAAGTAACATGAATTTTTAACCTCTTGGTTTGATAGGAGTTAAAATAAATGGGAGTCAAGAATCAGGCACGGGTGAAGAATGTTAGGGGTCTAAAGTTAAATTAAACTTTATAATAATAGACCTTAAATTTTAAGGAAATTTATAATTGTCAATACGATTCATGTTTTATATTTCAACATATTTAAATTCTAAGAAGTAAAATAAAAATACTCCTATGAGGTAAAAATATTAAAAATATTTTAAATTTCATTTGTTTTTAAAGGATAGTTGAGACTTAGGAAAATAGAACTTGTATTTTTGAAATTGATAGCTTGATAACATAGTAATAAACAGTTTTTACGGCCACATCCGTTCATCCTCTATCGAATGAACTATAAAAGTAAATAAAACAACATTTACGATCCCAACAATTCATCTTCTATCAGATGAACTTGAAAAGTAAACATGCCTATACGGCGACAACCTTCATCCTCCACTAAATGAACTTCAAAAGTAAATATGATATTGATCATTTCGGGGTTGTCATCAACATTATCTCATTTGCAGCTTGCTTGTACATGTCTTCTACGGTGAATCCTTCGGAGAATTGAGCTACCTCACTTTCACCTTTAGCCTGAATACACATCAAACATTTATTTAGAACCAAACAATAATAACAATAATGATAATATAGTCACTATATATATTCATATGTTTATCCATATGATCTTGTAAATGTAGAAAGGCTATTCAGGTAAAACAATTTAATAATTTCTAAACATAATCTATGACCAAACTATATGTAGGAACAAATCGAGAATTTCAACATCAGGGTGAGACTAGGTGGGAGGAGGCATTTCTAAAAAAAAAAGAGAGGATAGATATATAATTTTTTTTTTACTTCCAATTCATGTGAAGATAAATGTTCAATTAGATGTGAAACTTATAAAAGAATTATATATTTCTCAAACACCCAATTCAAAAGAATTTCTAAACACGTGTCATTTTTCAATTTCTTGATCAATCAAATAAAGAAACATAAAATAAATGAAAAAGTGTGCTAACTAAAAACCATAGTTCACAGTGTTCAAAATGACCAATATATTATTTTTACGAAAATGAAAGGACTTACATGAGCTTGGATCATGAACATGCTTCTGAATTGATCACATGAAATTTGAGCTGACACAATGTCAATCTTATGTTTCTCCAAAACATAACAAATGGTGGTAAATAGCCGTGACTTCTTAGGACAACACACACTAATATGTGCATCTTCACCAGATACATTTAGTATCACATTTGGTGAACACCATGTCATAAAACCTGTTGGAATAAGGGGACTAGAACCATGAATAGCTGCTGTAATAGTTGTAGAATCACAGGTTGATCCTTGATCACCCGCATACTTCTCCCAACTATTATCAACTTTTTGTGAACCCATCAACCTGATGTTATTTTCTTCCCTTTCTAGCTTTTGACTTTCAAGTTTATTGAAAGTATTCTGCAGCTTTTGAATGCGGTTCGCTACTTCATAAACTATTTTAGACTTATCCGCCTGCATATACAAAAAAATATGAAATTAATTTAATTTCTACTTCAGATTGCAAAATCAGTTTTTTCACTAATTAAGGGGAAGTAGGTCAAGGAAAAACTATATATTGTTTTATTCTTTTTTTTTTGGTAAACAAAACATATCTTATTATTTAATTTTGAAATTAACATGTAGATATGTACAAATTAGTAATAAGGGAAATGTGTATATCACCAAATAAATTTAGTCCAATTGTGTCAAGGGTCTATTATAAATAGTCTCTAACTCACAAAAATAGGGACCTGCCTACATCTTACTATTTTTAAATCTCACTCGTGAAATTACATAGTGTTTGTTGTTGTGTTAATAATGAAACATATATATACATATATAGCATGCGGTCATAGGCCTCGAAATTTGAAGGGCCCAAGTTATATTTTCAGCATGTCTCCTTTAGTAAGCTTTCTAAAAAGAGGATTATGTCTCCTTTAGTAAGCTTCCTAAAATGATTCTTCTAAGATTTATTTACTCAATTTAGAAAGTTGGAAATACAGAACAATCACATATGAAAATTAAAGGGTTATCGTATGTTGCCAAGAAGAATAAAAAAAGGAACTAATTTTTAAATTATTTTACAAGTTTCTATTTGATCTAAAAATAATGTTCATTTTCGAATAATTTTCGATGAGTTGATTTTGATTATTAATTTTGCAGAAGACAATAAAAGAAAAATAACAATTTTTTTTTTTACAAATAATCATAAAATTTATTGAATTATATCCTTTTTGATTGATAAGATATCAGATAATAAAAAATAAGATATGTCATTTAAAGAACTTTTTACCTTAGCTGGGAGGTTGGGAACCAAAGCATAAAGAGTCTCAAACAGGGTTCGCATCTTCTTTCTCCTTTCTCTTTCTGTCCATTTGTGTACCTCATGCTTTGATGTTCTTCTAACTTCGGTTTCATCAGCACCAGAATTTTGTTTAGCAATTTCCTTACCATTTTTTTTCCGGTTGGGTGGACTTCTCTTTTTGACAACATCAGCACTCACTTGAACCACCTCATTGATAACTGTTAATGGCTGACAAGTATCAGACCTAATCGAATTTAACAGCTTGTTACCCTCAGTCTCTCCACTCTCAACTTGATGGTCATTCCAGTCTAGGTATGACCAGACATTATCATGCAAATGATCATGATTATTCTTGCCGCCTTCTTTCATTTTTTTCTTTTTAAGGTTATGTGATATTGTAACATAGGTTACGCCAATTTATAGAACTTTTTTCCTATAAGGGGCAAAGTGTAAAAATGAGAAATGAGAGACTAAAGATGATAAATATTAAATATTAAAAGAATATAGAGAAGGGTGGCGAAAAGAAACAAATTAAAAAAATAAAAATAGAGATAAAAAAAGGATAATTCATTTGTAATGAATAAAAAATAAAATACAATCATAAGCCCAAAAGCCGTTACAGGCTTCAAAACAAAAAACGTTAGCTAAAATACTTTTATAACAAATTTTGTTCTCACTCAATTGGGTCTCCATTCACATTTACCACTATTAAAAATAATTACTTTAATTACAAATACTAAATTACAAACTTAATCAAGTTATTATTTCCATCTATACGAACGCCTAAGTTTTTTTTCCAACTAATTATAATGATTATATATATAATTACTTAAGATTTTATATTTTAAAAAAATGCAAATCTTAATTCTTAAGTTATATAAATTAGGTGTGTCTGGATTGTAGTCTTATAATATAAGAGATTGCATTACTAGCGTTAATAAAATTTTAATAATAGCTTATTCAGGTGATTATCAATGTTAATGAGAATTCATTAATAGCTGACTCCGACTATATACATTTTTTTACTCATTTATTTATGTTAATGAAATTTCATTAATAGATTTAATAATAAGTTTTTATGCATCTTTTTACTCATTTGTACAAGTTAACCACACTATAATTAATAATTAAGTAAGTTTTTTTTCGTGAATAAATTTTTTTATCATTCCATATCCATTTCATATAAAATAAAAAGATCATCATTTTATTTCATCTTCTGGGCAGGATGTCAAAATGACTCTAAATACTAATCATTACTTTTCCTTTATTAGGAGAAAAAAAGGGAATTAGTTAGGATATTAATTCCTTACCAATCCTTCATTAGTTTGTAGCTAGCAATTTTTTTGATAATTCATTAATAAATGATATAATTGACAAATTTTTTTATTATTTATTGATAACTAAAATTGTTTATTGTTATTTTCGTTAATTATGACAATTAGGAGTATCGAATATAGGGTGGTGTATTGATTGGTTTGGTTTAGTTTTGAAATCTATCGGTTCGACTTATTGTTAGTTTGTAGACATGCTAAATCGATGTAAATCCATTAAGATATTGACCCATCGATTATTTATTTATCGGTTTAACCATTAAGATGTAATACAAAAAAATAATTGAAATCGCTTAGAAACAAGGGGACAAATCAAATGAACCATTCACATGAGTTGACAGACTGTAATTTGCTCAAAAGTAAAGACACTCACTGTAACGTCCCTAAAAACAAACTAGGTTGAACTAGAGCCTAACATGTGTGTCATAAGGTTTTAAAGTCCTAAAATGATTAATAATAGTGTTTATAGGCAGTGTATAAAGTTTGGAAGTGTTTTGAGGTCAAACGTCCAAGAACGTCCAAAACATTCGGAAACTAGTCTAAGTTGAACTAGTGTGTCGTAGTATTTTGTAGTGGAGTTTTGGGTATGGTTTGAGGGTGAAATTGAGTATCGATGGTTCCTACACTTAGCTTGACATGTAAAGGGTTGAAACGTCCGAGAACGACGCTCCAAGGATAAGCCAAAGGGTCCTTGAGGAGGACCTAAACATGGGCCAATGAAGCTGCCGAGGAAGCCAAGATCTGAGGCCCAAGGCGCGTCGCGCAGCCTACACTTAAAGGGTAATAAGTTTTCCCTCGACGTGGAGCCGACATAAATCATTCTGTCTCAAAATTTTTCAGAACCAAGAATTGAAAATGCCTCCGCGACGCGCAATAACCTTCCAGATTTGGTTGCGTCGTTTTTAAGTCAAATTTGATTGGTTAAAAGGTCCTATAAGTGCAGGGGTCTTTTTGGGTAATTTGGGGATGACTTATTGACGGTTATTGGGTCTTTTTACACCCCTAAACTCATCAATCAAAGCAAAACCCTCAACTCAAAACAAAACATCTCCATTCAAAACTCCATTGTTGAAGCTTTGAAGCTCCAAGGAAGAAGACTGATTTTCCAAGTTTTTCTCCATCAATTTCGTGGGCTTTTCTTCATAAAAGGTATGGTGCTTCATCCTTGAACTCTCTTCTATTCAAGGAGCCAATTCAAATGGTTTCGAAGATGATCAAAAACATGAATTCTTCTATTTCAACCTCTAGCCATGGGTTCTTGCATAAAACGATTTGAAACAATGATTTAAGTTATAATTGATGTTAACTGAATGATTTTAGATCAAAATTTCTATGAACCCATGCAAATCCTGATTTCCTTATTTTGGCTCTAATATAGATGATTTGATTAAGGCTTAATGGTATTGAATTCTTATGTAGATTGTAATAGACTATTGATATATGTACAAATTATGTTAGAATTGTATATAAGCTGCCTTAATTGGATGATTTTCATATAGTATCTTGATAGACCAATTTTATAGTTTGATTATTGGTTTGGATTGATGTTATGGCTATTGGTAAGAGCCTTGTGAGTTGTATTGGTTGCAATGGCTAATGGATTGATTGGTATTGGTGATGGATTGGGGTAAGTTGACCTAAACTCCTTATATTGTGTAGTATAGAGATTGAATTGTGATGATTGGTATGGTCCACTTATGGTGACGGTGCTTATGTGTTATAATTGTGATGAACGTGGTCTTATCGGCATTACTTTATGAATTGTAATGTTATCATGCTATGACTTGTATATGATCAATGTGAAGGACTATGTGATATATGTGTATATGTGAAATTAGAGTATGAACTCTCCGAATTAACTATATGTGATCATGCTAGACTAGAGTGATGTCTCTAGTTGTGTTACTAGTGTATCTTGATAGGTTGACCTGTTTGTTCCTATATGATACTTGAATACTATTATATATGTGATATGAAGATGATGTGTGTGTCTCTATGTCCCTGTACTTGATGCATGCTAAGTATGTGAATATGATCATCTTGACTTAGTAGGCTTATGCACCTTTGTCTTGTATGTGTATAAATGAATGTTGAATGAAAGTCTAGGATTGGTAGACCTAAGATGGTGCCCTTCTAAGCATGACTAATTATACTACAAGAAAAATGACTTTTAACGAAAGGAAATCTGGTCGTTAAAAGTCCATATCCAGTCGTTAAAGGTCTATAACGACCGGAAAAAATTGGTCGTCACCGGTCGTTAAAAGCTCCGTCGTTAAAGGTTAACGACCGGATTGCGTAGACGGTCGTTAGATATTACTTAGCGACAACCATAAATCCGGTCGCCACATTTAGTAACAACGACTACAAATTCCCTTCGTTGATGGTCATTTGGTCGTTAATATGTTGAAGTAAAACCAAAATTTCTAGTCGTTTCAGTGGTCAGATTCTTTCCTTGATTACATTACTTTTACAGTTTCGGGTCTTAATATCTTTGCACAAGCCATAATAAATTTTAATATAAAATTTCTTAACTGTTTTGCCATGAACAAAAACATAATATAAAACTTAAATATAAATATGTGTTCAACACAATATCTAATTAAGAAACATATTCAACATATATAAGATCTAAACAACATAGATGTTCGACATAAATATTATAAAACACACATGTTCGGCGTCTATCGAATCCTAAAATTGAGAAAATAAAATAACTGCATATATTAAAATATCTCTAGATCTACACCAACAATAAAAATTTAATATATCTTTCTTTTCAGCTGGATCCACAGTTCTTCAACAAGCTAAGACGTTTAATCTTCATCATCACATTCTTCATCATCTGTTTTAAAAAAAACAATTTGAGGTCAATTCGTCACAAAATGCCGGTTTTCTATAATTTGTAACTTTTAAAACATAAATCAATCATTTATAACAAAACTCAACAAAAACACATGGGGAAAAAAGCATTCTAATCAAGTCTTTTTGCAGATTACTATCATTTAGTCCTCCAAGTGAAGAATATCATTTTTATACGAGACCCAACATGTTTGACTTGTTACAAGTTTTATAAAGAAATTATATCATATAAACATCAATTATCTCTCTCATTTTTAGAAGCAAATGTACAATGTATGTTCCATATTGCTGAAAAGATGATCCAACAATGTCTTAGCATTTGGAGAAAGCCACCAGCAGGCTCTACTATTGAACTATATAGACTACACAAAATTCATTCATGTAACTGTGAAACTTATGGAGATAAAATAAAATCAGATAACCATCTTTCACATTTACGAAATTCAAAAAGTTCAACAAATTTAGAGTTCATTATTCAAAAACTATAACACAATAAAGATTTAACATGCAACACAAATACTAAGGTGAACATGTAGGAAAGGAACTCAGTTCTGAACATAGGAATACATCCTGATTGAGATAAAGATATGATCTATAAGCATGTAGTCTACTTCATCATTGAAAGTAGTACAACTAAAGTCTACCTTCCTTCTAAAATCAACTTATACCATAGAAAGACAGACCACTCATTAGCAAAGCCCTTATCAAAGATGAGCATTTGTTAATGACATCACTAAATTCATTGAAAAGTACACATCATGGCATAGCTAATGAAAAGTTTGCTAACCTGATGGAGGTGATGGACTCTGACGAACCAATATACTTTCAAGGCGATCATATTTACTCTCTAGAATATCAATACGCTTTTGCAGTGATTCCTTTTCTTTTCGAGTTGTTTTCAGCTCTTCCAACAACACTGCCTTAGAAGTACTACCACCTTTCAACTCCTTAGTGGTTATCCCACCGCCAAATCCAACGGCATGACTTTTGCATTGAGGTCCAAAGCAACGTTCCACTACCTCAATATTGGTAAGAGATGGTTCAGATTGTACAAGCTCTTGAATTTCAGCCTATAAAATACAAGAATTGTATAAAATATTTCACTGAATCAATCCAGATTGAAAATGATAAATTAAATTTAACGATAAACATACATATTTTTCATTGGTTTCTGGTTCGACAAGCTCATTTCCCTTTTTACGAGTCTCAAAGAAGATAGTTGCCATGTTTGGTGGATTACCATCTTTGCCTCCCTTAACAACAAAAAGAAAAGGTAAGTACTATAAGATCTTTTATACAAAAAGGAGGTTTCCTTGTAGGGTTTCATGATTTATTTACCAGTTCGTAAATAATCTCTCTTATAGGCTTGCTACCCGTACGATGAGGCATACACAACTTAGACCTGTTGATTGTGTTTCTTGTACTTGAATTCTGCATTAACATAAGCTAAAATTATCACAAGCTTGTTTAATGGTTCTATTTTTATTCTGAAATTAAATTTTGTAACTACTTAAATTTGCATCCTATTGATCACAAATGAAATAATATATATATTTAATCAAAAGAACTATTCCAAAAGAAATAAAATGATATTCATAAGCTATGGAATCATACCTTAAACTTATCAGATAAAAAATGTTCCTTGACCAACCATTCCCAATCACTCTTGTCTACTCCTGTTGGAACATCTTTTAGAATCTGGTGCAATGATTTGGATTTCATATTCTTGTGCAGAGATCCTCTCCAATTGTTCCAAAGTTTTCTCATATGTTTCAAAACATTATCTCTTTGATCATTCATGTTATCACAGTCAAACTTTTCCTGGAATAGAGAAATATATCATCAGAACTTTATATCGGGAGGTACTGTCGATCATAGAAAGACACCTCCCATGCTTATTCCTCAGATTCTAAACTCTAAGTTTCATGCCAGGAAGGGGTTAAGGACATTGCAATATGGAAACCTACTGAAGCAGGAACCTTCTCATGCACCTCTGCCTGGGAGATGTGCAGAGTTAAGAAGGACGAGGAAATGATTTATTCGCGGATTTGGCATAAGCTTGTTCCATTATTAAGATGTCTTTCCTAGTATGGAGAGCTCTAAGACAAAAACTTCCAACCAATGACAAGCTGATCACTTTCGAAATAGACCCAGCCAAATGTTTCTGCTGCATCAAGCAGGGATGGGATGATGTGAATCATTTTTTTACTAATGGTCATTTTGCAGCCCATATTTGGAAATTCTGTGCAGGCCTCTGGGGAATTATTTACCAGCAAACACACTTGAAGGATCTATTGCTGAATTGGGGGAGTGACAATCATCGAAATGAGATTCACAGAAACATCACCCAAGCACTTCCAATAGTAGTGTGCTGGAATCTGTGGAAAAACAGGTGTTCAGCCAAGTATGGAGGGAAGAAATCTAGTATCTCTAGAGTCAAATACCTGATCCTAGCTAAAAGATATTCTTCACATATTGAATTCTAATTCTAATTATTCACACATTCAATGGCCCTCTAAATGGACAGAGGTCGTTGACAAAGTTGAAAGCTGCAGGCACATTACTAGAGTGACCACTGTCTCCTAGAACCCTCCTCCTATAAACAGACTACAACTACTCCTTGGAAACTCCAACCACTCATTCAAGAACTGCAGAATCTTGCTAATCAGTGTGAATACTTCCAGTGTGTTCATGTTTACAGAGAAGGCAATAACTCAGCTGACTTCTTGTCCAAGCAGAGTCATAGACATGATATCATCCAACACTATTGTACGTACAACTAACTACCAAATGCAGCAAGAAATAGCTTTCTTCTGGAAAGAATGGGCATACAGAACTTCAGAAGGAAGAAATTAAGAAGAATCAAACAGCCACCTTGACCTTTGCAAAGTTCAAATTTTCATTTGATTTTTCCTATTCAACTAGGTTTTGTCTATGTTAGATATAGCTTGTACTTATTTTTGTTTATCTATGCTAAGGCCTGGGGGTGTTGCTAAGCCCCTGACCCCTCCAAAGGTCGTTCAAATAAAAAAAAATTGCTTAGAAGAAGAAAATGGAAGCAAACACAACAGAAAATCTAGGTAGCAATATGGGATGTAATGATTTACTACACATGGAAAGCAAGGAATTGGAAGATATTAGGGGTAATGCTGTAATTCTTACTGTAACAGCTGCCCACATATGCTCAAGCTTGTGCTCTTCGATATCCATCCATGAGTGTACCCGCAATGGGCACATATTACGATCACGAACTAGCAAACCCAAGTGTCTCGTAAATAAGGTGTGATTCGGTCCAACGACTCGATTTTGATAGAAAGTGACTTTTAACTTTTCTCCAGGTCTTAATCGCAGAACTTTCTTACAAATGTTTGTTCCCCTCACCTTGGTTGTCCTATCATATTCACATGGACCTGCAAATTTTAAAGTAAGTCAACTATGCTCTTTGATATAAATTTACTCCAGTACGTAGTTAAGTTTTAGGTGTCAAATTTTGAAAATATTACTCTATACAATGGCCTTGTCTTTTCATATCTATAAGTCCAAATATGCAAAATAACATTCTATCTAGTTTTTGAAAAGTACCCATCAACAGTTCCAAACCAAGTGACACCTAGACAAAATAGGCAGAACATTGCCCATTGCAAGAGATAAGGCCTCAAGTTGCCAAAAAAAATGTGATATAGAAATGGGCAACTATCAGTGACTTTTTATTCTTAGAAACTTTCAATCAAAAATTTACAATTAATGAATTAAGAATCAGTGGAGGTTAATATGGTTAGTACAAGTGAAAAAAAAATAATAACGAAGCACCAGATATCAAAACATATGAAAAATAACTTTTCGGCAGTTTTACCAGTAACATAAAGAAAAGAAAATACATACTAGTTTCATTTCTCGTAGCATCTTCAATCACTTCAATAACTTTTTTAGCCTTTTTAGACTTTAATAGACCTGCAAGTTATAATATTAAAACAAAATAAAACTTCAAGCCAACTAACAACGACAAAGAATTACACAAAAGAAAGTAATATATACTAGTATCACTTCTCTGAACATCTCGATAAACTTCAGTCATTTTTTCTGCCTTATCATATCCAACAGGACCTGAAAAGTTTAAAGTAAGTCAATTATGCTCTTTGATATAAATTGATCATTAATACCAAATAAATAAAAGAATTTGGATAATTAATGATCCAGTAGTTATGTTTTAGGTGTCAAGTTCTGAAATTATTAATCTATAATGGTCTGGTCTCTATAAGATTGTAAGAAAAAATATCCAAAATAGTCTTCTCACAAAAGACAGAATGCTGTAATGGAGAATGCAATGTGAGTGGATTTTTGCTAGCATGCTGTGGAGGAGGCTGCTCCAATGGATAAACCAAACACCAGTAGTATTGTTATTGTTGGACATCATTGGATCATATTAAAGACTAAATGGAGGAATCCTCTAGCACAGACCCTAAGATTGATCTATGAAGAGTATATCTATGCACTATGGAAGAAGAGGAATACAAGAATTTTTTAGAAACATGATACCATAATGGTGACTGTAGCCCCAAGAATTGTTTGTGTATGTTGTCTTAGAGCTAATGTAGCAGCCAAACTATTCCTAGATAAATGTAGTTTTTAGAGTTTGTTATTTGTTTGCTGTTATATTGAGATAGCAAGTAGTGTTTTGCTGGCTTTTCTTTGTAACTATTACTTTGGTGATTAATAAAATACCTAATTACCAAAACAAAAAAATACATACTAGTTTCATTTCTCGTAGCATCTTCAGCCACTTCAATCACCTTTTTTGCCTTTTTAGACTTTAATATACCTGCAAATTATAATATTCAAACAAAATAAAACTTCAAGCCAACTAACAACAACAAAGAATTACACAAAAGAAAGTAAAATACTAGTATCACTTCTCTGAGCATCACAATACACTTCACTCATTTTTTGTGCCTTATCATATCCAGCTGGACCTGCACAGTTTAAAGTAATTAAGTCAACTATGCTATTTAATATAAATTCAGCATTAGCGCTAAATAATCGAAAGAATCTGGAGAATGATCTAGTAGTTAAGTTTTAGGTGTCAAGTTCTAAAAATTTTAATGTATACAATATAATGGTCTTGTCTGTATAAGATTGTAAGACCTATTATCCAAAATACCATGCTATCAGATCACTAAATTTTCTTCGCCTTTGAGAGGTACCAATCCACAGTTCTGAACCAAGGGACAACTAGACAAAGCAGGTAGAACAAATGTTGAATCCTCACAAAAAATAAAATGTGATACAAAAAGGGGAATGGACAACATCTAAGAAAGATGTTGTTGAAGCAGGATACAATTTTCCAGAATGGAGAGTTACTGAGACAAATAACTACTAATATTCCCTTTATTTCGAAGGTCCTTATTCTTGAAAATGCTAGCCATATGCTAACAAAACTATTTCCTAGGAAAGCAAGTCATAGATAATCTTTTTGTTGCTTTACATGTAACAACAAGAAAATACTTACTAGTTTGATTTC
Organism: Solanum sitiens; assembly: GCA_016801875.1. Taxonomy (NCBI): domain Eukaryota; kingdom Viridiplantae; phylum Streptophyta; class Magnoliopsida; order Solanales; family Solanaceae; genus Solanum; species Solanum sitiens. The sequence continues at coordinate 1,570,925 of JABWTJ010000151.1, forward strand.
CCTTAGAACCTCGAGTCACTCCAATCACTGTTTTTGCTTTTCTAGATTCAAATGGACCTGCAAATTTAAGTGTAAGTAAAAAACAATCAAGACTTCAATTCAACTAACAAAAAAAAGTTGTACAAATAAATTAAAATTGCAGTATCACTTCTTTGGCCAATTACTCGAGGCACTTCAATCACTTTTTTGGACTTATCGAATTCAAATGGACCTGCAAATTTTGATGGAAGTCAACAAAAATAAGAAGTTTATTTCAATTAGTAACAAAAATAATACGAAGGAGATAAAGTAGAGAAAGTTAAGCAGAATTTCTTGATCAAACAGATTAACCAAACTAACTCTTTTGCAAATGATCACTTCTTTGGGTATCTCGAGTCACTTCCATTTCTGGAAAGAGGGTGTCATTGTCTTCCACTGGATAAAAAGCAGGAGGCACAGGGATACTTTTCTTTACTGGCTTATTCCGACTAGAAGTTGGTGTAGTTAATCTATTTTCGCCAATCGTAGTCCTTTTTTCAGCATGAATCCTTATCCTTTGTCCCTGACCCTTTGCATGACTAGTCAAAGTGTATTGATTCATTTCAGCTTCTTGATGGAGGGGAGCATTGTCTTCCTTTTCCTCAAAACAAGGATGCACATGGAAACTATTATCTTCTAGCTTATTCAACTTAGAAGTAGCTGTATAGTAACTTTTATTTTTGATAATCGGTGTCCTTTGTTTAGCATTAACTCTGATAGTGCTCATAGATTTCAAACTTTGACCTAGTCCTTTTGCTAAGGCACCTGGTTGAATGAGTTCATGCTTGGGAATTTTTGAAGCTTGTCCCATTTCATACTTCAGAGCTCTTGAGGGATTCATGTCAACCTAGATAATTATAAAAAAAATAAGAGTGAAGTCTTCAAAACAAAAGTTCAAATAGGTAAGATCAACGCAAAATTAAAAACCAAGTGCATTAAACAAATTTTCATAGAAATACTATAAATAATCATTACCAAAAAAATTAATAAAGTAAATGAAAGCATGACAAAGCTCCAAACCTTAATGAGTTCTTTTTCTTTTCACTTGTGTAGAGTTATCTAAATCTTCTAAGTCATCATCTTTTTTTTCCAAATTATCAAAAGAATCACGAGGTTGAACCTTTTGCACTATGTGCCAACCTTTATTGGAATGATCGATAGCATAAAATACTTGTGATGCTTGGCTAGCTAATACAAATGGCTCATTTATTTTCAAATATCGCCGACGGTTAACACTTACAAAGCCATATTCATCCATCTTAACTCCCCTCTTTTGATCATACACATCAAACCATATACATCGGAATAAAATCACTCTTCTTCCCCCAACAAATTGTAATTCAAGAACCTCAGTTAACTCGCCATAATAATTCATATGGTTTTGTTCTTCACCGGTCTCACCTACTACAACCACTCCAGAATTTTGAGTTTTTAGATATTGATCATACTCTTTCACATGAAACCTATATCCATTAACAATATGACCTTTGAATCTTGTGACATATGGCATAGGGCCACGTGATAAAGATAGTAAATCTTCCATTCTCTTACTATCATCGTATTTGTATAATCCTGCAACCTAACAACATCAAATAGCTTTTTAGAAAACAATATTTAATTGCATTCTTGATTTAAGAAAACCAGTTAATTTCTACTAACCTTTTTTTGTAACCAACTAATGAATTTTCTATTCCACTCCACATCTGAACTTTGTTGAGAGGTCTCACTATGAATTTGTGAAAATTCTCTAACAAAGAATTGAAGTTTTACATGTTATTTTAAATTAAACATATCCACAAGGTATAAATACATTATTAGATTAAATTAATACTTACTCGAGGAATGGTTGAATTTCATTACAATTCTTCAAAATATAATAGTGTGCGTCCTCCAAATCGTTTGAATCAAGTTTGTCTGGTGTGCTACCCTGTAAACTTTTTCCAGGTTCACAAAATATTGCCAAACCATCATCAGATTCAATTACACCACCATTATAATTTCTCTCCGGACAATTAAACTTTGTCTTTACTGTATTCAAATACCTTGAACATAGTGTCATACATTCAACTGCTAAATATCCCTCTACAATTGAACCTTCAGGGTGAGCCATGTTACCAATAAAACACTTCAAAAAGTGTAGGTATCTCTCTATTGGATACATCCATCGATACTGAATTGGTCCAGCAATCTTAGCTTCATCAGGTAGATGAATAGACAAGTGCACCATGACATCAAAAAATGCAGGAGGGAACACCTTTTCTAACTTGCATAATGTTTTTGGTATTTGAGCTTCTATTTGTTCCAAATCCTCTACGCTCAAACATTTTGCTCCAAGCACTTTGAAAAAAATAGACAACTCAATGAGAGGTTCAGACACAGATTTGCAAAGCATACCACGCATGGCAAGAGGTAGTAAATGTTGTAGAATTATATGACAATCATGACTTTTTAATCCTGAGAATTTTTTATCCTTAAGGTTGACACATTGAGAAATATTTGAGGAAAATCCATCTGGGACCTTCAAATTCTTCAAAAATTTGAAAAATATTTGCTTATCTTCATCAGATAATGTGTAAGGTGCTGCTGGCAACTCATATTTATCTCCATTTTGTATCGGATGCAATTCTTTTCGTATTTTCATTTTTTGTAAATCCAACCGAGTGCTCAAGGTGTCTTTTGTTTTCCCTGAGACATCTAATATTGTCCCCAAAATACTATCACATATATTCTTTTCAATGTGCATCACATCAAGATTATGTCGCAACAATAAGGTTCTCCAATATGGAAGATCAAAGAATATACTCTTCTTATTCCAATTATCACCCCTTTTCTTGTGTGATATTTTAATCTTCTTCTGTGGATCCTTTGTTAATTGTAACCCATCTAAGTCAGCAATCTGATCAAGAATATCATCACCGGACAACATTTCAGGCGGTAGCCTGTGCTCAACAGTGTTATCAAATGACGCTTTATCATTTCTCCATTTGTGATTAAGAGGAAGATATCGTCTATGGCCCATATAACACTCTTTTTGGCCATTTGTTAGCCTTATATGGTGTGTTTTTTTATTGCAACATGGGCAAGCGAGTTTTCCTTTTGTACTCCATCCTGACAAATTTGCATATGCTGGAAAGTCATTAATGGTCCACAACAAAGATGCATGTAACGTAAAATTCTTTCTAGTTGATGCATCAAATGTCTTGACTCCACTTTCCCATAATTCATTCAACTCCTCTATTAAAGGTTGCAGATAAACATCAATTGCATCACCAGGACTCTCAGGGCCAGGTATAAGCATTGACAAAATAAAGTTCTCTTGCTTCATGCAAAGCCAAGGTGGCAAATTATAGGGAATAAGTACCACGGGCCAAATGCTGTACGGACTTTTCGACATTCCAAATGGTTGGAAACCATCACTAGCAAGTCCAAGTCGTACATTACGTGGCTCTAAAGCAAAAGATGAGTGAAGCTCATCAAATTTTTTCCATGCCATTGAATCAGCTGGATGCCTCATTATTCCATCATCAACTCTTTTGTCATGATGCCATGACATCAAAGGAGATATCTTTGAGCACATAAATAACCTTTGAAGCCTTGGCTTTAGAGGAAAATAACGTAAAATCTTGCATGGTATCTTTTTTCCCTTTTTCAATTTTGTTTCCCCACTATGTTTACCATCCTTCCATCTAGATGCACCACAAACTTTGCAAGATTGAAGACAATTATCATCCTTCCAATATAACATGCAATCGTTCTTACATGCATCAATCTTCTTACAAGTAAGCCCAAGATCCCGAATAACCTTCTTTGCCTCATAATATGAATCCGGCAAGTTTGTTCCATCCAACAATAGATCATCTTTCAAAAACTTCAACAACATTGTAAATGACTCATTACTCCAATGACCAATACTTTTAAGGTGAAGCAATTTAACCAAAGTAGAGAGCTTAGAAACTTTTGCACTTTCATATAATGGTAGATCAAGATCTTTCAATAGCCTATAAAACTTTTTTGCTTCAACATTTGGTTCCTCCTCCAGAAAATCATCACCACTATTATTCATACTATCTCCGTTAATATCGGGGTACAAATCTCGAAGCAAACCATCTATTTCATCCTCACCATCATCCTCTTCAATGTCATTATCATCTATTTTTTCAAAATTTGATTGTTCTTCACTTGACATCTCCCCATGGTGATACCAAAAAGTATAACTTGGTATTATCCCATGTACTATTAAATGTGACCTAACCATAACACGTGTTCTAGAAGTTGCGTTACCACATTTAATACATGGACAACGTATCAACTGCGGGTCTCCTAATTTTGTAAACGCATAATCCAAGAAAGTCTCAACCCCATCTATATAAGCAATAGCAAGTCTATCTTTAATGAGTTCCATCCATTGTTTATTAGGCGCCATTATCTCCATGCATGTAAAATATATATAATAATACATTAGTATAACATCAAAGTAGTGCTAATTAGATAAAATATTAGAGTTATAGATTCACACACACTAGATGCATATAGTTATGTATGTATTACAACAAAAAATCAAGAAAAAAACATTTAATCTGTACTTCAACAAGAAACACAAATAAATATTCACAAGATGATAATAAAAAGATTATAAAAATTGGCATAGTCCAAATTACATAACAAAAGAGCCTAGCAATTCAAGAAAATCCAACATATAATAGTAAAAGACCAAATATTTCAAAATAATAATTTTTACAGGTACATTCTAAACATCAATAGTAAAAGACCAAATACTTTTTACGTTTATGATTATGTACTGAATATACAAAGCAAGTTCACAATTTTTTTTATAAAATTATATGTACAGGTTAGAGAATTCCTAAAATCCAATCTGATTATATTAAAATAAGAGAATTCAAAGTCTTAAGAAAACAGGTGAACGATTTTATATTTTTTTGTTTGTAGCATTTAAATTTTGTTACAGGTGTGCACATTCTTATTACCTATATTGAGAACATCAAAGTTTTGATAGTGTCTGATAGTTTAACATTTTATGATGCTCATACCATAGTTCAAAAATCGGTGAAACACAGTAAAATATCGCAACCAACAATACCTCTTAGAAAATAGCCAATAAAACTGAATTAAAAAACATAGCAAAACAAATGGCCACAAAAATTGAGACAAATACTTGAAATATTTTCAAAAACACATCAGTAAAAAAGAAAGTTTTAGAAAAAAAAACGTACCTTAAAAAAAGAAATCAACAAAAAGCCTTCAAAAGAATAGTTTTGGAGACACTTTCAACAATAATAGTAAGCACATCCACCGACAGATTTGGAACCAAATACTACAACAACCAAGAAAGAAATATGTGAACATGAGATACACTTCACAGAAAAGAAAATATGAAATGCAACAAAGACCTTACAAAAATCAACAAGCCACATGAAATTATATAGACATAATTTCAGTATAGTCTTTCCAATATTATTTATTGCCTATTTCAAAGAATTCATCCATTTTCAATGATACTATATGCAGGTGATACTATATGCTGCTTTCGTCATGTCTCTGTATTTCCCTTTTATATTTTCTATTTATCGTATCGCTACTTTCATAAAAGTTAAGCCTAAATTACAGCACCAACTGAGTTGTCTCACATACATATTGGATTTAAAGGATACATAAAATTCAAATATGATTCAATATAAACAAGAAAAACAAAACATGGAAATTGCAAACAGGGTTGAAACAATAACTGTTGCCAAAGAATTAAGCAGATAAAATAAGCACATAAAGAAAGAAGAAGAAGAAGAAGAAGAAGAAAAGATGAGAAACTTAACTTGCTGTCACTTGAAAGAGTGTCATAGCATGAGAAGTGAAATAGAGGGAAATGATTAGAAAGAAGGCACGAAATGCTTTTACGAAATAAAAAAAATCCCTAGTTACTATCAACTATAGTTAAGTAGAAAAGCGAGAAATCGCTTCCCCGCTTCTGGACTGCAACACCTGCTTTTTTTTTTTGCCATAGTTTCACTTCACTGCAAAAAAGCAATACAGCTTCACTTTGCTTTGCACTTTGCCTTTTGAATTGTAAATATGGCTTAAGCACATCCTTTGTTCTGACATTAATATATTTTTATATTCCTTAAAGAAAAAAGATCATTCTAATCTTGGGGCATTTGTTTCTTAGCTCTAGTTCTCTGTAATAGAATTTTAGAAATGAACATGTTCTACAGATAAAAGTAGAGACTATTTTGTGCAGTTAAGTATAAAGCAGTATTATCCAAAAAGATAGTCGAATAAAATTGAATAAGGAACATCAGTACAGGAAAGGGTAGGGAGATCAAAAATAAAGAATCATCCACAAAGATTTCTGAACGAAACCGACTAAGAAATCTCAGTACAGAAAAAAAGTCTGCCTTATCAAAGATAAGACTTCAGAATTTTTTTTTTCTCATTTCTTGGCCATGAATTCTATAGGACCTGATGCTTTGTGTTGCAAAGTAAATGTATTTGTGCTCCAGTTTATATTTATAACTACCAACATAGAAATTATAGTTCTTTTGAAACTACTTACAACAAACAGAGCGTTATTAAAGTATGCAAGGATTGTTGCAGGATAAGAACTACAGAGATCACATTGGGGAGCTACTGTGTGATCACATAATCATAGAAATGAAAATTGTTCTGACAGAGATATTAAACTTTTTTTACACCCCTACAATCTTGTGCGTGTTTGTCCAAAACAAGTCAGCAAAGTACAACTGTTAAAAAGACTATCACACCAATGGTTCCAGCATGTGTTTTGGGTAAAAGTAGAAGTCTTAGAAGTTCTAAAGGTTGTATAAAAGTTAATTTGATAAATACAATATCACACCAATCATCACATTCATTTACACAAATGAATTGGAATTTCTAAAACTTGTGAGAGTTGCATGAAATATTCTTTCTTCTAGAATTGTGTCGAGAACTTTGGGAAGTTTAAAGCAGTGAATTGTGATATATAAGCAAACTGAGATTACAAATATTACTTTAGAAGTGTCGAACCTGAAGTGCAGCTGGAAGTAAACCAACTGCACATATTTCAGAGGTTGTTCAGCCCAACCAATAAAACATAGGAAATCTAGATAACCAACCCTCACTTCTAGCAGTGTTCTAATTGCTTCAAAGGATGACCGAAACACAAAATTTGAAAGTAGTTCTTAAAAGGGCAAGGCAACAACTACACAAAATAAGCTACGAAATGAAGGAAAATAGAGAGATTTGAGATGCTGGTCTGAAAGGAAAGGGGAATTCCAACTAATGATTTGATTACAATGATGTTTACCTTTATATACTAGTAAAGATATAAACAAGGACATTCATATAAAGATACATCAAGATGTTGCTTTCACTCCTATCAGAACATGAGTTATTCATTGCTTAACAAAAAATTGGCTGAATACGTTTTTGGGACACCACTCCAACAGTTGCAATAAAAAGACTCATCTGCACCAGAAAAATCAGAAGATTCATCACTACCCTCACTTATATTTTGAACGTGTTTACTCCAACACCTGCTTGGATGATATTTTGAACTGGATAAACACTAAACCAAGGAACAGGGGACCACAGGAACTATCGACAGGAATAACAAGGAACGTAACAGGGTAAATCCATAGAGGACTTATATGGGCAATACTGGCTGCGCTAGTGTATTATATATGGAAGACGAGGAATGATGCAATCTGGAAGCAGAGAATGCAAAGAACACAAGTGATAATGAAAAAAATACAACTTGACAGTAGTGAGAATCATTGAAGTACTAAAGAGGAAGCATAGAAGGAAAGATAGGTATAGAGCAATTATATAAATAGTTAATGTGTAGTTGTAGCTGTTGGAAATGCTTAGGATGGACTAGGTTGTTTTATTATTATTTTTCTTATTAGCTTGCTGTAACTGGGTTCAGTAAGTTTGGGGATAAAGTGTGTTTGTTCAATCAAGAAAAATATGAATCATTATACAACAAAGAATTCTCAAACTCCCATTTCATAGGATCTCCTTCATTACCTCCAAAACTATATATCGATGAATACGAAGAACTCTAAAGTCAAAACAAGTCCAAACCATAACCTAAACCAACAGGTTCTGGTGGATCAGAAACAAAACATGTTCAAATTGGATTATTTGGTTCTAACCCAGTCCCAGTCACCCCTTTACAAGAATACATTGCCCTGCATACCCACAAACATATTACATAATTTAAGAGCATGTGGATCAATAACCTACTGGTGGAAAAACATATGAATCATACATCATAAACTCAAAAATGGTCAAAATCAAAATACCCACATAACAATTTATGGTCAAAATCAGAATACCCACATAAATTTTATGGTCAAAATCAGAATACCCACATAACAATTTATGGTCAAAATCAGAATACCCACATAAATTTATGGTCAAAATCAGAATACCCACATAAATATTTATGGTCAAAACAACCTAGCTAACCTTGAGGGGAATGAAAGTCCAAGAATATGTCAACTTACAATCACCCGCAGCAAACACCAGCAAAACTCAGGTGAAATTTCAGCAAGGAGCAGAAAACTCAACTGAAATTTGAAGGAAAAATAAAGAGGCGACTTCTGCAATTAAAAAAAAAAGACTTTGATTTCATTTATAAAGACCTTCAATAGAGATCTATAGCTTAATTTTTGCAAACAAACCTGAATTTTAGGAACTGTACCACCATTATTGTGGTTTGTTTTGCTGATTTTTCTCCAACAAATCAGTTCTGCGCTGGAATTAAGGGACTCTGAGTCACGATTCTGCAATTTTCACTCCCGCATGTAGCTCTTTTGTCGCAGATTGAGGAGTTGGATTAACGTTCTTAGTTTGGTTTTGTGCTGTGGAAAAATAGATGTTTTGTTATGTTCTTATGGAATGAAGGGTAATGGGGTGTGACCATCAGTTGGAGGTGGGGTAATAAGTCTTTTTGTGAAAAAAATTTATTAAAGTAAAAATATGTGTAATATTTTTATACTTAACGTCTGGGTATAAAAAAATTTGAGGTGCGGATATTGTTGCTTTACTAATATTACATTAAAATAGTCTTTTAACGACTGAATTTTTTTTTTGACGTTATAAATATACTTTTAACGACCGGAATTATATTGTTTCATTAAAATTTGGTCGTTAAATATTATTTTTCTTGTAGTATGTAGAACCTTCTATATAGAAATGAGGTTAAGATATCCTTGAAGTTGAAAGTCGTAATGGTATTCTTCTTGTGTGAATGGTTGACTTAGGGATAGGTTGGCCGGAACGGTATGAAACCATCTCTAAGAAGGTCATTGAGCTATCCTTATTGACCATTGAGTGGTAGCCCTAGTGGATCCATTTTTGGTAGGTGCATTATGACTAGGTAAAGACTAAGAGATGGTACCTTTTCATATGCCCTTTTTATTGAACTACTTTATAAAAAACAAGGCTAAGCACCGAGTGAATATGTTATAGGTAGTAGCTCTTCTTGAGAAAGAGACTAGAGTGCAAAGAAAACCTTGATATTCCTTAACCATGTGCCTACATGGGATGTGTCCTAGTTCTATCATTGGCAAGTGGAACATCCTCCATCGGAGTAGGGTAGACTCTGGATTTCATGCCTAGCTAGTATGGTCTATGTCGTTTAATGTTTATTCTCAACATGTGGGATACATTGTTAGAGAAGTTCTACAACGTTTAGGTAGTGGTATGGGACGCTATCTAGTCATGGCACGAGTAGGCTTTGAAGATGCTAGTATGTAGGTTCCCTAGGTCTTATCTAAGACCATTATGTGAAGTCCTTAATGAATGTAATGTCTCTTAATGGACTTAATGAATGATTATGACTTTAGTTAATGTATGTTGAATATAATAGCCTCTATTTAGGATAGCTTTGAGGGTTGCTTAGGTAAGCTTGAAGAGGGTGTATGGACGGTCACTTCTTGTCCTACTTAGGTGAATCTTGGAGTAACCTTAAGTTGTGAGAGAATGAATTAAAAATGGAACAATTTTACCTTAGGTAGTCTTAAGAATTGTTTAGGTAGGCTTGAAGAGGGTGTATGAGTAAGTCTTAGGATAACCCTTGGTAGGAGGCTTATATGCTTACATGGTTTGAAGTGTTAATAATGCTTATATGTGGGTTACTTGGGATATGTCTTATATGTGAAGTCTATGTCAAAAGTGGGTTCTTATACATATGTTGTGAAGTTTTCCTTAGAAGATCATGTTTTATACAAATGTCTTTTAGCATAATTTTATTGCATATCACCTACTTAGTACATACAATGTGCTAATTTCATATATTGTCTTACTTCCAAAGGTGTAGGTGGCAATTGAGAGGGGTCATTTGAAGTGAAGCTTGGATATTCGCATTTTTCAAGCAAAGTGTTGGTATGTCCTCAATTGTTCCGAGGGCATAACTATGTTTAGTTTTCTTATTCAAAGACATTTTCTAGATTGTTGATGTATGTGTTGTGACTTTCGTGAGTCTAAAGTTGGCTATGATAAGACTTAGCATTTCTATTGTTTTCTATAAATGAGATTTCGAGAAGATGTTGTAAAAAAATTTAAATCCCCACTAGTTATCATATAGATTATGCAATGAGTGATATCTAAGGGTTCTACAAACCTCCGAGAGGTTAAGTACGCCGTGTAATGACTCAAGAGTGCTCTGAAAGTCAAGAAGGGGGTGAATTAAAATTTCCTTCAGTCGACTCATCTGCACGTTAGTAAAACAGATAAACAGTAATGATAACTTGCAGTAAGTAAATAACACAGTATTTTTATATAAGTTCGGATCACCAATGTAATGCCTAGTCCAGTCCCTTTGGGTTACAAGGGTTTCCTTAAAAGCTTGTTGAGAACTTGAGTGTTACAGAATGTTATGATTGAGAGCTCGTCTAATATATAAATCAGATCTTCTTCTTCGACACAACCTCTACCTGTATAACCTATACTCAGATCTCTCTTTCTCAATTCTTTACAATTGTTCACTCAAGGGTGTACAAATTTTTATGAAAGATAAAAAAAAATCACTAACATATTTTCAAGTGAAGTGTGTACTTGATAACTATGGCTATATTATTATTATATAATGATATACTATACTCACTCATGAGACAATATACTAACAGTCAACCAAACCGTCTCTTTTGCAATCTAAATCATTAACGTTATGGAATTATGAGTTTGCTTTAGGAATTCTGTTATACTTTTAACAGTTTATAACTCATCTTGTAAGGCACCAATGGCAGACCAATGCACTTTCTTTTATTGGAGGTTACAGGTTTGAACATGACAACAACCACTAATGCTTTCACTAAAAGGGCTGACTACAACACCCCACCAATGCAGACTGCCCATACAATCTTACTTTTGTGTTGGGTACCTAAATCTGAAATCTCATGCATTGGCAGAGGGACTTATAGGCATTCAGACAAACAGAGAAATATCAATGTAAGTTGAACTTGAGAAGCTAAAGAGTAAACGAAAATCTAAAAATTAGGAATGTATAGAACAAAATATAAAATTTAAAAAGCTAGTCTTCTTAGGTCCACATAGCAGTTCACTTCCAAAAGTTAAACATAAATCAAAATTATCCCATTACATCATTTAACTGAAGGGAGATGCAAATCAAAAAGCTCTAATGCCATATGTCTACCAGCACCACATGTAGAGGTCCTCGTAGAAACTCATATTCAAGATTTTAACGGTACTGCAATAACATCAAGAGAAAAAATTGATCAGCCAAAACGAAGGAATGAACATATCAAAGCTAATAGCACCAAGACCAAAGATAATCCAGGCAAAGCTTAACATGTATCGATATTTAAACAAATAAACAAACTAATATAAACATAATTTTGTGTCCGAGTCAAATAGCTATATGAAAATGACTACAAGTCTGGTAAAATTTCCAAAAAGAATGCAGTGTATACCTTAATGAAGCCGATTTCTTTGGCATTGCTGCGGAAGCACTGTCTGCAGCACATGAGTCCATACTTTCTAATAATTGCATGAGGATTACCACACACACGGCTGCAACACATACAAAGAATTCAAGATCAACTACTGAAATGGCAATAAAGATATTCACGTTCACCATTTTTTTATTTGCACAATGCACATAAAACTAAATAGAAACATACATAGAGAAAACTCAAAAAAGGTAGAAATAGCAAAATACAAGAAAATGCTGTTGGACACAAAATACTAAATAGTTACAATCAATTATATAGAGATAATCCAGAGTTGGCTGAACAGTTACAATCAATTGTAGATAACTTCCAGAACTAGCAAAGCCAAAATCAAACGCACAGAATAGATTTTAGTATGAATTTTAACATCAAAGACCACTATCCTAAATTCGCATGAACAACAAGAGAGAGAACTTGAAAACTGAACAATTTTTCAATCATCTAAACTCCAAATGTGGCAAAAACATCAGGTATAATCACCCATATAAGTCCCTCTATATGTAATCCTATTTGCACTAAACAACTCTACAACTTGTAAGGTGAAGACGTAGAAAGCTCACATTGACAGCAAAAGAAGGAATCAAGTTCAAGAATACTCACTCAACAAAACCTAGCCACATTCATAAGACTCATAAGCACGACAACAATCTATTCTTCATGGAAATCAACACATATCAGAACACAACAGTAAAACAAATAGATTATTGAATCATCAATAATAACCATAGACATGAAGAGCGAGAGGATCAATTATTTAACACAATTACTCTAAATCATAAATTCCGTAACCGCCGTTACGTGTGTTTTAATTCTAGTTCTTATTGAAACTATCGAAATCTTTTCAGATCTTATCTCGTTTTCTATCTAAAATACAAACGGCGCAGAGTAAAAGACAAAAAAACAAACAACAGTATATAGTTTTCGCGTATGTGATTCAACAAAATCAAGCACTAACGAAACAAAAGCTTGAATTACACAGCAATTTAATCAACAAACGAGATTAGAAGTAACAATTGGAGAATGAGGATACCATGTGCGAGAGCCAGGGCCGTAGTTCTTAGGGTGAGCGTTCCAGATGTTAGAGTGACCCATCTTCACAAGGCAGAAAAGCGAGGCTGCGTGATGTGTTCGTAAGAAAACCCTACTTTTGCAGAACTCACTTTGTTCACAATGAGGGATGATTTTGGAACGAAAGCGAGGTTATATAGGCAGTCAAAACCCTAATTTGACGAAGGATTTTATTGAACATTTTCGCCCAATAAGATGCCGAAATGTTGCAAATTAACCCTTAAAAACGAAAAATTTCACAAACACCCCAGTTTGACCTACTATTTAATTTTGGCTTAATACATAGTTGGATCCTTAAATTTGACGGAACATTTAGACATACGAATTAAGTTATAAATAATTCAATTGGGTACCTCAATCCTTAATAAAATATTTTAATTAGATATTTCACTCAAAATTTTAAAAAAGAAAATTATTTATGTTTTTGTTTGTCTATATTATAATTTGTGTGATTAACTTAGTTATTTGATAGACCAATAAAAACTATACAATATATATAAGATATTTTTATAAAAATTATGATATATAAGTTTTAAACCTCATGAATAATTGACTTGTTGAGAGGACTCGAAATCCGCCTCATGTTTGTTGTTTCACTAATTCAATGTTCAACCATAGAATCGACTGATCCAAAATTTTGATAGAAGAAAAGAGCCCTGATTATATATTAAAATACTCTGCAAATAAAATATAACTGCATCCAAACAATTTTTTACTTTATTAGATAATAATAATACAATTAAGCTCAAAAAGTCTAGAGCAAAGTCGTTCAATGTTTTCCTTGACCTTCATCAGCTTTGATACAAAAAAAAAAAGACTAGTACTACTAGAGGATGGAGCTTGCAACCAAAGCTTTAATAAACGCAGTTGCAAAATTCCCCTCATCCACATTACATTACATGGATCTCATTATGTGTACATAATATACAAGGTGGTACAACAAAGGTAGAGGTAAAGTTGCGTACACATTACCCTCTCCAGACGCTACTTGTTAATTTTCACTGAGTACTGTTGTCGGTGTACTACACACCGCCTGACAATGAAGATGCCATAAGATTATATTAGACTAGCTTCTTGATTCAAGAAGAGGTTCTTTGCCAGATCCATTACCCCAAGCTTTCTCCTTCCAGATCTTCTCCATTTCCTCAAATGACAAGCCCTTGGTCTCTGGCACGAACACGGCGACAAACACAAATGCCATCACTGCTATACCAGCTAGTATCAAGAAAGTAACACCCGTGCCAACAGCCTCAGCTAAGGATAGAAAACTCTGGGCCACTATAAGATTTGATATCCAGTTGACAGTAGCAGACATGCCACCACACATTCCTCTGTAGGACTCTGGGTATATTTCTGAGTTCACTGTCCATGGCACAGGACCCATACCAGGTGCAAAGAAAGCAATATACAGGGCTAAGCCTATTACAGCAATCCACCCATAAGCCCCAACATTGCCTGAAGGAGATGACTCTAAGATAAATGCTACAGCTAGGAGAATCAAGGACACAATTACACCGGATAAGCTTGTCAGTGCCAACTTTTTGCGTCCAAAGTGATCAATGAGGTAAATTCCCACTACAGTACCCATGGCATTCATTAAAGCAACAATGAGAGACAGAAGTAATGCTAGCTGATTTGATTTAAACCCAGCCATCTGTACAATTGTTGGACTGTAATACATAACTGTATTAATGCCGGTGAACTGCTGCAATGCCTGCATATTCAAATGAGTAATGATTATAAACAAGCAATTACCACTCATCATCATGTTCCCATGCCCTTTTGAATTTTCAAGTTAAAAGACAACATTTTATGTCCAGCCTAGCTGAAGCTCAAGGGGGATCCCCAAGTGGGAAAACTAAAATATTTGCCCGAATATAGCGTTACCAAAAATAAGAAGATATTGCTGGAAGCAATCAGTACATATTATTGTAGCATCACAGAAGCCTAAAGAGTACCTGTAGTCCAGCCCCAGCAAAGAACGCAAGTCTAATCTCTTTCTTCCTAAAAACATCCAGGTAACTGACAGCCTGCTTTCTCAAGCGTTCTTCCTCTAATGCAGTAGCAAGCTGATCAATCTCCTCCTCCAATCGATAAGGGTCATAAATCTTAGCTAGAACAGTGGCAGCTTCAGATTTATCCTTCTGCAGTGGTTTTCTATGTCAACAATTGCTATTTATCAGCAGTAGTTTTCAACAAAGTTAAGAATTTGCACCTTCATGTAAAGCCATCGTGGAGACTCAGGTAAAAATAACATGAGGACAAATTGAATAGCGGCAGGCACTCCTGCCACTCCAAGCATCCATCTCCAAGTCCCTGGTACCTGCTCAAACATTCAAGTGGCTAAGGAAATCAACATGAATTCTGAAAGATTTTCTTTAAGACAACACAAGCATTCATGCACTATCAGTTGGAGATGTTTATCCAGTGCTCCCCACATAATTGTGATTATTAAAGGCAATCAGTATCAAGAAAAATGAAACTCGTGATTCGGCAGACAGTAAAACAAGTCCTTTCCGGCTATGTACAATAAAAAACTGTATAGAGCAATTATATGAATGGTGTAATTTAGAGTACATAACTTTTAAATTGGGACTAAGGCGTGAAACCTTAATCAAGTAAAGATTGGGATCACACTGGATGGATTTTGTGTGAGCGAGGATACAAAAGTTTGATTTTCTCAGTAGTGTTCCTCTAGTAAGAACTCGATCTGCAGATCACAAAACATAAGCAGTTCTTTCCCCAACCATATCTGCTTTTATGCAGTAATAATGCATATGTAATTGTATGCACATGACTAAATACAAGTCCTGTACCCGCATAGTCACTATGTCAATTTCAAGGACAGAGTGATAAATTGATAGAAGCAAATTAAATAATAGTACTTCCTCTGTTGCAACTTACTTATCTTACTTCCCTTTTAGTCTAGAAAGAATATTACTTTCTATATTTGATAGCTCTTTAACTCCAACATCATGTGGCATGTTCAAGGCCGCAATGTTAAAGAGATTTTTGATACTTTATACACGTCTTTAGTTTAAAACCACAAGATTCAAAAGTATTATGTACTTAAATTTTGTTCCCATTGCACATAAAATGAAACGGAGAGAGTAACCACAAGCTCGACTAATTCTGAGATTTTTTTCTTTGAACATTTTAAGCTTTTGATTCTGTCAAATAATCCCCCATGTCCATATGCAACACAAGATTTTGTTCATTTTAGTTATCAAAAAATCAAAGTAATATAAAGTTAGATAAGGCAGGAAATAAGAAGAAATATCTAACCTCTGTGAAAGCAAGATTTACAAGGTAGGAAAGAAATTGTCCACCTGTAATCATTAGTACATTTGTGCTAACAAGACCCCCACGAATTTCTGATGGTGATACTTCAGCAATGTAAACAGGAGCAGTGACAGAAGCAACACCAACTCCCAGACCTACTAAGAGTCGACCAAGTATAAGAACGTATGGATCCGGAGCTGCAGCCATTACCACAGATCCCAGTAAGAAAACAACATCAGCAGACAGAGTAGCTTTCTTCCGTCCAAAATAATCATTAATCCAGCCCCCAGCAGCAGCTCCAATCATCGCACCAACCAATGCCATACTGACAATAGTTTCCTGCAAAATCATGAAACAGAACTTTTAACGGGGGAAAATAGATTAACCAGAAATAGGACCACCTATTAAGTGTTATTGGCTCGCTGCGGAAATGGGGAGGAGGTGGCCAATTGAAAGTCCTATTTATCGTATAATTAGCAAAGATAACATTGGTAATAAATTTGGAGAGTTAACTACTACAACAGAGTAAAGCACATTTGATAGCTGATAAATCACATTCCACACTTGCATCATCACAATAAATACAAGTAGCGTCATGTCATTTTGCATTTCACACTTGTTCAACCATATTAGATTACCCCATTTAGTTATGAAAAAATCTTTGGATAAGGTTAGAACAATCCCTTCAATGCAACTGACAAGACGACTCAAATCAACATCCTTTACTCGGAAACTAAGATAACAATCTGTTATTATCATATCATCTGTAAAAGTAATAAGTGAGCTCGAACCTCACCCATTCCCCGTTCCATCAATTATTTTTTTAATAATTCCAACAAGCCATATGATTATGTTGGACCAGCTTTTGTGCTCAAAAGTTTTATTTTTTTTATCACTTCTTATTAAATTGTTATGTCCGGATTCTACAATAGAGCTCAGAATAAAATTGGTTATTCATGTACCTGTAGGAAACTGCTTTGATTGACTTCAGGAAAATCATCCTTAATGTACAGAAGTGCACCAGATATAACTCCTACAACCAAGTCGAAGATTTGTGAGATAATTCAATCATAGTCAGGTTACATAATTGATAATCAAGAACTATGTTCTGTGAGAAAACAAATGCAATATCTTCATAACTTTCACAAAAAAAGTATGGATAATTTACTTCGGTGTTGTGAATATTCTTGCCAATTATCTTATCTCCATGTCATAACATAACAACACACTTCCATTACCACCCAAAAAAAAAGTAAGGAATTATCGTCAACTGGCAGGCATACACTAAAGCAATCTTTTTCTGTAATTTAGTAATCCATTAAACCAGTAGGTGGTTGAGTTTTGAGCTGTTCCAAAATACATAGAATCTACAAGCTGTTAATTCTAATTTCTTATATTCTAATGTGACAAGATATTATTCCAGTTAACTAAACATATCTTGATAGTTGTCCAGTCACCAACTCCGTGTTCATAAATTAAAAAAAAAACAGTTGAATGATTAGAACAATAACATTAAAGCCAAAAATGACTAGTTTTTAGTCAACTAATTGTAAATCTATCATAATTAATCAGCAAATTAAGCAAGAACACTCATCAATCAATCAAAAATTTTCAAAAAAGGTCAAAACTACCCTCTAACAAAAGTTTCACTAAAAATATGATCATCCAAAAAAAAAAATCACAAATACTTAATCAAACAGGAAAAAAAATAATCTTATTATCAAATTATTTGTTGTTTTACCTGTATCGTATCCGAAAAGGAGACCTCCAATACCGGCAACGAAAGTTAAACCCAATACATAGGGATTGCTGAAGTAAGAAATTTTTCTATTATTACTAGCATCCAAGTATCCTGAACTTCCCGGTAACGAAATGATCGTCATTCCAATTTCTATTTCAATCAAAATAATCTTCCCAACTACAAATTTCCCTTTTGCTGAAGCTGAATATCATACAATTGCAGGGTCTTCGATGTATAAAATATGTGAAAAAACTTTCAAGCTCAACCAAAAAAAAAGGGCTTGCTGAAATCTTGCGAATGACCTAGACAACTGATTGATTTTCAATAGACTACAAATGAAAGATGAAAAAATTATCGATGAGTTTAAAAACAGTTCAGCTAAGAAGACTCGAGATAAGGCTACAAGCTGTGAGTCACCCACCATAATATTCTACTCCCTCTGTTACGGTTAGAAAAATAATAGTCTAGTTTAACTTAGAATGGAGTTTAAGTAAAGAAAGAAAATTTTTTAATTTTGTAATTTTAAATTAATGTTATGTTAAATATAATCATTTAATTTTGTAGTCTTAAATATGTCAGGTGAAAAGTTAAAGTTAAAGTGTTGTCAAAAAAGAAA
Organism: Solanum sitiens; assembly: GCA_016801875.1. Taxonomy (NCBI): domain Eukaryota; kingdom Viridiplantae; phylum Streptophyta; class Magnoliopsida; order Solanales; family Solanaceae; genus Solanum; species Solanum sitiens. The sequence goes on from JABWTJ010000151.1 coordinate 1,589,637, forward strand.
AGGGATCATTCTTTTTTAAACAAATTAAAAAGAAAATATCGACATTCTTTTTGAAACTAAGGAAATATCATTTTTTATTTTTTAAGTATTAAAAATAAATATTTTTTAGATATTATTTGAAAAAATGAAACGTGGAGGGATTTTTTTTTTTGAAACGTGGAGAATATATTGTGTTAGCTGTATATATTTTATTTAATCAGAGTTTTCTGTATTTTTTCCAAATTAAGAAATAATGAACCTAAATTAGCTCCAAATCCATGCACTAAGTTTTATTTAATTTGGATAGAGTTTTATAACTCTCTGCCAAAAATAGAAGAAGCAAAAGGGAAAACGTTGCACTTCTTTTTCTTTGAAAAAAGAAAAGGTATTACTCCCTCCGTTTTAAAAAGATTGACCTAATTTGATTTGAAATGGAGTTTAAGAAAAGAAAGAAATTTTTTAATCTTATAATTCTAATTTAAAGTTATGTCAAATGTATCAAAATACCCTTTAATCTTGTGGTCTTAAACATGTCACGTGAAAAGTTAAAGTTAATGTGTTGGCAAAAAAGGAAAGAGGTCATTTTTTTTTAAACAGACTAAAAAAGAAATACGAAACGGAGAAAATATTATTTTGACACTAAAAGGTACTCCCTCCGTCCAGAAATAATTGTCAGGTTTAGATAATATACATCCCTCAAGAAAAATTTAATATAATATGTAATTTAACTAATATAACCCTACAATCAATTATTGTCAATTAATTAGGAAGTAGCACCCACTTTCTCTTTATTAAGGGTAGAATTGGAAAAAATGAGCTAATTAGTTGTTGATTGTTTAAATTGACAATTAATCTTGGATATCTATTTTTAGTATACCTGACAATTATTTCTGAACGGAGGGAGTATTATATTATATTATTTATAGTATATGAATGATTGGACATTTGGACCACATAATTATGAACGTACCCCACGTATACGTTATTACTACAGTAGAAATTATGTCTTTTACATTAAAATTGACGATTAGCTTGTGTGTTTAAATCATAATTTCATAATTTAAATTTTTCAAAAAATATAATTTATTTTCTAAAATTATATAACTTATTCATAAATTTATATTTTATATGGAAAGTATATAACTTATTTTCTACATATCTATATTCTCGTTGCCTAACAAATTGAACTAATGGAATAATGTACAATTTGTTAGGCAACGAGAATATAGATATGTAGAATTTTTTTAAGAGAAAAGATATAATGAAATCATCAAAGTTGTCATATATTTGCATAAAGACACCATAACTTTCAAAGTATCTTATCATTTCTATAAAATTATTTAATATCTTTGTAAGTGAGTCATTTTTATTCATCTCCTCATATAGGTTGTTACCACGCACATGAGGTGTGTTATGCTGTGTTTTCACTGTCATGGACCAGCTTAAAAGTGCCCCGTGTCATTTTTCTTTATCATTAATTATTTAATTAATTTATGTCATCTTGTCCAAATTTAAATCCAACATAGCTGTTGGTAGCCCTAATTTTTTGATTTCATGATTTTTTTTAATAGCGAAATGAACGTTGATTTAAGGACATCATCTTACGCCATCTTTATCATTAAAGTAGAATAGTTGAATGACCATTTGCGTATTGAAATCATTCTATTTTTCAATTAAGATTTAAAGTCAAACTTTTCGTATTGCTCGTTTCTTTTCTTCATTCTTATTATTTATTGCCTAACTTTTTATGGAAAAATTACGCGGATAAGCAAATTTATACTATTTAATTACTCATAATAGCTATAGTTTGCTATAATTACGACTCACGACTAACATTATACATTAATTACATGGTCTGACTTTGAGTTTGTATAATTAGTCATGTTTGTATATGTATAATTCGCCAAGATATACAAATAAATATGTATAATATACAATTTTTTAGCCTATATACATATACAATTCACCTCTCTCCCACTCTCTTCTCTCTCTCGCTCGCCTCTCTCCTCCCTCTCTCAATCTCGCTCGCCTCTCTCCTCCCTCTTCCAATCTCGCTGCCATTTATACAAATATATATGTATAATATATACAGTTATATACACTTATATACATATACAATTCACCTCTCTCCCGCTCTCTGCTCTTGCTCGCTCGCCTCTCTCTCCCAGTCTTGCTCGCCTCTCTCCTCCGTCTCCCAATCTCTCTTGTAATATATACAATTATATATGTATAATATACAATTATCTAACCAATATACATATATAATTCACCTTTCTCCCACTCTTTTCCCCTCTCTCTCGCCTCTCTCCTCTCTCTCCCAGTCTCCCTCGCCTCTCTCCTCTATATAACATGTAGCTACAAATTGTTATTATCAAACTATAGCTATGGAGAGTAATTAATTATTTTTAAGTGGCTATATGTGAAAGTTTCCCATTTTTTATTAGACTTAAATCTTCTCACAGAGATGTTTGCCATATGTATGTGATTTATTACTCTAGATGTTGTGAAAAACATTATTTACTAGTATAAAAATTTGAAAAGTTTAATTGGAAGTCCTAAAATATTTTTGTCTCTTTCTTTTTCTTTTCAATTTTTTTTAAATGAACTTCAATATATTTCGAATACAAATACTACGCGTCATTTAAACTTGACATAAAAAAATATTTTAACATTTTATCTTCTTCATCACCACAAAAAGAAATTTTTGCTTTCCTATTAGAAATTCTCCCTTTTTCTTCTCTAATCCGGCTGAAAAAAAGATTAACTAAACAACATTTTTTTAGGTTTTCTTAATTATGATTTCCAAACTTTGATGGTTGTTAGTGATTAAATATTTCAATTTCGAAGTTTAACCGTGTATTTTAATTGTATAATCACCTCATTATTTAGTTTTTGCCAGGAATTTGATCCAACAAGTGGAATGACCATTTTTTTAAAAAAAATCTGATGTCTTTGAACAAGAAACCCATTACAATTTTTTTATTTTACGCGCTCAATCTATATAAGTGAGAAACATATTTCGTTTCACATGAGATACGAGTGTTGAATATACATGATTTCTTGCGATATTAGGTGTTCAATAGGTACAAAGCAAAATGTTAGGTGTTACAATGAAAATTCATGTAAAGTTTGAGTGGCCCGTATATGTATTTTTGGCCAATATAAATTCGACTATGAAATATTTTTGGAGGCCTAAAACAAAAGCCTTTTACTAGTCTCTTCTTTGAGTCACCCTTGGCAAATGCTCCAAGCATTTAGACATATCTGGCAATTACTAATCTTACACTTCTCAGCCATAACAAAAAAGGTTATTATCCTTGCTTACTGGCTATTGCTGAAGTTTCCCTCCCTGTTTCGGCTTTCTATCAATCTCCTCCATGCCATCTTTCCGCAATGTACCAAGGTCACGATTGCTACACAATAGAGAAGTGGAATGCCAATCATGCAGCCTCCAAATGCAAGATTTGTCAGTGTCTGAAAACAAACCAGAGATCATCAATCGTCATTTAATCAAGAAATGCACTCACATCGCTCAAGTTTTTCATCAAAATAGTAAATCTACAGAGGGAAGCATAATTATTAAACTCGATCAACTGTACTACATTAGATGAAATCAGCAAGTGACATTGAATAGTATGGTCAAGTCATTGATTTCAAGGAAATAAGAAGAAATGGACCTCTTTTGGAGATCCTGTACTATAGATATTCGCGCATGAAAAATGTAGAAGCTACAACTCTCAGTAACCAAATATGTAAGCAACTTGTTACGATTGATTTTGGACATTTTAATCCGAAATAATTCAGAAGCCACACCAAATGCTAGAACTATCTGCTTCTATATTGATCTCATGCTAGAGTCCTCCAAACAGTTAGCAGATCTATTTAGGAAAGTTACGGTTACCAGATCCGTGATATCATTCAGTTTAGTAGTTGGTTTTCTCGACAGGTTTAGTGTGCATTCTTCAAGTATGCATACAGAATCATGTGGAAACTTACCAACAAGCCAGCAATTAAGTGAACAACAGGAGCAAAGCACTGGTCCACTTTGTTTCCTTCTTCATATCCGCTGAACGCAATAACCATGGAAAAAGTGTGGATGGTAGCAAAGGCAAGGGCTATAATTGCTGCAATTTAAAATGCCAAATAGTGTTAAGACTGCATAAATATGGAGGTAGTAAGCAATGCTATGGCAACATGCACTATACTTTACACTATTTTTCTAAGTTAAAACCATAGTTGCAGCCCCAAGAAAAGGAACCCAAAATTTTAGGTAAGCTTGTTATCACACATACTTCATCCCTACTTGTTTTTATCTCTGTAGGCTTTTATATCTCAAATTACGCCATCAAGCAGCTCTAGGCTTCTCTATCCCAATATAGTGTATTGAGTCGCTGACTTTTCTCTTGATCGACTCTTCAGCTTATTCTCTCACTATCTCCCTACTCCATTTCCACTCTTTAGCCTGTTGAGCCTACTCTTTCTTTGTCTCTATGCTCCAGGCCACTCTTCAACTTGTTGAGACTACTCTTTCTCTACTACAAACCCACTCTTTAATCTACTTAAAAAAGAACATGGAATAAAAAAAAAAAGTTAAAGTCCACGTGTATGCTCTAGAACCGGGTTACACGTGTGTGTGTGTGGGGGGGGGGGGGGGACTTTGGTTCTGAAGATCTTTCAAATATAGAGTTTGCTGAAGATCAATAATACAAGGTACTCAGAAGCTAATTCCAAAAGAATAAAAGAGGAACTCAGAAATAGCAGATTTCCCTTACCAGAAACAAGAAAAAAAGGTATCTTTGAGCATTTCTCTACATAGTATGTCGCTGGTCCAAATGCAGGTGTCAAAAGGCCAAGGCAGAAAAACACAGCATGAGCCACACCATGTCCCAAACCCCCAGCTGCATGTCAACTCATATCAGATATTAGTGTCAGATCAACAAAAAGAATATCAGGAACTACACTAGATATCTGATAGCAGAAAGGTAGTTCGCCTTCACCATAAATGGAAAGATCAAAATAATATTCGAAAGTTGAAACAACTTGGAGCTGGAAAGGGGTACAAACAGTAATAGTACCCCAGATAAAGCGGCCACAAGCAATTAACATCACGGTGTACAGCATGATTTTCGACATCTCAGCGGATTCAGAATCATAATGAACAACAATGACCCATAAAAATGCTTATTCTAATTAATAGAACATCTAATGACAATTTAAACGGCAAAGAGGGTTGTTTAAATAGAGAAAACTGCAGGGTAGTTTGTAAAGATAACTCCTTTATCTTTTTATTTTCACACTCCAATACTTGATACCATCTAGTAGAAGTAGCTTATATAACTATCAGATTAGCAACATCTAAACCTTCAGAAAAAAGAAAGAGCAGTTAAAACTTAAACCTCACAGTCATCTAACCTTGAAGGTCTATTAAAAGGGACAAACTAGTTATTCAATTAGTTAGGAGTCCTTCAAGTTTTAAAAATTAGGTAGAAGTGACAAATAGTATAAATTAGGTTAAAAGATATTGTTCTCAATAGTCCCAAACTTTTAGCTTTAGCACTTCAGTCAAACAACTGTCGTAGTTGTCCGACAACTTCAGTAGCTGTCCAAACAACTTTAGTAGTTCTCCAGACAACTTCAGTAGTTGTCCAGACAACTACGAAAGATGTTCTTAGTTTACTCCTTCTATCAATATTAAAATAAAATAAAATAAAGGCTAGCCTTTTCCATCCCAATCTCATTGAACGTGCCTTTCCTCAATCAATAAGCCAATCCCTTACTGTCCTCCTTCAACTTTCAACTCCTTTCCAACTGACAGTCTCTCGGTCCATTTTACACTCTGTTAAATGAAAGCAGCACATCAATCTCAGCTACTAAGTCCCGCCTTTGCCTGCCTATCTCTAAACAGAACTTCAATTGCATCAGTCCAATATAGAGAGTGCAACTAACAGCATCTTCAAGTTTCCTATGGGCGAACGTGTTTTCATGATATTATTAGAACCCTTTTATCTGTATAACAACAGAAACCATCAAGATGATTTTGATATTAGGAAATTATTCTTAACTTGTCAATCATTAGACCTAAAAGTTGCATAAGTGATGCATCAGTTATTAGCAAGTTCCTTTTTAGCTTCCGTTAAATATGCTGAGGTTTTTCCTGTTCAATTCTGTTTCCACTGGAGAAGATCAATTAGTTATGTGCAGAGCTGAAAAGAGGGTTTAGAAGTTGTATGGTGCTATGGGATCTTCAGTTATATGATATCAACAATTTCATTTTTAATGCTAAAATATGTAGCCAACAGTGAAATCTTAGAAGCAGCCAACGAATAATATGCAATAGCAGCTGCCAGCTCCAATGGTCGTACCTACCCCTGGAAGTATCTATGTTCTCTCTACGATCTCATCTCTTCTCTTTTATTGTTTTCGATCTAAGAATTGCTGTCTTGTTGGAACTTGGACCAATATATATATATATAGAGAGAGAGAGAGAGAGAGAGAGTACGAGCTTGCTGCGCTGTTGCATGCTCTGAAACTAAAATGTAACATGTTTTGCAACAAAAAGGTACACCCTCAATGGGTAGGCGAGCTGCTTCCACCTTTTTATTTTCCCGCTTATTGGGATGGGTTAAGGTTAGGCCCTATGGGTTTTCAGATCATTGTGACAAGTCTTCCACACTCATTTTTCCTAGCCTCCCCATTTAGGTACCTTGGTGAAAAAAGAAAATTATAACAAATAAAATTCTAGGGGAGATAGAAAAAGTATCAAAACTAATTACTAGAATTTAAAAGACATGTAGCGAAAATGTTCAGTATTCTACCAAGAGCAATTTGCATCTTGTCCGTCATAAAGAGGCGAGGTTTAGAGACTCTGTCAGCAAATGCATCCAATAAATCCTCCAGCTTCCTGACATAACACAAACATGGAATACAAAGTTAAGGGTAAATTCTACAAATAGAGTAGGATAAAAGTACTGGAAGTCATAAAAGTTCTTCCTAACAAATTAGAACCATTCTTTTGAGGTGACAGTTATGACCAAGCAAAATCAGCAACAAATTTCCAAATGAAAAATATAAACCATGTCAAGCAATGATGCAACAAATAGAGGAAATCTGCTGAATATGAAAAAGGCAAACGAAAAGGGGGAATGAGCAGAAGGATAGATTTCTTGTTGAGATCTAGTCCTCGTAAATATAAGCAGATGGGATATTCTACCAACTTTTTTATTAGAAAAATAAGTTTCACAATATATCTGATAAATAAATTTGAATTCCTCATTTACTAGTTTTTGTAACCACGCATCATTTCCAACATGGAAAGCACGGCCATATATCCTAGACAAAAGAGCCGGCAGGGATCAATAAGTGGCTATACACCAAGTCAGCATAGTATAGCAAGGAAACATGGACTATCCACTACTGATGAAAAGGATGTTTACATCTTAATAAAGCTATGTTTATTCATTTCTGCATGTAATTTACTTCATTTGGCTTCAACATATTCTTTACTCAAGCAGTTCTATGTGAAACTATGTTAGTTGAAATACAGGGATTGGCTCTATATGTCAAAGGCTACTTCAGATGATTATCAAAGTAATGATATATCTCATCTTGGATTTCTGTGTGGTCACTCACATAGGTATTGAACTCATATAATTTCCAGTGCAAGAGGTCTTCAAAGTGGCGCTCTCTAGATTATACTATGAAAATGTGAAGAGCCGACTTGCATACGTGTTAAACTCATATAATTTCCAGTGCAAAATGTCATAAACATAGCTCTCCAAATTAGAGGCCTTATTCATCCCCAACAGACCTTGTATTTTTCTACTACATGATTGTAATTTGGAGTGCGCCACTTTGATGATCTATTCCACTGGAAATTGTAAGAGTTCAATACATATGTAAATCCTTTACATTATCATAGCACATCAATCATGTGTATACTTCTTCGAGAAAAAAATATGAGTATGCAACTCCAAGAGTTTTTGGGAAATCTACAAGTGATTCAAACGGCATAATGTCAACTTATCTATCTTCTATTTAGCATCTCTACTCTTCACACAATTTCTGCAAATAAACTACTAATTGGTTATAGTGAGATCTATATCGCCTATGGATTTCACTCAGTTACAACTAGTTCAACCAATGCAGACAGAAGAATGTACACAAGACATTAGTTGTAGGCTGACTTACTTGTAAACTTTCCAGAAGAGAATACGAAGTCCTTCTTGAAAACCAACAGAAGTGAGTATGAGGATAGCATACGGCCACCATGCTGTTGTTTTTAGTGGAAGGAAAGCCCTCCAAAGCGCTGACATTACTATCAGACTCATAAGCCATACCAATGTACTACCAAAGTAGAAAGAAACAATCATAAGTTGACAATACTAATACATATGGAAATCTGCTAACCCACAACACAAACCACACCACGATTGACAAACACCAAACGGTTTACGGCAGAAAAAAACATCATATATGACGAAAATGTAACAACTAACAGTAGTAGTTCATATAGTCACCTTTAGTGAAGTAATAGAGCAACAAAAGGATTTCCCATTATAATCAAATGAACAAAGAATGACAACTATATGTCAGCATTTACCACAAACTAATCACATCCAACAACAACATACCCCCCATGCAATCCCACAAGTGGGGTCTGTAGAGTGTAGTGTGTGCACAGTCTTGCCCATACCTTTTGAAAGTATAAAGATTGTTTCGGATAAACCCTCGACTCAGATGAAACAAACCAACCACACCCAGTAACCAAAAAAATACAATCTTTAAGTAATAAATGACAACCCATTTACAATAAGTCACACCCATGAAAGGAAAAAAACCCACCAAGCTTGCCTCACTATAAAAGCACCCAATTTGTCAGTAACTGTACTTTTTGAGAATTTGAAGAAATTTTCAAAAAAAAAAAAAAAGTAAACCCTGAATTGGAAGTTTACCTTGAAAGAAGTGTGAGAATCAAGAAGGGTTTCTTTGAGATAAGAGCGATGAAGAGTGAGAGAGAAGGGCCTAGAGCTAACAAAGCGTATCCAATTCCTGCTGCCACTGTCATGGCTTTACCTGCTTCCTTACCTGCAAATCAACAACAAGAAAACTACTTTGGGGATCAATGTTTCAAAATTTCTAAAAGAAAGAATGTTACTAATTCCTAAAGAAGATTATCAAAATGGTCCCTCATGTATTGGATTTACATTATTTTGGTCCTTGTTGATATCTCTAATTGATACATATAGTCCTTAAAGTGCCTATAAAAATGATCAATTTGACTATGATTTTTCATTTTGAGTTAAACTCTCAAAAATTTATTTCACCTTAAAGTTGAATTTGATTTTTTAAATAACTTGAAAATATTTAGAATGTTATAAATTAAATCGGAGAAAACATAAAGAGAAAGAAGAGCGAAACGTGAGGAAGTCTATCTTTTCTTCAATGTTAACAAACAAACATATTTATAGGCCAACAAATTTTTTTTCATCTTGACAAGTGTCAAGGTGTTCTTTGAAGACATTTAAGTGCCCAACACTTACAAATATATGTTATTTACAATATGACCCATAAACATGCATAATTTACCACATAGAAGTTCACCTCATTTACATACATTAAGGGCTATCAAGTATCAAATAATAAAAACTTTTGATACATCAAAATCATTTTGACTTTATAGTAAATTTATATATCTAAGTCTAGTCTATTATAATATGAATTATTCTATTATATTTTTTCTTTTATTATAAAAAAAGAGGTTATATTTGTTTGTTATACCTTGTTTTTTATAAATATACTCACACTATCATATTTTATAGTTATATTTGTTACTCATCATTTAAAATTAGCTATATTCATTCTTTAATCATTGAAATTTAACCTTTTAAAAGATCAAATATCATACCACATTGTTATTGTTTGAGTTTACTTGTCATATATAGATAGAAGAACTTAATAATAATTTAGATGTCAAATGTATTAATTATAATTTAATTTATTCATCTTATATTTTTAAATTCCTAAAAAAATGCGTATTTCATTTTTTGACAATTTTTTTTTAGTTTCAACTTTTTATATTACAAAAGGATATTTTATTATAATATCCAAAAAAATATTTGAATATATTTAGTATTAAATAAACTAAATTTATCAATAATTAAGATATTTAACATTGAGCTTCTTCTTCTTCTTCTTCTTTTCAATTTTTGATACTGGCTCCGAGAATCAAGAAACGAAACAATGGTTTTGTTTTAACCAAAAATGTCTGTCTCTCTTCCGACAAACACTGCGTTTCTTCCCTCAATCCCACTTCGAATTCAAACCATTTACTCCGCCAAAATGCGAAGAACACGAAGCTCCCTCAACCAAGAAACCCCTTCTCAGAAAAACCCAGGTCAGCCAAACAATAAAGAATCCATTTTTCAGTTTAAAATGGGTAACTTTTTTTAGGGGTAGGGAAGATTTCAGCTATTGTTGGAAAATTTCTGTAATATTGAAGTTTTTTTGTGTTCAGGTTGTGATGGCACAGGTGGAAGCTCCGTTCCTGAACTTCGTGTTTTCATCCGAAGAAAGAGAGTTAAAAAGACTGTGGAAGTCATAGCCAAAGAGGTCAAGGAAGAATCTTCTGGCAAAAAAGTATGGTACTCCTACATCTTTATTACTTTTGGATTGAAATGGTTGTAACTTGTATTTAAAAGAATTAACCTAAATAATCGTCCATAATCCATGCATAATATGTGTATAGTTGTGTATAACAGTGTACGTCTGTAAGATATGTATACCGTCTAGAAAAAATGAAATGTAAATCTGCCCGGCTATTTGTGTGAAGGTCCTTTGTATTTAAGAAGTGTATTTACAGAGGGAATAGACTTTCAGAACTGTAAGCATCCAAATTCAGAGTCTGGTAGTGCATCTAACTGATTAAAATTTTAACCATCTCTCTTTGCTTTGATCATTTGAGTCATTTAAGGTAATTTGATTATTTGGCTTTTCAGTGACACAAAAGGAAAGAGAACTCTCTCATCTTTTTATTGGCTTTTGCAGCTTGTTAGACTGCCTGATATAGAGGATTTTTCCTATTCGAAGGACGCTACACATTCCCAGTCAAGTAAGTCTCGAGTCTTTATTTTGACTCCATAAATATTCATATCACCATCAATACGATGACAATCATTTGCCTAGATGTCCACCTAATCAAGAGAACAAGACTACTTGCCAAGCAGACAAGGACAATGACCACACAAACCTAGTTATTTTAACTTGCTGCTTTGTATCCTTGTGCCTGGAAAGTAACACCTTTTACCTTGTTAAGCTTGATTATTGTTGAACTTCATATTCTTGCCTACCCCATTCTATGGGGTACTGGTACAATAAATTTGACAATCAGTGCTATAGTTTTTGATGAAATGAACGCGATTGGATCAAAATTTTTGCATGATTAGATGAAGTTTTAAACATGATTTTGTACAAGTTTTTATCCAAGCTGAAGACACTAAAAACATACAACTTTACCAAGAACTTTTATTAGATGAAGTGATTGTCCAAAAAATGGAAAAATATAGAATATCCAAGTCCTGTAGTTATCTAGTGCTAAAAAAATGTTAGTGTGCGCAGTTGTTTATTGACTCGAAGAGATCAAGATTGAGTTGATGAAACCCAAAAAATTGCATGATTTGACTTGAACTAACTCTTGGAAGTTAAACAAGGATAAGTAAGAAAAGATATCAATACAGCAAAAGTGATCGGAGATGACTAATTGTAGTAAGTTTATGCGATGGAGTCCTTATAACCCGTCAGATATCTTTATTTTTACATAGAAGCAGTAGTCATGAGAAACCTGACCAAGCACTTTGACTTCCCTGTGTAGTAACCAAGGTGATATGAAAGGAGGGGAAAAGTGTATGAGTAAGGCATGTAAAAACTATGTTCTGTAGGGAGAGGAAGTAAACGACCCATTATTTGCTAATCGTTTTATCAAAGGCATATAGTTATTGAAGATCTATATCTGTGGCTTATCAATGGCACATCTAATGTCATGACAGCATTAAAGGTACTGATAATTTGTTGACTAACTAATTTCTAAGATATAAAATATGTGCAGGCCTACTTAGAAAATGAAAAATAAGTGATGAAAGTATAAGAACTTGTTTTGTCAGCAAGCGAAAAAGGCCTTCTTTTTGTATAATAGGGAGAGAAAGAAGGTAGAATTTTCTATGTTATTGCCATTTCTCTTGCATGTTTTTAATGATGCTTGAGTGGTATAGAACTCTGTCACAAGTACAAGCTTTCAGTCACCTCTGCAGCTCTGCTATTTTACGTTCCTGTCCATCAGCATTTGGACTTCCCTAATTTCCTTTTTTTTCATCTGTGTGCCAATCATTCTTTATTTTGTGCAGCACCTTCCAAAACTGTGCGTTTGACAGGAGAAAAAGCTCTATCCCAGTTGATGCAAACAGGTAAATGAGGTAATCTGGAGGTTCCCATTATTGTTTCTCAAGTTGGAAAACATGTAGCTTTGGATTACATGGGAAATACATGTTGATTTAACTACCAGGAATTGTGCAAATGAAATTTAGGTGGTAAGGTGAACATGCACTTAAAAAAAGGAAAAAACTTGTCACCTAAGGGATAAGTATTAAACCTGCGAGATATCTTTTTTCTACTTAATTAAAGGTTCAACGTACTAGTCTATTTCAAATCTGAAATAGAGAACCTCCTCAAATCTTCTTTCCTTCATGTCACTGCAGAGTGTTTTTTCCGGATATAATAAACCACCATCTCTAGGATAAATTTTTTTAAACAGATCTTACCTCTAACAAATATCACATGTACAAACTATAATCCTGAAAATGATCGATTTTTCTTGAAAGAAAACCCAACTAGACATGCATATAGATTCTCCAAATGGCTGTCTGGTAGATCAAAAGCTTAAGTCTGGATAGTTAAAACCGTGAAATTATTTCTCTGCCAACTAGTTTGACAAATCTGCTGATCAATGGCTATAACTTTCAGTGGAAGAGTCCTATTCATGGGATAAGCAATATATATAGAAGTCATCAATTGACACATTGAATAGAAAAATGTAGCATGAAGATGTAGTTTTTTCTTTGATAATGTATGATTGTAATTTTATACTAACAAAGTGAATGAAGAAGAAAAAGGAAAGAGTTCTTTGCTTCAGTTTATTTTTCTAGACACTCTTAGGTGACAAGGGAATTAGCCTTAGTCTTGAATTAATGAGATTCTGTTTGATGCTTTAATAGAATTCTTCTATCTTTTTAAAAAAATTTAACATGTTATATTTATCAGCACCCCAAAAAAGGGCTGGTACATCATATCTACAAATACAGCCCCTGAAAAAAACTTACAAAGAGGCCAAGAAATCTAGTAATGACTCTGCATCATCTATTAAGTGTTACTCCAAAAATAAAAAAGAGAAATGCAAGAATTCTTGATGTTCTTGATTGAACTGCTCTTGCCTTCACAACATCTTGCATTCTTCTTTTTCCAAATTGTCTACCATATGAAAGCTGGAAAAATCTTCCACCACTCTTTGTGAGCAAAAGACTTCTGTTTATTATTTTGCTGTGGTTTGCTAATACCGAGGTTTCTTTTTGGTTTATATCTCACCATTGTTAGTTTGAAATAAATAGGACTTGAAGCACCTTTGTGTGCAAATCTATGTTAGTCTTGCTTAAACATATCACTAAGCTAAGGTCTGTTCAAGGACAGAAATTAAAGGCTTCAGTCTATCTGATCCACTACAACCACCGTCAAACTGGGAAAAAGTCCTTGAAGGAATCCGCAAGATGAGATCCGCAGAAGATGCACCTGTAGACTCCATGGGTTGTGAGAAAGCTGGGAGTTCACTTCCTGCCAAGGTGATAATTTTTTTTGCACTAATTGAACACAAAATCATATTTATTGAGCCTTTCTTTCATGTGAAAAGGACATGGAAAAGAGTAAAAATGAAGTTACATCAGAAAGGATAGACTTGATCCTTTCTTTCATGTGACATTAGCAACCTCTGGCCTAAGTAGAACTTCATGGGTCACATATACCATGGAACTAAACTCAAGGAGTGTAGTCAGTAGTGTATCTCCCTAAGCAGGGAGGTGCTTAATTTCAGCAATCTAGAGGATTATCCATGTTTATTACCCCATAAAAGGAACTATTTAACTCTGGAAAAGGACAGGCAAAAACATTTGTGGTGAAAGAAGCTTAGGAAAATATACAATTGATGGATGTTAATTTTTTTTTTCTTGTCATTAAGGTTAGGTATTCAACTAATATCCTACTAATTCAGTATTGCCTAGTTTAGGAAGTTATTATGATCAGACTATTTTTCAGTTGAAGATGCTTACGTGTTTTTATTTTTCTAGTTGTTGATCGTGAATGGGTATTTCATCCATTCAAGTTTGATAGATTGTATTCCTTGCTGGCCCTTTGGTGGAGAACTCTTGAATTATTGATGACTTCTGGATGCTCGAACTTGACTTTGTTGCTAATTTTGACACTTCATGTTTTTATCAGGAAAGAAGATTTGCAGTCCTTGTATCATCACTCTTGTCAAGCCAGACCAAAGATCAAGTTAATCATGGCAAGTTCTGAAGTTGCTAATCTTCTAATTTGAAATATCTCTTACTGATCTGTTCTCAACTTTTTTGTTTGATTTGCTTTGCTTTTCAACTCGAGGTTGCTATTCCTAGTTATATTGTGCCTAACATTTCGACTTGATTATGTCTAAGATACTTCGTTTTCTACTGATTGCTACATCTTAAATTCTAAATTTGGTCGTTGTCATTGTCCTCAAAATTTTAGTATTCCTGCCTTTCCTTTTTGCATTTTTATTTGAAGAGCCTCGTTTTATGCCCTGGTTATAGCATAAAAGCTTTGCTCATATCCCCGTGACCTTTTATGGTGATTTTTCTATCAAATGCTCATTTGTAACTTGAGAACTCTCGAAACTCATGTCCAAAAATGAAATACATGATCTTTGAGTTGAAAGTGCTAAATTGTCGTGTGTTATCGTTACTACATCATGTTTTGATAGAACTAAGGCCCCGGTTCCAATAATGTGGAATACAGCCAGGCATGGAATGCTGTTATTTTACTTGTATTCATTGAGGACTTATTATTACAGGAGCTATCCAGCGTCTCCTTCAAAATGGCTTGCTTGCTGCAGATGCCATTGACTCGGCAAATGAAGAAACAATCAAGAGTTTGATATATCCAGTATGCCTTCTTTTATGCCAATTACTTGTCTACTATAATGTTTTTGTTAGACCTAGATCAACTGAACACAAAAAACGATTAAGAAACATTAAGCACTGTCCTTTGATCAACATGTTTGAGAGTTTTCTGAACATTGATTGTTGATGTATGCAAACCGTTTCCCTTTCAGGTGGGGTTTTACACGCGAAAGGCTAGCAACCTGAAAAAAGTAGCAAAAATTTGTCTATCAAAATACAATGGGGACATCCCTAGTTCTCTGGAAGAATTGCTTCTGCTCCCAGGAATTGGTCCCAAGATGGCTCATCTAGTAAGGAAGTTGTGTTTTTCTCTATTTCCTTGTCATTTTCACTTGTAAACTAGTTCGATGTATATTCCTTTAGGTTATGAATGTTGCATGGGAAAACGTCCAAGGGATATGTGTAGATACTCATGTGCATCGTATTTCTAATCGGCTTGGATGGGTATCACGTCCTGGAACTAAGCAGGTATTCTTGATTTCCATCTGACAATGAGGCTACATCTAATGTGGTGTTTCAGGAGTGTGATTCTCATATAATTAGATGCTATCGTTTTCCAATTTTAAACTAAAATTCATATTTGTGTCAAAGTAAAATTGTATGGAAGTTCTTGGTAAAAAAAAATAAAAAATAGAAGCAACTCTAAACTTCTGCCTTGCTTTAGCTTTCAAATAATTATGGGTTACCTTCATAATAGCAAACTTATGGTGTGGAGTTTGAGCCTAGGGTCGGAAATAACCTCTCTATCTGACAAAGGTAGGGGTAAGGTCTTAGTACATCCTACCCTCCCAGACCCACTTGTTGGATTACACTGGACATGTTGTAGTTTTGTTTGAGCACTCCATTAACCATTTTGGGTAACAGTAACTGTGGCACAATAACATATTAAATATATTTTTGAGAAACAGTTGCAGTATCTAAGGATCTATAAATTCTCTTATTATCATAATGCACTACGTTGTTTAATTTCTTGCTTTGTTCTTGTTAGAAAACGAGAACCCCTGAGGAGACTAGGGAATCCTTGCAACTTTGGCTTCCGAAGGAAGAATGGGTGCCAATCAATCCTCTCTTGGTATGTCTTTCATCTATTTTTCTTGCATGCATGAATTCTGCAGGTCTGATATCAATCATATGAAGTTTAAAAAACCCATCAACGTGGAGGCACATTATAAATTCTTTGGTAGGGAAAAAACAAGGGTGCTGCTCATAATCCATAGAACTACGTATCTGACAAGGGAACTTATCTTAAAAGCTCAAAAGGCTGAACATATTTACTTGAATTGATTCCACACTGTTGCGATATTGAGAAACTGACCATCTCAAGAATCTCTTCTTTCTTGAAACTTTTCACCATCTGAATCAAGAAGAATATTTAGATGGTTGCGCCAGAGTACACAATTAGCTTTCCACATATTAAATCGTTTCTGTTTATATGTTCCTTGTGAATCACTTTTTGTTTTATTGCTTAGTTTACTTGGTTTCATTGATCTTGAATACAGGTTGGGTTTGGTCAGACCATTTGTACTCCTTTGAGACCACGTTGTGCTATCTGTACAGTAAGTGATCTCTGCCCATCCGCATTCAAGGAGGCAGCAAGCCCATCTTCCACACCCAAAAAGTGACATTTGATGAATTTTATCAAGTTTTGCAATGAAGGCACAGTTTTCTACCATAACTTTGCCAGTTTTTACTTGAGCAATAGACGAATTTTGTGCTCTTAGCTCATATTTTGTTCGTGCGTTTCTTTCTTTTTTTTGATGGCCTGGAAAGAAAACGCTATTGGTTTGGTTTTGTTTGGTAGACTGGCGAAGTACATCTTGTAAAATTGGTTCCATTTTGTACAGTTCACTGTCCTGCAATGCATGGAGGGAGTAAGATGATGTTTTGGTTTGATATCAAGGGAAAGTTTTTCCAAGCTATCAATATTTTGTATTGATACTATTTGCTGCATTCTTCAGATTTTGATAAAGATGGAGAATACTACTCTTATTTCACATTAAGGTATGCTTCATAAAAGAACACCTACTAAAATTTTCAAGATCTAACCCGACATGGGAAGTAGTAGTGAATTTTACACCATGTTACCAGCCTTCCAGAGTATTTGAAGTCACCAAAAGCATCAATAAGCTATGCATCCAAATCCAAACTTACAAAACATAGCAGGGCCAAAACTAAAGGCAGTACAAAAAGTCATCACAGTGACCTCTTTTGAAAAGCACAATGTTGCCAATCACAGCTTTTTCAGTTCGTGATATTCAGTCACTTTCCAGCACACGTGCCCGAAGGATCACCTTAAATGCAAGTATGTATATTCGTACAACATCAGTACAATATTCTCACAAGTCATTCTTGAATACTCAAATTAGCCAACTTATCTGCATTCTGAAGTAATTGAACCTGAACCGTGCTTTTGCGCCAATTCCAATATTTTACTCTCATTGGATCAGCATGTTCCAAGATGGAACAAATTTTCTTTGTCAGTGCTAAATCTGGTGGGCATGACTGGGGAGTAAGAACATCTACAACACTTTTCAATTCTTGGCTCGGTTCAAAATCATGACAAAGAAGATCCAACAAGAACCTCAGAGCATGCACATGACTATTTTGGGAGGTTAAGACGTCCAAAATTACTGATGCTACTTGAGAATCCTGAACTAGAGATTGTGTATCATTCTTGTAAAGACCACGAAGATACCTCCAAGGACTTTCATTCTCTGGACTAGCTCTGATTGCTTGAACTGTGTATTTCACTTCCGATTCCCTCATTGCCACTAGGCCCCCTAGTAGAGGTGATCGTGTTATGACAAAGTGTCTCTACAAGAAACAAAGTAAAGTTAGGAGCTACCCTTTCCTTCACAAAGGATTTTTACGCTTTTAATAATTTAAAGCAGCAAGCATATGACATTATTTTATGAAACAAGCATAAAACATCTGTTAGAAGTAAGCTCCTTGAAAATCTCAGGGAATGCTAATATTATTTAGTAGATTTAAAATAATTATAATTATAATTAATAGAAAAAAGAATGAAACTTTTGCAGGTAATGATTTCTCAAGAGTAAAAGGAGAGTGAACAGTCAAACAGAAACATCACTACTTTGTGTAAGTCTCCTAGCTTTTGTATAACAAGCAAACATAGTAATGAGTCACACGCATACTTGTTTATGCATTGTCCATTAGCAAATTAACTTGAATGAGGTTATTTGCAAATATGGAGACTTATGTGTCAACCCAACAAGTCCTTTTCAAATTACAATTTCAGGGGTTTGGGGCAAGTGAAGAAGTTAAAGTTTGATGGAAGAATATTATGCATCCAATCCTGTGCTCTATTTGACTTGTGGGTATCACAAGTATTCCAAAACGGAACTCGGCATCTAGATTTCTGGGCATCTTAATAGTTTTCCGGCATAGTTTTAACAAGCCTCCAAAGGTATTGGCAGATGCTTCTTGTTTGAAGATCTCTTCGTTTATACCTTTTATTTTTGTCAGATGAAGACATCTTGTCGCTCTCTGTAACCTCATTTACTATCAAAAGAATCATTTCTTCTTATTAAAAAAATTCAATCATAATCATTACCTGATTCCAAGCAGAATTGTTGTAAATATCATCTTCAAGGAGTTGTTGACAATAAGCAAGCTCATCTTCCCATCCGCCAAGTGCTTGAAGGACCCACTGCATAAATAGGAAAAAAGATCAGTATTCTGGTTTGCTAATGAAATAAAGAAGCAAAAACTAGTCCAATGTTATAAAAGGAATGATCAAGGATCATCTCTTGCAGGTACCAGATTAGATCACTGAGCTGTAAGATTCTCCCAAGAATAGATAAAAAATAATTACTCTCGGTGTCTTTCTAACTTTTATCATCTTGGTGTGACTGGAAATGGACTTTGAGGTATATTTGAAATTGTTTAGTCACTGAAGAAACAAGCCTGCAAGTGGAGATTAAATACAATTTTGATGGCTATATTCCTATTGCTTATGCTTCTATAGGTGTTGTTGTTAGGGGCTTACGTAAAGTGCTTATACAATGAGTGATGTACAGCGCAGGCCTAACTGCTTCGTCTTGTTTTAAGCTACACTATAATGCAAGCACCAAAGGCAGCCACATCTGGTTCTTGAAGATAGTGACACTGCTCAATATATATATATATATATATATGGCAAATTGATATGCTAATTGTCAAAGCAACGATAGTGATTTGGTAAGTAACTTGAAAAAGAAAATAAGAATTTTTTTTCTATTTTTGATAACAATGGTGTTTGGGCCAGCTTGCACGCAGCTTGACAATTCCATTGGGTACCTGCTACCTCCCACCAACAAAGGTATTGGTACCAGAGAACTGTATCACCAAGGTTTAGGCCACACCTTTGGGTAAACAAAATAAGGAACTTAACACAAGAAAACTAGTTCTACTCCCAATCCAAAAACTTAAAACTGTTGCATCTGTAACAGAAAGTTAAATGAATATTAATTTAATTTTTACTTCATATATTTTATTCAATTGGAATTCTATACACTCTTTTCTTTAAGAAGTGAGTGAACTTGAATAGGCTGATTGATCCAAGGTAGCGACAGCCTCCAATCGAAAGGAACCGCGTGTACGCTAGAAAGTTCATGTATGCAGTAAATTTTATTGCATTAATATCTTTTCGTCATTTGGAAATTATTTTATATTAAAGCCCATGTTTTTTTTTACGCTCTACTTGTGAAGTCCAAGGAGAGTTTGAGCCTTCTCAAAGTTATTTCTCCTTTGACAACACTGTTACAGTGCAAAATATAATTGGGATTAATTACATGAAAGATGTTTATTAAGTGACACCGAAGCAAGAATCCAAATAAAATGTAATGAACTTTCATGGGAAGAGGGAGGTCCTAACATTTAATTTGATCTTAAGTCACCCTGATTTGACCTAGTATTTTGTCAATTCTATCTAGGATCTGGCTCAATTCATGGACTTGAATAATCTAAACATGATTTTGGTACCATGAAACACAACTCATGCAAAAGAGCTTTTCCATACAGGCAATGTCATTACTTTTTCGAAACAAAAAATAGGGATACAAAGACAACCTGCCGATGGGACCAAGCATGATAATTCTTTGCATCCTGAGAAAATATTTTCTTGGTGAATTCTAGCTCATTTGTCACAGCATCAGCTCCCAGCTTCTCAGCAAGCCACCTTCTATGATGCCTGTAAATTTCTATAATTAAGAATTTCGACCAACGTGTGCATACTTACAACTAGATACAAATAAAGAATTCAACAGATAAAGAATAATTATGGAGGAAAAACTTTCTTTATTCTGTTATGGCTATAATGGAGTCAAGTATAATATGCAGACACATAGGTACTGAAAAGGGTAAAAGAAAGTCATAGGCAAAAAAAAACACCTAGCAAATCTTGAGACACGGACAACATGCAAGTGTACATGGATAACAAGAATTTGTACAAAAGTGAAAAACATGTGGGCCAACTCAAAATTGAGAAAGACAATTAACCCGGGAGGATGGTACTTTCAAAAATTAACTTTAAAAAGTATATTTTAAAAAACAAAGATCAAATTTGAACTCAAGGTTTGGCTTTAAGAAGGAAAACAATTATGAGCCTTGGTTGGCTGACAAAGCGAAACCATATTAAGAGATAGAGTAGTAAGTCAAGGACAAACCAAGCATGATAACTTAGACCCCATTCAAGCTTAGCATCCAAAGTTGCCAAAGAATGCTTATTTCATGCAAGCACAATGGAACAAGAGAAAAGAGAAAACCATCACTTTCTACGTATCTTTAATAGATATTGAGGGTGTTTTGCATAATCTTATAATGCGATAAATCCAGCTTATAAGCACTTTTTGGCTTATCTGTAGTATAAACCAACATCGACCAAAAATCCTAAGTTGAACTCCCAATTTGCGACTTATCAGATTATAAGCACTTTTATTTACCAAGTGTTTATAATTTTATCCCTGATATTTTTTTTTTATAATTCTTGAAATAGATTTCTGAAACAAACCCTTTTCAAACAAACGAACAAAGCCCAGCTGTCAAATTTAACACTCACAGAAAGAATCCATACGTTTACTCATAATCACTATTCAATAATGTTTCAAGTGATGCCAAGGCAGTGTACTGACTCAAGGGTATATACAGCATTCAAGAACCTGAGACCCACAGCAAGATAAGTGAGTTTAATGATCTTTAATAACCAAGATTTCCCTTGTCAATGAGCTTTCCTAATTCCAATTTTTATCTACAAATTTGGTCTTCCCATGCAGACAATTTGTGCAGTAAAACAGTTTCAGTTCACTGACAGAGTCTACACAGTGATATTTAATCCCATGCAGTTCCTCCATGTGATATCCATTAGCCTTGGATAGGCGATATCAGTCACTTGTCAACAAAGTATTTACATTACATCACCTAAACTTTAGCAGAGACCGGATTTTCAACTTACCATATTTGATAATTTTTGGTATTTTCCCCAGCAATGCGATCAACAAACTTCAATTCTTCATGTAAATCAACACCCAATGCCTCCAGCACAACACGCCTAAATTGCCATACCTAAACATGAAAAGTTAACAGTTAACTAACAACTCTGTAGTACAATATAGTCTACAAAACAGCATCCTAGTGTGCACCATTATATGTATGTCACTAGTGTGCACCATATATGTGTGTGTTTAGACGTGTATGTGATAAACTAATATAGAGAAACCAAAGAACAACAGCTCCAGGCTCGAACCCTATATGCATGTGTCTCACTAAGTGTGTCCGTGTATAGTTTGTGTGTGTATGTGTGAAAGAAAAAGGTATGGATAGACTTAGATAAACAACTAAATCCTGGTTTAAAACCCATATGAAGTGTTATGGTTCTAGAGCTTCCTCGAGCCTCAATGATGTATACGGATTCCAATCCAATTACCTCACAAACTTCCATTTTAAAAGTTCAAATTAGAACTCTACACATTTTTATGCACGAAAATTCCAATAATATACCAAAATAATCCCGTTAAACTTCCCAAAATACTGCATTAAGGCAACCAAAATGATATAACTGGAAGAGGTAATTGTAGTTACAAACTTACAGTGTAATTTCCAGGGTTTAGCTGAATAGCTTCAGCAGTAAGCTGGAGGGCGCGTGTAGATCGCTCATCGGCTACGTATATTGCCCGGAAGTAGTCCATGGTTTCAGAGAAGTCTTCTGTGTAGGCTATGGGAACCACCGGGCAGGGCCCGTCGTCTTGCGGAACGGGCTTCACATCGGCCCAGTCCGGCCTTTCCTTGAAAGGAATTCGCGTTTTCGTTACCTCACGACAGTCCATTTGCTTCTCGGCTCCGGGATCCGATCGGAAAACTGCCGGCGGTAGTTCAATACTGTAATTGCCTTGGGGTAGCACGAATGGAATAAATATAATGTAGTATTTCAATTAAAAGGAACTCTAAAGTCTTAGTAGGCTTTTGGCCGATATCATGTCACGATTTGGTATACGATTTTATGCTAATTTAATTTTATGAGATGTAATTTTGTATTTTCCAAAAAAATGATATGAAATTCATGGTTATTTCATATCATAATTTAAAATGTTTTAATGTAAAAATTGATTCACATAATTATATTTTATTAAAACAATCTCATATTTATATCTACTAACCATTTACTTCCTATGTAAATAAAATTTATAATCACATCATTACTTTCTTAAATTATTATTCTTATCGACATAAAATTTATTTATTCTCACCAACATATAGTTACTTTAAATCACACCAACCGATTGTTAAAGTGATAAAATATTTATGATCTATAAACATGGAAATATAGTTGCAGAGATATTCACTAACAAATGACTGAAAGTAACAATGTTGGTTCGTCATCTCAGTTACATGATCGAGAAATGCAAGTTCAACTTGAGAAATTATTCGTACTATGTGGGAGAATTATATTAAAAACTAATACACTACAATTTATGTTTTATTTTTTTATTAAATTAAAATTAGATGAAACAATTACTTAAGTGGAGAATAAATATCTTTATAATAATTTATTAGGGAAACTTACATAAATATACTATAATAAAAAAATATTACCATTTATAGCAATAATATTTCTTTTTCACTTGATCACTTTTAATTTATTTATAATACAAGTTTAATTCATATTACAAAGAATAATTTTTTATTCACATATAATACAAATTTTAAGGATAGATAATTCATTTATCACACATTTTAATACACTTATAATACAATGTGTCAATTTTTTATCAAACAAACATAATATATTTTTAAAAACAAGTATAATTCATATATATTGCATACATAATTCACTTTTAATACATATTGCAGATTTAATATAGTATTACTATAAATGATAATAAATAAAAAGTATTGCTAAAATTAGTAATTATTTATTAAAATGTATCAATTCATGTAATTTTTTTAATTTATTATGCGATTTTATAATATTTTTTATTTGATAAAGGTTGAATAAACAATTAGGCTATTTTAATAATTTTACAACTTATGGGATTTTTATGTTTATGAGAAAATATACAACACAAAAATTCTATGTCGCATGTTCAAACAAAACTTCAATTTCATCTTATGATTCTATATCATGATACCATATCATATTTCCATATCATGATACCATATCGCATGGCCAAACGAGTCTTTAGATTTCATATCATGATATCGCATGACCAAATGCCTATTGAAAAATTGTTATATATTATTCCGTCTCATGTTTTTATTAATATATATATATATATATATATATATATGTATACTTTTGAAATATTGATGTCCCTGCGATCCAAAAACTAAAAACATATATATTAATTATATTATATGCTTTACTTTTTTGACGGCAGATAAACTAATATCTCAAAAGTATGATGGATGATCTACCTATACTATTTATTATAGTTTGAAAATGTATTTATACTTTTTTCCCTTAATAAAAATGATGTTTATAAATAGACACAGTTTAAAGTCTTCTTTATTATCCACAAAATATTACCGTTACTCCTCGAATAGTTTAACACGATTAGAGATCATGTTATATTAAATCAAATACATAGGCATTGATTATAAATTGGATTGAATATATTGTGTAATATAATATTATATCTGAGATTTAAAATTATGATTAAAATATGAATTAATAATATTTTATTATTATTATTTTTCACATGATATTAAAACGTTATATTATTAATCTGAACAACTCTAGCAAAAATTGACATCGATCAACAACTTTAAATATCAAACATAATATAGATAGTCGATTCTGTCAACAACTAACATCAACTTCTCAAGTTCCTCTGTGATTGTGTGCACATATTTCAAGTAACTAGACATTCAATTTCGATATATAAAAAGTGAGATATATGACCAGCATAAAAAGTGGGAGCCTTTTTTCAAATCAACTAGTTTATTTGGAATATGATAAAAAACATTAACTTGAATCAATAAATGCGATGAGAAATTACCTAATAAAGCATCAATAGTTATTTATTTTGTATTCGAAATTTATTATCTAATACAATAGTCTTTCTAGATAAGTCAATGTGAACACTTACCTTTATACTACAACTCAATTCATCAAACTGAAACTAAATAGTTTGATGGAATATCAAAATTTTTGTAGTAATTGCAAGACTTGAATTTTAATTTCAATTGCCTTTTAGAGCCAAAAATACCAAATTCAAATGATACATTGGATTGAAAAGATGTCGAGTAAGAGTTACAAAAATATATTTGGTAAGTGAAAATTGATTGATAAAATGAATTTAAAAAACATTATAACAATTATAAAATAATAAAATTTATATAGATTGAGCTGAAATTATAAAATGTGTCATACAAATTAATGATCAAATTCTTAAGTTTCACTATATATATATTAAAAAAAATAAAAATTCTTATATATCTTCCTTTATCTTATTGGTGAAATCACTATTGAAGGAATTGATATTATTTTTATTTGCCAAAATAAAATTTTCATTCTATCAATTTTCAATTTAATATTAATTTTAAATACCCCCCCCCCCCTCAACAAAATAAACACATAATTACTTAAATCAATGATATCTACTAGATATATCTTATTTAAGAATAATCTTTATAAATATGTGGAGAATATAGACAGAAAAAATCTATCTGCATTGATTGTTTACACCAAATAAATGCAAAATATATTATTAGTGATTTGATGAAGTAACATGAGTTATATATTTAAACACATGGCATGCATGTATTAGATTTGATGTAAACATCTGATGCGGATAAATTTTACCCGACAGACAAGTATCTCCCTAATTTATTATCGAATTCTCAACTGCGGGCGTCTTATATCCCTCGTGAACTTTTTAAAAATAAAATATGTATCACCCTATAAATAGATAACCACATTCTCAACATGTAGAGATACACACTCGCTCCAACTATTATTCATCATTATTTATAAAAAAATAAAAAAATCTCTTTATCCCTTTTTAATTAATCACAAAAATATGTATTCTCTTTTTATTTCTTGTTCTTCTTTTCTCTTTTGTTTTCCATTCACTTCTTCCAATCGCTTACCCCCCAAAAAAATTGAAGCTATTTAAATCATCAGGTTTTCATGACATTATAACATCCTTTAGGCACCTTGACAAGCTTAATTATCAAAACTCATGTTTATTTGATTTATGAAATTCATGATCGAAAAAAATTATTTTATAGTTATAATTATTTTAATTAACTGAATTTTTCAATAACTAAAAAAAATTAGAATGATTTTTTATGATTGAAGGTGAAGTAATTTTTTTTAAAAATTTTCTTTCTCCCAATCTTTCTTCTTGTGCTTTTTTTTTTCGTCTTTACTCTTTTTTTTTTTCTGAAATAGTGAGATAATTAAAGAAAATTTAATTTTTCCAGTAATATAATTAAGTAATAAATTTAAGAATCTTTGATGATTTTAACAATGATTTGTGGCGTTAGTTGTAGAAACTAGTTAAGCAAATTGTAAAAGAAATATTAGAAAATGAATTTTTAAAAATGTGATTAGTACAGTCAACAGTGATGGTGCTTCAAGGTGGAGGAAATGGTAATTTGGGTGAATATTGAATAATGAGAAAGAGAGGAAAAAAGAAAAAGAAACCAACAACTTAAAAAGAAAAAGTAAAAAAATTTCCATATATTTAACAAAAAATAAAATAAAAATATTATTATAATGTTATTTATCAATTCTTCTGACTTCCATAGTTCACATGTCTTCAAGAAAGTTAGAACACTCTTTGTACCATGTCAACATCTGAGGGTTGTAATTATTTCGTTTTAAAATAATTTAAGAGATGATAGATTTCTCGTAAAAAATAAATATATAATTAAAAAATCGATAATAAATTAAAGAAGCATTTGGCTATTTTGTAATGTAAATCAATTTATTATTTAATTTAATATAAAGTGATTGGAAATCAAATGCAAGGCAAAGAAATTTGACAAATTTGATATGGGAGCAGAATAAGCATAGAAAAGAATATCAAAAGTAGCCAAACATGAAATGGTGAACAAAAATATGGCAAGCTTAATTACAATTTATCCAAAAATACAAAAAAAACTTACATCATAATAAGTACAAACCATTACTATAAATAGCATATAGTTAGTTAGCTATAAAACAAAAGAATTATCTTGGATTCATGTTGAGGTCGGTGATTATTAATCTTTTAAAATAAAATGTGATATCTAATTCGTTTACTTTTGACACGTAGAGTAAATACCTTTATTCTGATCAATCAAATTTTCTTAATTAGAATTCGAACTTAAAATAATTAATATTTGATGATTTAACATCAATTTATTAATAACAAAAAATTTGACATCATAGAGCTTAAAATAATACAATTTTCATTTTTAATCTATGATCAATATAAGCTTTAAACTTTAATCCCAACCATACTTCACAATATTTGGAAAAAAAAACTTAATATGTTCATTGATTAAAGTTTCATATATTTGTTTTTGCACAATTCAATTCAATCTATAATTAAATTAAGGATCTTTTGAGAAAAAAAGGAAAAAAAGTTTAAAAGTTTTTATTGTACACGTGTCATCCACGTGTCAAATCAATGCCTGGTTGTAAAGGGTGAGTGACATATAAATACTAATAAAACGCCGTTTTGTCAAATTAGAACCAAGCAGGTCACATCCGTAATAGTGATATGAATGAGGGCTAAATCGGTACATTTTCACTGACCTTTCAGTCTGAAAATCGAAGCTTCTTTTTCTTTCACTATTTTTTTTTCTTCTAATTTTGACTTGAAAATTTGTTTATGGTTTAATGGTATATTCCTTGAAATTGATGGAAATTTCTCCATTTTTTTTATTTGATTAATATATTTTTAATAGTTATTTGATCTTTGATTTCAACATTAAAGGGTCAAATTCAGTTTTTTTTTTTTCCAGTACAGATTGTTATTGAATTCATTGGACTTTTCTTCACTGGTGGTATGTTTCCATTTCTCTTAACTAACATTACTTTTTTTGCTTTTGCTTTTGATGGGTTTTGGATTATGTGTATTCTGTTCTTGCTGTTTTGGGTTTTGTAGTGCTTCAATTTGCTGGAAAAATGAAGTTTTAGGAGTTATATTTTGATGAGGATAGTTTCCCCTAAATTGGTATATGAAACGGCGTGGATATAGGGGATTGATTTATATAGTTTAGGAGTTGTTGATGCTTTGTAGTTTCGTGATGAAAACTCAGTGGCATTGGAGATGAGTAGTATAATTAATTGTTTAGTTTTGCATTGTGTAATTAGAACCAAAAAGGACTAACTTTTTTTGGTTTTGATTTGTACTTATTATGTTCTTCCTGTTGTTGCTTGTTTTTACCTCTTCGTGTTCGAAAACTAAGGATCTGTGTGTAGAAATTTCGTCTTTTATCTTACATGGCGCAGGTAGAAAAGAAGTAAAAAAAAGGAAGAGTATAATATGGTTAACTTTTCAAAAGAAAAGAGAAGGATCCACTTTTTTTGGGATTTGACTATGAACTTGTTATTTCTTAGGTAAGTGTTGGAAACTTGAGGATTTGTATGTTGGAAATATTGTGATTTTCCCTGCTAATCAACTTTGTTTCTGTTTTTTCTCCTGATATAAATGTGGTGTCCAGTCATTTTGCACGTATCTCGACTAGTTCCAAGTAGCACTTGCTACCTCTGCCAACCTAGGTACCAGGTAGCTCTCCCCTTCAAGACTTGGATAGATGACAAGAATTTACTTAGTGTTTTTTCCTCAATTGGGCTGGGATTTAAACGTGAACGTGAGATCCTATGGTTCTCCACCCACTTCACTGACCATTAAGACACACCCTTGGTTGCAACTTTTCTTCCGTGTCTCCAAGAGAAGGGCTGAAATCAATTTGTTTATCACGATTACTTAAATATTTGCACATGTACTATTACTGCAGAAGCATCCTTATTATGATGAATTCGGATTGGATACTTCTGATTGATACAATATGGCTCATTGGAAATGAAAAATCGAGTCCATACATCTGTACACACAAATTTTTCTTTCCATGTATAATTAACATGAGTTGCAACTATCATTGCTAGTCTCTTAAGAATTTCCTCCATGTGTTTAAAATTATTTATTTGATGAATTTAAAATTATTTTATTTCTAGTCCTTCAATTTAAGTGTTACTTGAAATCCGTATGTGGATCTTGATTCATATGGTGGTCAAGTTTAAGGACAAGAACACAATTTTTAATGAGATAAAGGATTTTATTGATAACTAGTATCAGGAAGGTACATAAAAATGCAAAAGAGATCTACAGTGAAACTGATACAGTTACAGCATCAAATACTCTAAAAACTCCCATGGAAGAGTTGGCCTTTTCAATGGACTACTCTTACACCACAGATGTAGTGTTTATAAGCATCTATACTTCACAAAGGATGAATGCAATTTTTTCCCTTCAAAACATCTAAGGATACTCTCCAACCATAGTGTCCACATGATGCATATGAGGTGGTCTTCCAAGCTTTTCCTTTTTATTTTCAGTCCACTGCCCTTGCCATCAAGATAAGGGCATACCCAGCTGATTCCGAAAATGTTAAAGAGTGCATGACCATATCTTTCAGGTGAATTTACTGGAAGTAGAAGACAATTGTTTGTTTCCAGTGAGGCTTCACATAAGAAACATCTATTGCACAGAGATAGACCTCTTTCTTGAAGAGCAGCTTGGAGTTATACAAGCCTCTTTTGCAGCTTTCCACCCAAAACAGACTGCTTTAGAGGGGGCCCTTATTCTCCAAAGCATTTTCCAAGGCCAATTGAACTTTCAGTTCTCTTCTTGCTTCTGTACAGGAGTGTAGTAACTCTTCACAGTGAAGTATCCATTCCTGTTCCTAGCGAAATTTGAGAGTTCTTCCTGTTAATATCCATGGAAATAGGATGCAGAAAATTTTATAGTTGAGTAATTTCGTCTAATTCCCAATCACTATATCTCTTCCGAAGTGTATAAGCCATCCTCTGACCGTGAAGCAATCAGCCACCATGACTTCTTTGCTTAAGCACACATTGAATAAGCTAGGGAGGATATTCATCAGTCTCCCATGTTCATGCCATTTTATCTGTCTGAAAGTTGATGTGTTCTCCCACTTCCAATCTTAAATGTGCTATTATGTTGAAAGTCATCCCAAGGTCTACAAATATTTTTCCATACAACTGTGATATTTTGTGTTACCACTGCTTTAGGGGCCCAAAGATCCTTCTTCCCATACTTAGTGATGATAACAAATAAATTCTCTTCTCCTCTCCTTGTAATTTCTCATGGTGTCATAGTTGGGCTCATCCCAATATATGATTTACCAATGAGCCCCCATATTGAAGTTTTCCACGCACCAAATGTTGCGTCTTGGGTGTGAACTCCCACATCGGTGGGATGAGGATAAGATGTCTCCTTATATGGACATGCACAATTCTCCTCCCCTTGAGCTAGCTTTTGGGGTCGAGTTAGGTCTAACATTCATTTATTTACAGTAATAACTACTAAATTTGACCGCGCTTCCCGGTTTTAATCCATTTTATTATTAACACTTTGTTTTAGATTTTTCTCTAACTTTCCATCACCTTTGTTCGATCCAATCCAAAGAGAGAAATGAAATAAAATTCCCTAAGGACCTTCTTATCATTACCTGAAAACAAAATAATCTAGCATTTCTGAAAATGAACACAAAATTATATATGGAATATGGAAAATAAAGGGTTGTACATTTTAGTATCCGATTAATTAATATTGATTCCAAAATATGTATATGTGTACATGTACATGTACATAGAGTATTTATTGCAGCACCGACAAAAATAGTTCCCTATTAGTAAAAGCTTGAGATTGATACTACTAAAAGGCAAAAAACATAGATATGAAAAAACAACCATA
This sequence comes from Solanum sitiens, assembly GCA_016801875.1. Classification (NCBI taxonomy): domain Eukaryota; kingdom Viridiplantae; phylum Streptophyta; class Magnoliopsida; order Solanales; family Solanaceae; genus Solanum; species Solanum sitiens. Next base: position 1,620,298 of record JABWTJ010000151.1, read on the forward strand.
TACAAATAAGCACTAAAGATAATCCATACCGACGATGACCATGAGAATCGAAAATATAAAAACTTAAATTCTTTGTTACATAGGGGAAAAAAGGAGATTTGAAATTGAAGTCTCTACATAAGCTTATTATCGAATCGTGGTTGTAAACATTGTTCCAAAAATGAATAGGATTTTTGTTAGCTACAACTCATAGCAAAGTGTTTGTCATAATTATATTGAGCGAGTGACTATCCATACTTGAAACAATTACCTAGTGGTCAATGAAGTGGTTGAGAGTCATGAGGTTCGAATCCCAACGGAGACAAAAATGCTAGGTGATTCTTTCCATTTGTCTTAGCCTTAGTCGACAAATTACATGGTAGCTGTTGCTTGTGGGTGGTGACTGATATTTCGTGAAATTAGTTGAGGTGCGCAAATGCTAGCCTGGACACCATGTTCATAATGAGAGAAAAAAAATTATCATTTACTTTTAAGTTCTTACTTGTCCCCTTCCTTTTTAGTGTGTTCTTATCCCTTTCTTTTTATCCATTAAATTTTGATGCAATTTTTACTTCATTCTTTTCTTATATATGCTTCAAATTATGATAGAGGCTATTTGATCCAACAACTCCATAGGTGGTTGTTATTTATTGATTGATTAAGTTATAAGAATTAGGAGGCATGCTATTTAAGTAGAGAACACAAATATATGGAATACTATTGTAACTCTTGAGGTATGATTAGATGCAATAAATTCGTTGGATTTTTTTTAATTATTAAATAAATTGATTAATGAAGAGAATGTAGGGGAAAAAAATTTAGATGTTTACAACCAGGATTCGATAAGAAGCTTTTTTTTTAATTATTCGATAAAGATTTTCTTAAATTATTAAATAAAGGATTAACTCTGAGATATAATTAGATGCATATGGAGGCAGGGGCGTACACATGGATAGCGTATCGGGTGCTCGAGCACCCATTGATCCTATTGAAACTCTCTCTCTCTCTCTATATATATATAGAGAATACTGGAAAATCTATATAATCTATTCACAAGCACTCATAAACTGTAAGGTCGGATGGGTGCTTTGGTTCTAAAGCTAACGTTTGAATGTTTTAAATCCCCCGGGTGAGGGTTCGAATCTTGGTAACTGAAACTTTTTCTTACATTTGTTTTGGAGATGCCACATCACCTTGTCTATTCAGCAGAGGCAAACACTTACTTTATTTACATTTTCACATTAAGATTGTATTATTTCTTTTTATAAGATAAGTATTATTGGCTAGGAAATTCCCTGAAAAAAAATACAAACATCCCTATACTTGTACAGAGCTCTATAGAAGATTTATGATATAATGTACTAATTTCACTCCACACTTTGTCATCCATGCATGGATTTAGTAAAAATTCTACCACAGGGCAGCAAATTGAAATTGAATTCTCTTTTGTTGGAAAAGAAATAAGAGTCCAAGTTTAAAGCTGTTATTTATTTTGATGGTGCCATTTACAGGTTCTCTCTTCAGCGAGTTTGATATACCTGAGTAAAGTACATAATGCGTACACGATCACTTCTTGCACATTGCTTGCCTGGTCTCATATCGCAAGACCGTGGCTGTCACATGTCAGTCGTATCTGACAAAGATGTCCATCTTCCCTCACCGGCTGTGGAGATAGTTCCATCAAAGGTATACCTTCTTTAGCTGGTTTCAAAATGTTCCCTTTTAGCTTTTTAGTTTTCTTGAGTCTCACGTAAGCATTAAATTGTGCAGGCTACTCACACCTACAAATATGCTGGGGAGACTGTAGATTTGGATGTCTTCAAGGTACAAATAGTTCACTTATTTTGCTATTGATACAAATGTTTCAAGTGAAGTTGCTGTTCATATGTCTTAAGGATGGGTGGCTACTCATAACTCTTTCCTTATTTATTTTGATAAGGACTCATAACTCTTTCCTTATTTGAATTACGGGAGCTTTACTTAGTCTTTGAAGAACTGGCTAACATGGTGACTTGTATGTGGGTTTGCTTTTAGATTTCATCTATTCACGGTTTGGACAAAAATCGATCCAAATCAAAAAGTTGAATCAAGCTGATTAAATAAACCGATTATATGCGGGTTTGATTTAAGATTTTTAGAAACCGATAGTATTTGGTTTTGTTCAAAAAAATAACCGAACCAATACTTATATTTTATTATTATACATGCATAATATAGTAGTTTTTAAAACAATTTTAAATATCTTATATATGTTTTCAGCAAATCTTATCTGTAATTTATTTATGAAAGGCAAATGTCCAAGAGTAGAACATCTATCTTATTGGTTTTATATATATGAGTGTCTGTCGCAATTCTTGGTGAGACTAGGAATGTCACGGTCTCTTTTTTCTGGCCAAAATGGTGAATTTTGAAGCTTTATTCACAGTAAATTTAGTGATCGAATGTTCTGTAATGTTAGTCTTCTAACTATTTTTCGTTTTGGAAGAATTGTTATCTTTTTCCCCTCTTGAATGAATCATTTTTTTAATTTTTTTTTTGTGTATGATTGATAACCGAATAACTGAAGTAAACCAAATCAAAATCGTTAATAACCAAACCGGTAAATATATGTTGGATTTGGTTTGGTTTAGTTTGGTTTTGATAATTAAAAATCGATTAAATTGGTTTGGTTTTGGTGTTGACCAATAACCGACCCAAACCAACCCGTGAACATCCTTATATTGGCATGGCAGGAAACAACCTAGGACTGAGTTCTAATAACAATATCTTTCTTTGGGAAGTTATTGTGTACCTGCATGTAGGGGTGTTAATGGGTCGGTTTGGGTCGGTTATTGGTCAAACCCCAAACCCCAAACCAACTTAATCCGTTTTAAAATTATCAAAATCAAACCAAACCTAATATAATAGGGAAACTTTCACATATAGCCACTTAAAAATAATTAATTACTCTCCATAGCTATAGTTTGATAATTACAATTTGTAGCTACATGTTATTTGGAGGAGAGAGGCGAGCGAGACTGGGAGAGAGAGGAGAGAGGCGAGAGAGAGGGGGAAAATAGTGGGAGAAAGGTGAATTGTATATGTATATTGGTTAGATAATTGTATATTATACATATATATTTGTATATATGGCAAGAGAGATTGGGAGAGGGAGGAGAGAGGCGAGCGAGACTGGGGGAGAGAGGAGAGAGGAGAGAGGCGAGCGAGATCGAGAGAGGGGAGAGAGAGGGCAGAGAGTGGGAGAGAGGTGAATTGTATATGTATATAATTGTATATAACTGTATATTATACATATACATTTGTATAAATGGCAAGCGAGATTGGGAGAGGGAGGAGAGAGGCGAGCGAGATTGAGAGAGGGAGGAGAGAAGAGAGAGAGAGGGGGTAGAGAGTGGGAGAGAGGTGAATTGTATATGTATATAGGCTAAAAAATTGTATATTATACATATTTATTTGTATATCCTGGCGAATTATACATATACAAACATGACTAATTATACAAACTCGAAGTCAGCCCACGTAATTAATGTATAAAGTTAGTCGCAGGTGGTAATTATAACAAACTATAGCTATGATGAGTAATTAAATAGTATAAGTTTGCTTATCCGTGTAATTTTTTCAATATAATATACATTTATTGGTTTGGTTGTTATCGGTTTCGGTTCGGTTCAGTTTGCTTCAGTTATTCGGTTATTTACTATATACATAAAATTAAAAGAAATAATTCATTCAAAATGTGAAAAAGTGACAATAATCCATTCAAAACGAAAAATAGTTATAATGGTTGACATCACAGATCTTTCGATCATTGAATTTACTGTGAACAAAGCTTCAACATTCACTATTTTTGGCCCAGAAGAAAGAGAAGAAAGAGACATTGACATTTGCAGTCCCACAAAGAATTGTCATATAGAATATCAATAAGATAAATATTCTCACCTTGGGCATTTTTACTTTCACAAGTAAATTATAATTTTTTTTTGATGAATACATATATAAAATCTTTAAAATTGTTTATAAAAATAATATATTATGTATCTATAATAATAAAATTTATGTATATTATTTATCGGTTCGGTTATTTCTTCGATTTTTTCGAACAAAACCATAACCAAATCAAATACTATTGGGTTTTTAAAAATCTAAAATCAAACAAACCCTAAATAGAATCGGTTCATTTAATCGGTTTGGTTCTGTTTTTTGGTTTGGATCGGTTTTTATACAAACCGTGCTTCTTGACCTGTATGTTTCCTAAACATTTTTTTTTTGATAATGGTAACTTTACTTCTATATATCCACAGGTATACTACAACCAAGGTGTAGTAGCCCTTTCAAAAGTATTACAACTTACAACTTGTAATTCAGTTCTGTGCCTTACAAAAAGTTAATTTATAAATTCAGTCCAAGAATACAAATGTAGTCAATTTGACCCTCATAATACAAAATGGGCCATCTCTCTTGAAATTGAGAGAATACAGTTATACAGTCGATTCTGTGTTTTTCACTTGAAAATCATGCATGCCCTCTATCCTGAGCTTAAATATATATGCATAATTATTTTTCCCGAGCATTAAGATGCTAAAAAATTTCATTATGTAACTTGAAATGCACTTGTTTCTATGTTATGCAGGGTAGAGTCAGTGTTGCTGATATTATTGGATTCACTGGTTCAGAAACAATATCCTCAAAATCAGATGGTAGGTACAATTGCTGTTTTCTGCATAGGCCAAATGTTATAAATAATTCTTAATAGGTTTTGGTTTCGGAAATTGTGAATGGGCGTTGAATAACCAGTTTTAGTTGATCTGTTGCACTACAGGACATCTTAAATCTTGGGACATCTCAATTGATCTTGTTAATGTTCTCAAGCATGAGATTCGGGATGGACAACTGAGCTTAAGAGGCAAAAGGGTGCTTGAGGTACTTCATCTGAAATCATTCATGTGATTTACATGCATTTTACCCATTTATCACCTCATCTTCCCTTTTTTGGATAACAATGAATTAACATGCATATTTGGAAGAATCTAGATCAATCTACGTACAAATTTTTACAAAGATGTGTTCAAACGCCAGGGAGCTCGTTTCTAAGAAGTATGTGATAAATGTAATACCTGTTTAGTAGCATGTTTTTGGACTCACTATCAACAGATTCTAAGAAACATGTGTTAGATTGTAGAAGCAAATGATTTTTATGGTTCCTTTTGGACACCAACAACTTAACTGTAGCATAATATTCGGTCAGAATAGACGCTGCAAAAATGTATCTCTTGGAACTTGGTATAAGCATTTTAAATCACCATAGAGAACCTTGATGATGAGATAGGCTGAGAGCAAGCAGAAGATCATGATGCTTGATTCAAGAGTAACCTTTTCGCGCCATTGGACCTTAGCAGTAGTCTTCTTGGAAAGATAACTATTTTGCCTCCAAGATGTAGGGCCCCTAAGATGCATAATTACTCGGTGCCTTTAGAATTGTAGCTCATTTCATCAAAAGATTTATGCACATGATATACTGCACATAACCCACCCACATTGTGTTTTTGCCAAACATAACATTTTTGAAGCTTTTTCATAAAGCCCCAAAGCATTCTGAAATAACTTGTTGATTAATGGGGGTAATGCTGGCACTGAATAGAGTCTTAGTGCATCATATATTTGGGTGCTGTTAATAGTGTTGCTTGAAATCTTTATCTTTGATCTTGTGATACATTTCTTGGTGAATTGCTTAAATGGCAAGTCTGTGCCTTTAGCATTTGCTTAGATTACAGCTTTGCTTGTCATTCAGTCTATCGTCTCTCCTCATATCTATAGGAGATGAAGTAACCATACCTAGTTGTATTCCCAATATTCCTCACTTTAGATACTGGAAGTTAATTCTGTTTTCTTTTATGGACTTTTTCCTTTCAGCTCGGTTGCAGTTATGGGCTTCCTGGCATTTTCGCTTGTTTGAAGGTAACAGCATTAATGTAGTCTTGTGTGCAGAAATATATGACAAATATACTTTTGAATGTCATTGGTGTGAAGTGTTCAAGAAGTATTTCTAAATTAAATCTAGGCACACAAAGGGTGTCAACTGCTGGAAATAAATCAGTTGATTTCAGAGAAGTCGTGTCTTGATTATCATATTTGTCACGAATCATCACCAAATATGTGCATCGCTTCAAATCAGGATTTTCATATCTCAATAGAAGTCATTTAATCCCACATTTGTCAGTATCCTGTGATCCTTCTTATTAATCCTTTCTTGTTCCTTTTGTAACCCTCTTTTCTTGGGTGAAATTTGGATTTACATTCAAAAACTAGCTTATCATAAGTCTCAATCTCAAGCTTGTTGGAGTCTGTTATAAGAATCATCACTATCCATTATACTCCACTTGTGCCCTCGTTTCATTCTAATAATCATTTATTTAGGTTCTTTTGACACTACAACTTTTCCACTTTTTCCACTCAGATATGAATTTCTAACGAGATCAGAGGACTTATTGCAATTAAGGGACCTAGTTTAAGCAAACCAAATGGCTAAAACTCTCCTCTTGCCTATATCTATTTTTTCCCCATTGTATTCGATCTTTGCTAAGTCTTCTTGGACTTCTTAGAAACTTTAGGTCGTTTAAGACAAACCCTCTTATATGTGATTTCGGGTCTGTTCTGCTTCTTTTTAATGCCTTCCAATCGTCATGGTTACACTTATCCACCTTTATGCCGGTGCATTTGAAGGTCTTGTAGGAATTGACCAAATCATTTCAAGTGATCTTCTCAAGTTTTATTCTCTGCATGTGCTACTTGCACTTTCTGCAGAATTTGTATATTTCTATTGTTGAATGGTTATTTATGACAGCACATCCATCTAAACATTTACATTTGTGGGAGATCCATCTCATAGATATGATGGACCCCATATAATATTATTAACCTAACTACCATCTTATAGAACTTAGCTTTCACTTGGTAGTTTTTTTCTGCAACGTAACACCCAATAGTATTTTTCGATTTCAACCGTCCTAATTTATGGGCCCAACAACCATTTTATAGAACTTACCCTTCACTTTGGTTGGTATTCTTTTCCAGCATATAGCATCCAACAGCATTTTCTATTCCTATTTTAATTTTATATGTTACATTTTTATCTCCTGGAGCATCGAGCTTAGGTAATCTGAACTTTATACAATTTTCAACTTTTCATCATTGCCATTTGCGAAGCCAACTTGTAGAAGCTGTTTTGGCAATTCTGTGATTTTCAAGGAAGAAGTTGAGAGGCTCAACTCCTTAAACAATGAACACTAGATTGCACAGTTTGAAAGGGTGCCTCGTGAACATGAAGGAACTACTTGACCTGCATGTGAACTACTGGTTTTGTGTGAGGTCCCAACATATTGCATGCAGTCCCACAAAGTGGAGTGGGGGGAGGATAGAGTGTACACAGACCTTACCTACCTTAGAGGTAGAGGTTTCTGATAGACCCTCAGTTTTGTTATAGATCCCAATGCATAGTAATTTGTAAAACCTCTTAGGGTCCTGTTTTTGATCAATAAATTAGTTTTAAGAGCCTGATTGTGCAGGACGACAGTTTGCATTCTTTGAGGATATATTGTAACTCTCATCACTTGGGGGAACTTAAATAATGCAGGAGGTGGATGTTAAGTCGAAAATTCAACTCATTTCACAACTCACAAGTGTGTGAATGCAAATGACAGAGCTATAAATATATAGCATATGGACATGATAGCTGAAGTCTATAGGACCCTTGCTTTCACATTACTCCAATAAACTGATGTAACATAACCTCTTGCAGGGAGCTTCAACAGTACATTTTCAAGACTTCAGTGCAGAAACTATAAGATGCACCACCATCCCTAATGTTTTAGCAAACATTGAGCAAGCCCGTGATAGGCAAAGCCGCCAACCTGAGAGTCCTTTGACTCCTTCAAGACAGATTCTTGCTCCAGTGGTGCATTTTTATGCTGGGGAGTGGGAGGAACTCCCTACAGTCTTATCTGTGGTGAGGAATGATATATCTGAGGTACCAACAGGAAAGAGCCTTAGCTTGTCAGAGGAGGATTTCATGGATGGTTGTAGTAGCCAAGACGGGAGCATATTGGGTCTGGAGTCTTCCTTAAGGAGATCTAGGAAGCTCTCTGGAAGCAGAGCATGGGAGAGGGCTAATGATGCAGACAACGGCGAAGGTGGATATGATGTAATTTTACTGACTGAACTTCCCTACTCAGTGCCTTCCCTCAAGAAGCTATATGGGCTTATAAAAAAGGTGAACTTAAATTTTTAAACATGCTAATGAGTTTCCCTTTGCACTCCAGATTTGGCTATTATGTTTGATTTTCCACCACCTCTGACTTTTCTTTTTATTTATCACAAGTATTGGAAACTATAATTTTCATTTTGCATTTGTTTATTCAACGGGATAGAGCTGTGACAATTTCTCACACCTTCTTTAACAGTGTCTGAGGCCTCCTTATGGAGTAATATACCTGGCCGCGAAAAGGAATTATGTGAGCTTTAACAGCGCAACACGTCATTTGAGAAGTGTGGTCGATGAGGAAGGTGTTTTTGGTGCCCATTTAGTGAAAGAGCTAGCAGATAGGGAGATTTGGAAATTCTTTTTCAAATAAAGGACAGTCAACTTCACTTCACTCCACTGCATTTCTCAGCACCCTAAATTTTATTCATCTAACGTTGTTTCTTTTTTACGCATTGATATTTATGTTACTAGTATCATATGATTACTAGAGCAACTTATGATAGTCAAGTTATTTATGGCTTTGAGTCCTGCTGGTCTATCATCTATGTAGTTATTTATGCTTGTGGACCTTCTTTTCTTCCTTATTTTGAAGGTGTAAATTAAATGTACATTATCTTTGGTTAATACATGAACATTTTGGCTTATAGATTGAAATTGCACATTGATCTATATTTTCTTTTAAGTTAATCAGTCTATTACTTGCTTCACAGAATTACAAAATTGCATTATGTTGTACTGATAGTGTCTGTATTCCATCATCATAAACTAGTTTATTGCCCAATCAATTCAAGCCTTAAATCCAGATTAGTTAGTTTGGTTGCAAGAAATTGTTGTCACTACCCTAGGAAAATAATTGGTAGGCTAGTAGGAAAAGATATTTTCCAATCATTTGTTACTTCTAAATGATCAAAAACTTTTGGAAGAATACGTCACAATAATAAGAATTGCTAGTTAACATCATGCATTGAAGATAAAGCATGTGTTGAGAAACCGCCCACTCCCACACCTTCGATCATAAACTAACCAAGCAAACTGAAAGAAAAAAAATGCACTAAACAAAGACCATCAATTAAAGGGGCAGAAAATTGAACTTCATTAGTAACAAAAGACTAGTGCAGATAATACATTCCTCCAAAGCAATGTTGTTCTATCGAACTCAAAAATCCATTACATTCAACAAAATTATAAAACTAAGTTCCACTGTCAAACCATCTCTTGTCCCATATCAAAATGAAATAGCATAAAACATGCAAAATTGGCTCAGGAGAAGGAAATTATCGCTTCTTGGAGACACCAACAGTCTTTCCTCGGCGACCAGTGGTCTTGGTATGCTGACCACGCACACGAAGACCCCAGTAGTGACGTAAACCACGGTGATTCCTGCCACAATCACATAGTGAGAGATAAAGGACACACACGGACAAAGTTTAACAATAATGTGCATTAAAGTATTGAGAATATCAAATATGACATGTCATGCTAACAGCAAAAGTAGATAAGACCAACCTGATCTTCTTCAGGCGTTCCAGATCATCCCTAAGCTTCATGTCCAGTGCATTAGATGTAACTTGTGAAAACTTTCCATCCTTGTAATCCTTTTGCCTATTCAAAAACCAATCAGGGATTTTGAATTGACGTGGATTTGCCACAACAACCATCAAGCTATCGAGTTCAGCAGCAGTGAGTTCACCAGCCCTAGAGAAAAGAGTGAAAGAAGAAATTTAGATAACTTGGCAATAACTAAAATTATCAAAGCAGGAACACTCAGTGCAACACATAAGCTGGTGCAGAACTTTCACAAGCAAAGGCAAAAAGGTTGGACAATTTAAAATCGACAACTACTGATTAAACTTTATGATTAAAGATTCAAGACTAGACCATAAATAATGGATCATTCAAGCTATACTAGTGTGTAACTGCACATTATTAGTAAATTCTGTAAATGTGAATCATTTTTTTCTACACTCCCTACTAAAGAGAAAATATGTTCTCTCCCAGAAAATTCGCATCGTTATCCTTCCTCAATACAGCAAAGTAGCACCAATCTAATAAGGCCACATATGATAACTTTAAGTCCAGCTACTATAATTATGTTGACAGCATCATCTGTGTCAAGCTATAGTCCATACTGAGTGAATGCAACCCAAAATCAGGAAGGGATAGTTTCATCATTACTCTCTCTACCAGCAGAACATTAATGGCTCCCTCCAGTCTCCACTAACTAAGTAACCGAAAGACAATCAGCAATATTACTCAATAATCAATCTTAGTTTCTAAACAATTGGGCAGCCCATCCATTGGTTATTTATCAAAAAATGACAAGAAGACTTAACAAGTTTGGAAATACATCCAATTCTGGTTGCGCCAGAGAGCATTCATTATAATTAAGTATTACAGACAAATAACAATACACAGCACTCCAATATGATATAAACATACCCGAATGATTAATAACTTATCATGCACCCAAAACAACGATCAGATCAAAATTGGAGATTTCATTACATGATTAAATGCAAAGTTGTTACCTTTGAGAATGATAACACATGCTAAGAGGTAAAAACGACAACTTCAATCATAGTTACATAATTAGTAGGGAGAAAAACAAGGAGGAAAAAGTAGTACCTCTTGCTCATGTCGATATCAGCTTTCTTGCAGGCAATGTTAGCAAAACGACGACCAATACCTTTGATTGATGTCATAGCGAACATGATCTTCTGTTTCCCATCAACATTTGTGTTTTGAACACGAAGAATGTGCTGAAAATCTTCATTTGCAACAAGCGACTGCACACAACCCAAAATCAGAAGCAATCCAATAGACTAAACACACAAATTCAAATAAGAATATCTATCTCACCATGATTAGGGTTTCAAATCCTTTCTGCGGTGCCGCTGCTTCTTTATCTGGCGAAGAGATGCAGAACTCCCAAAAACCCTAGCACTGCTATAACAGTTTGAGATTATATATAGGCGGAAAAGGACAATTTAGTAATTGTAATATAGTGAAACTATTTGGTGATTTGCACTTAAAGTGCATAGGTTTTGGAATAATGACTGTTGAGTCTCTCAAGTTTTAAGGAATTCATTTTTTATCTCATAATGAGTAAAGATAGTACCAATATTTTTTGCATGACAACAAATGAATAATCTTCGATTCACCTTTAAAGTTCTAAGATTATTTTAGAAAACATGATCACACAAAATAAAATGCCCCTTAATTTATAAGGTTGTTATTTACTTTCATTACCAATCTCATTTACAACGTTCAATTTTTCAAATTGAGCTTGCGAATATAATTTCAAGTTTCGTTATTTTTCCACAAAGTCTGATTGAAAAAATCCAAAACATAGATATTTTGCTTCTTGTCATATAAGTCTATAAAAAAATTTGTCACCTATTGACATATACTCGATGACTGTTTGAATTGATTTATTTTAGATGTTTTAAAGCCAAAATAATAAAAATAAGTCAAAAGTCATAAATTCGAAATCCTAACTTATGACTTTTGGCTTATAAGACTTGTAAGCCAATCCAAACAGGCCCTCATTGCCAATGTTTACTTTCTGAAGGTCCACATCTTTTAAGACGGAAACATTAAGTGAAAGCATTATAATTTTAGGTGAGAAAATCTCACCAGGAATCACATAGATTTTAGAGCATTCAAACAATTAAGTTCAAATAAAACCAAAATTTGCATACAAAGTTCTTGGGGTTGAATGCAGCCTCAAAACTGTTTGGAGCCATCTTATTTTCATACCACCAACCCAAACAAAAGTGAAACACGAGTTTCATCTACTTATATCAAGATATTCAACTTTCATTATCCCATTCTACCCCATGTTTCGAAGAATAAAGGCAGTGAAGATATGCAAAAAGGGAATGATCTGCATTATGCACTTCCTTCTGCCTGCTTCCTTGCTTCTTCCCGCATTACAGCTCTTACATATATCTCATAACAACATCCTGAAAGCAAAGATTAGGAAGATCAGAATGGCGGTTTCTAAAAGTATTAGCAATCAACAGAAAATGGTGGAACTTATAAACAGATCCGTATTGATTGTTGCAAATTGCAGGCAAAACAAGACAGCAGGGTATAAAGATTACAAGACATCCCTCAGAAGAGGGAATTAACTTGCTAGAAACTAGTATTCAATAGAGTAGCTTTTTCAGGATTCAGAAGATAGCTCTAATAGCAGCCCAATAATAGTAAAAAGATGTGCAAGGAACATAATTAATAGCCTCTGAATAACAAGGAGTTGGATACAAATCAACATCGAAGAAGCTACTAATGTTCTTTTAATAGTTTCAGATATGAATGAAACGCCAACACATATTAAGAGCACCAAAGGGTGGCTGATATTAGATGTTGCATAGAACATATAAGCCTCTGAACAAGATCTGGATGTAACTCAACATAGAAGAAGGCTTTAGGTTTTCTTTTTTCCTTTGTTGGGGAATAATGGGTGTTCTAAAGAATTTTCAATGGCCTAAGCTCCCACTATGGTCGGCCAGGGAAGGGCCAGACAAGAAGGGTCTTTTGTACGCAGCCTTACCCTGCATTTCTGCAAAAGATTGTTTCCACAGCTTGAACCTGTGACCTCCCAGTCACATGTCAACAACTTTACTAGTTACCCAAAGTCTCCACTTTACCAAAATTTATCAGAGATGATAGATAACTGCATGTGTAATAGTGCTGTGACATTGGTACAGATACCACACTCCCAACCCCGAAAGAAATGGAATCATGAGCCAATATTGGGCTGCCTGTCTCAATTTAACGAATGTGTTCAGTCAAGGGGGTGGCATGAATTAAGTAACAACTTCAGATTCTCTGCAGTACATACCCTTAGTGGTCATTTGGAATGGGGAATGGGATAAACAAAGTTATCCCATTATTTTATTTTTTTTAATTGAAATAGGTAACTTTGCAAAGTTATCCCATTATATATGTGGGATAACTTATCTCATCACTATGGTATAAATAATCCTTGGACTAACTAATACCTCTAACCAAATGCAATCATGCATCTTATCCCAAGATAATTATTACTTATACCTCATACCAAACGACTCCTTAGTCCCTTACAACTACATTCACAGAAAAACAAATAAAGTGAATCCAATAAGTGGTGAAGAGCAAAACCTGCTACTACAACAATAGTTAGAACATCTCCCACCCTTTTGAGGGTTCGCACACTTTGTTTATGTGATTTAAAGCGTTTCAAGGAGGGATCCGCTGCCAAGAGCTGCAAAAAATAAGAATTGGCAAGGATAAAGCAGATGGAAAAAAGAAAGAGCGACTGCTGCAAACAATTAAGCAAGGTCAAATAAAAGAGATCCTACTTGTGAAATAAATAGCTTACAGCATTTTACCAAGGAAATTTAACAATTTGCAATTGAGAGCAAGTCACTCAAATGTTAACTCCACTAAAGAATATATCATGAACATGGAAATTTTAAAGCTCATGCTCATTCTAAATTTCTTATGTGCGCGCACACACATAGTATGCTCATTCAAGTACACCTATACTGGAGAACCATTGGATTTGACAAACAACCCCACACAACATTCACATGAGTAGCTAAAATATAGATTGTCTCGAGAAGAAGTCTATTTATGAGAAAGCCACCCCCACCCCCAATGTTTTAGACCAAGCTATAGGAAATACATCTGATACGTCTTTAACATGTTGTAACATGGAAGACATTCTGGGTAATGTCATGTTGCACAATTATTATTTTTGCTGTTAGGCATATCACTATACTAAGAAAGAATGTCCTGTAATTTTCACATTGCTGCTATTGCAATACCACATGTGCCCTCAATAAAATAGACAAACAATCTTTTATCTTAAAATGATCCACAACGATTAAAATTCATAAGCATTTCAACATAGTAAACTACACCATCCAAATTACCCAAATTAAAAGGGAAAAAAATCCTCGAGTACACTATTTAGTGCAAGAAACTACACCCAAAAAAATTAACAAATCAGCTGTTTACTGATAAGGTGATTTTATCAAATTAGCTGTCCTAGAACTTAGATTGTTATCGGCTCAATGATAACCGGGATACAGTGTATCTATGCACCCTATCAACCGTGAGGCTACAATAAAGTATCAATCAATCAGCTAGACTCCATCTAGTTGAACACATAGAACAATTAAAGACAGCTAACAATATCTCTTTATCAGTTCAAAATTTCTTCAGCTCTTCTATAAGAAAAAAAGACTCAGCTACACAAAAAAGGAGAACCTACACAAAATACAGTACTCTTCAAAGAATCACTCAATCCCTAACATACACATCGTGGTCTCACCAAATGTTCACCAAAATCAACCGATTGCTCATCCCAATTAAAGCTTCAAATCTAAATTCAACGCGACTTTAGATCTTTATAGTAAACACACAAGGTCGATTAGGCAAAGGGGAAAGTGGAAGTACTCACAGCCTTCTCACGAGCCCCGGGTTCGATATGGATCCCACGTCGTGATAGCATCAAGGATTCATCGGTCTTCTACAGTATGAATAAAAAGCGAGCTTTCATTAGTTAGTAAACGCATCAAATAAATACAAAACAGAAAACTCAAATTAGAAACGAGAGAGACCTGAGGATTGAGTCGAAGCTTCGATAAAGCTGTTTTGTTGAGCAAAAACGCCATTGCTTTTCACCGAAATCGAACAGAGTAATCGTAGATGAAGAAGATGATTCTGAGTCTCCCGATACAGCACAATAAGAGAGAAATTCGTCAGTCAGTGAAATTTTGTGAAATGGGGTATTGGAAGAGAGGTTATTTACACAAAACTCCCTAACTTACAGAAATATGTCATTAAACCCCCTAATGTTTCAGTTTGTACAAAAATTCCTTAGAAAAACAATTCAAACCGGTCGTGAAAATCTCGCTTTGAATTGAACATATAAAGCACGGACAATATAAAACGTAGAATCATTATCATGTAAAATTATGAATTAAAATGACCAATAACTTTGATGTCATAATAAAGAAATGAATATTAGGGTAAGCTCAATATCAAAAGTTAATTTATGAAGTAAAGATTGTCCATTATTATATAAAGACACAAATGATTGAAATTTCTATCTATAAGAGAACTCCACACATTGTAACATCTAAGTGAAGATTGTCGACTAATTATGCACTCCTCTGTTTCATAAAGAATGACCTGGTTCTTGGCACGAAATTTAAGAATATAAAGAAAAATTTTGAATCTTGTGGTCCTAAATTAAAGTTAGGTCAAATGTACAAAATTGTCTTTTGATCTTGTGGCCTTAAAAATATCACGTGAAAAATTGAAATTAAAATGTTATCAGAAAAAGAAATAGGTCATTCTTTTTTAAATAGACTAAAAAGAAAAGGAGATCATTCTTTTTTAAACGGAGGGAGTAATATGAAGTAAATACGGCGTGTGCATACATAGAATTTATCGTACATACAAAGTGTATGTAAATATTTTCTTATTCCATTTTATGTAACATATTTTTTTAAAAAAATCTCACTTTTACCCCACGAAAAGATTCATCCTACGAGAATTTTACTAACTCAATTGTTTGACTATCTGAACACTCATCTTATTAATATGCATTTGAATATCCACCTCGTAATCTAAAATCATCTTTCTATATTTGTATGTCACAAGACCAAAAGTGGTCAAAATGAAGTGAGACAAAAACGGGGAAAGCAATAAAACAACATAATTTTGACCCAAAAAAATAAATTAATTAGCTTAATTAATAACTTAATTAACTACTTCCCCCTAATAATAGGATTTTTCCTAATTCTCTCCCTCTTCCTTCTTCCTCCTCTTTCTCTCTAATTTGTTCTTTTTTTCCTTCACTTCATTAATTTTCTTATGATCTTTTGATCGTTTGTTCCCTTTGGGATGTTCAACCTAAAATTCCAAAAAAAAAAAAAAAAAAACATATAATCTAGAATTTAACATCCCAAAAAAATGGGAACATGCATGTCTGTACAAAATGCAAGTTTCTTGAAAAGGACTAGGATGAGGCCTACTCCTATTGATCAAGAAACATGTTCCAAGAGCGCAAGTAGGACATCCGTGCCTAAATCCCAAAAATTTTCGAGACCAATAAATGTCGTGACCGATCCATCAGGCGATGATATTTATCAGAGGTACGTATCATTAGATAGTTTGTAATATATATGAAGGTTGATGAGTTTGAAGGCGTTATATATAAATTCTAACGTATATTTTGAATGACATTTTAATTCTTCTAACTCATGTTTTATTTTAAGGTACCTAAGTTACGTTGGCTTTCTTTTTTTTTATGTTTTTTTTTAAATAATAAACAAATAATATTTTAGACATAAATTTTTTTTAAGCTTTAAATTTAAAAAAGCAACACGAAATAAGATGACTATCGTAAATAATCTTCTTTCAATAAATTCATGCATTTTTTAAAAAAGTGGCTAATAAGTTAAAATTTATCGGCACACTAAAAGTTTGGAGTAGGTTGGAGCTATCCTTATTCGAGGGGGTGTCATTTCATACTCTTGTGTCAGAAAATTACATTGTGTAAATAAGTTACTTTTTTGTATATATATAGAATATATGTTGAACTCACGTTACTTTTGCATAATTTTCATTTATATTTTGACTTTCCCTAGTGAATTTTTTCGGTTCCGCCACTATCAAAAAGGGATTTGTGTGTATAAGTTTGCTTATATTTTGAGGTAGGGGTGGAGCCACACTCTTGTTCAAACGGCGTCAATTGAGCTCTTTAATTTCGCTGAAAAATTACAGTGTTGATAGGTTGTATATATACTTATTTCTTCATATTTTTACAAAAATACCAACTCTGCCACTATCCAAAAGGGGGATTTTTCTAGGGTTTCCCTAGCCAATATCTCTTTTAAGAAAAGTTATTGTTTAGACTGTTTATTATCAATTTCAACACTTGTATCCAATTACATAATTGTTTATCAACTATTTACGATCAGCTAATTCAAACTTGTATCCAATTACATAATTGTTTATCAACTATTTACGATCAGCTAATTCAAACGTCGTTATGGTTTCTGTAACAGGTATGAGTTTGGGAAGGAGTTAGGAAGAGGGGAATTTGGTATTACATACCAATGTGTAGATAAGATAAGTGGGGAGAATGTGGCATGTAAAACAATAGCAAAGAGCAAATTGAGAACAGAGATAGATGTTGAAGATGTGAGGAGGGAGGTTGTTATAATGAGGCATTTGCCTAAACACCCTAATATTGTTAGCTACAAAGAAGTTTATGAAGATAAAGATGCTGTTTATCTTGTTATGGAACTTTGTGAAGGTGGAGAATTATTTGATAGAATTGTTGCAAGAGGACATTATACTGAAAGAGCTGCTGCTCTAGTTACTAAAACTATTCTTGAAGTTGTTCAGGTAAATCGATTGTTTCAATTTGTTTGTCTGATTTTAATTTACATATTCTTTACGCTCACGATACGTATATAACAGGTATGCCACAAGCATGGGGTAATTCATAGAGACCTTAAACCTGAGAACTTTTTATATGCCAATGTAAATGAAAATGCCCAATTAAAGGCCATTGATTTTGGACTTTCCATTTTCTTTGAACCTGGTAAGTACTCTGTTTATTTATTTTGAACTTTAGCTTCTGCTTCTACTGAAAAAAATACTTAATTTTTCATGGTTAGGTCAGAGATTTGGGGAAATAGTAGGAAGTCCGTATTACATGGCTCCGGAAGTTCTTAGAAGAAATTATGGACCAGAAGTTGATGTATGGAGTGCTGGTGTTATTCTTTACATTTTGTTATGTGGTGTTCCCCCTTTTTGGGCAGGTAATTAAGTTACAACTAATTATTATTTTTAGTAGTTAATTAATTGAGTTTATGAATGGTCTAACTAATTGTGTTTCCTTGATTAGAACAGAAACTGAAGAAGGAATTGCACATGCAATAGTGAAAGGTACAATAGACTTTAACAGAGATCCATGGCCAAGAGTATCTGATGAAGCTAAAGATCTTGTCAAAGGAATGCTTGATGCTAATCCTTATAACAGGTTTACTGTTGAAGAAGTACTTGGTAAGCATACTATCACAGCTCGTTCGGTACGTGGGATAAGGATAAGAGTATAGTAATTATACATGTATTGTTTTAGATAAGGGGGTTTGAAGGTCGAGGATTAGAGTATAAGGTTCGTAGATAGTTGAGTGTTAGTCTCTATACATTCCAGTAGTGTTTGTACTAATCTCGTAGTTTATGCCCTTCGATATCTGTTTGATACATGTTAGTTTTTCTATTTCGATTATTGCATTATTTTGATGTTATCTTATTATGTTTGATCCTCCCCTCCAGATTGCACTGAGTATGTTGTTGTTGTTCTGTCGTCTGAGTTATCTTATTATGTTTGATTTTAAACCTAATATATCAACTCTTGATATTCAAATTAGATCATCACTGGATACAGAATGCAGACAAGGTGTCTAATGTTTGTTTGGGAGAAGGTGTGAGAACCAAGATTAAGCAATTCACTTTGATGAATAAATTCAAGAAGAAAGTTCTAAGAGTGAGTAGTAAATTCCTAATAATAGCAACATGTATACCAATGTGGTATTTTATTTCATATAAAATAATTGTATCGTACATACGATATTTTACAGGTTGTAGCAGATAACTTACCGCAAGATCAAGTACATGGAATAAAACAAATGTTTTATATGATGGACACTGACAAAAATGGAAACTTAAGTTTCCAAGAACTCAAAGATGGTCTACATATGATGGGACAAACTGTTGCTGAACCTGAAGTCCACTTGTTAATGGATGCTGTAAGCTTTAATTAATTGTCACTTAGTTATGCATTAATTAATTTTACAAATTTTAATTAATTAATATTGTTTGTTAATTAGGCTGATGTTGATGGAAATGGAATGTTGAATTGTGAGGAATTTGTTACAATGGCTGTGCACTTACAAAGGCTAAGCAATGATGATCATCTTAAACATGCATTTCTCCAATTTGACAAGAATAAAAGTGGATTTATTGAGTATGAAGACTTGAAAATCTCTTTGTTTGATGATAGTCTTGCCCCTCAAAATGATCAAGTTATTAATGACATCATATTTGATGCTGATTTGGATAAGGTAATTTCATTAATTAACCTTTATCATTTGAATAATCTTTGTATCCTTACTTAACTTGACTTAGCATTAATGAGTTCTAATGAACTAGTAGCTAGAACTGTACTAAGTAGATAACAGGTTGTGAAGGACACAGATTAGGATAGAATGTTAGTTTGGAGTAGCGCGTTGCTCGCTTATACTCACATATGTAGTCGTAATATTACTATACCAGTAGTTCTTGTCCTTCAATTTTTGTTATTATCTACTTTGATATGATTTTCCCTGATCTGAGGGTCTATCGGGAACATCTATTCCACCTTTCAAGGTAGGGATATAAAGTCTCTTTACTCTATCCTTCTCAGATCTCACTCGTGAGATTACATTGGATCGTTTCTTGTTGTTGATTTGTTAACATATGAATACAGGATGGAAGGATAAGTTATCAAGATTTCAAGGTTATGATGTCAACAGGAACAGATTGGAAAATGGGTTCACGTCAATACTCAAAAGCAATGCTGAATGCACTTAGCATGAGACTTTTCAAAGACAAATCCATGCAATTGACAAATTAACTCTCTTCCAATATTCTTTGAGCTTTTTACTATATCCTTCACTTGACAAGAAGATGAAAAAAAAATGTAGAGAAGAAGGTATGGCTAAAAAATACACAGGGTTTTGTTCCACATTAAGCAAGAATATGTCTGTCTCAATTTTTTTTCTGTTTTACAAAGGCTAGTAGTTCTTAATGTTAATGACAAAAGATCATTTTGAGGATGACTGATAATACTTCATTGAGTAATAGAGAGATGATGACCAGTAATCTCTTTTTTTCCCCATGAAAATGGAAATCGTTATCAGGTAACAATACTGAGGCATGCTACTCAAATATGTCGAAAGGTTTATCTCAACAAGGCTATGAAACTGTAACAATGGAGAGACGAACAGAGCGATTCTAAAAACAATAACATATATCATTATATACACACAAGGGAACATTATACACAAATCACAAGAACAACAGCACAGCTTTGTTTGCAGCTACTGACCCACCATCCCAGAAAGATGAGATAAGTTGAGTTGGAATAGTTCTGCACCTAACTCTATCACAGACTATTTACAACAGAACCATAAATTAAATTGACCCTTGAAGATGCACAAGAGCAAACTTCAGCTTCAGGGGTCCTTTTTTTACCTATACTGTTCTCTGACAATTGGTGGCTTCAATTAGAGAGGATCAACCCCTCTAGTTTTCCTATCGTTGAGTAGAGATTCTTTAACTTACCCATCTCAACATCATTTTATCCCCCAAAATCACAGTATAGGTAGTGTCGTTTTGTTTGCTTTGGCTCTCACGTCTTTGTGGAGTTCTTGCCCCTACCTCCTCCTTTGCCCTTGCTGCTACCAGTTGCGTTCTTTGAGCTTGGTGCCTTACTACAAGCACCTTGGGAATCCACATCAGCAAGACCATTCTCCAGCGCTCTAACCAGATTTTCAAAGTAGTTTCGGGTGACACTGTTGCAATTTGGAGGGGAAAAAAACAGAGCTGTCACTTAAATGTTAAAATATCAATATGAACTATCAAGTGCAAAACCATCACATCTCTTCCACATATTTGAGAGGTCGACTGGCAGCTTAGGAAACAATTATCCCGTGACATTTACAATGTGAAATCCCAGTTCGTGTTTGGTACTCCTCCAATTTACACTAATCTGTGAACATAAAGGCTGTCTTCCATTTTTTTCCATGGAAGTGGAGGTGTTGTTTGAATGGACGAGGCCGCGGTTAGGGGGGTTGAGTGTGGGGACCACATACAAAAAGTGTTTTCTGGTCAATTGAGGGTTTAAATGCAAAGCCCAAATTAGAGGACAATTTTAGTGATAAAATCACGAAAACAAAAAAGAATTTAAACTTATGCAGAACTCAAGATAAATAACTTTCAACATGAACAATTATATAACAAAGGAGTTTAAAGATTATTGTTTAGTGATATGTGATCTTCTAAACATTAATGATCTTCTAAACATTCAAGTAAAAAGTGTGAAACTAGAACTCCTGGATTAATTCTATATTGCCTCATAGAAAGGTACGGCCATACTTTATTTATGCTTCTAGGCAACAGTGTAAGAAAAATTACCTTGTTAAACCAGCGAGCTTTGTACGGAAATCATTGAAATCCTTGGTCGCTCCTGCAGCATTAAGATAAGTTTGGAGTTCCTTTTCAGCACATTGATGAAGTCTTTCTAAACCAGCCTCTGCCTCACCTGTACAGATAAAAATTTGCATACACAAAAGTAACAGAAGCATGAGATAAGTTTACTGAAGATGATCAAAGAACAAGGCATACAGATGATGAGAACTGTAAATACCTTGTACGTACTCAAAAAACTGCCTTTTCGCTTTCTCATGTTCCGGAAGGTAGTATCCATATGCATACGTCCATTTTAACACTCTCCTACATTCAACTATCTGCAAATTGTATAGTGGAACATACTTATAAAGAATATCTTATGGGATGTCTATAAAAGGAAAGAAGAGATAAATCTGGCAAAGAGGATCAGTCCCCCTAAGTAGGTGCATATTCACAAATTACTCATTTCCAGCCAAATCCTTCTTCTAGGGAAATAGCTAACCAAAACTGCATTCAAACAGGCAGCCTCTACGGTTGGAAAATTTGTTGCATAATACGGATGAACACAGTAACTGTCCTCATCTGATTGGCAACCTCATGTGGAACTCACATGGGCACTTGGGGGGGGGGGGGATTTATTCAAAAGGGACTAAATCCTGTATTTTGGTTTGATGTATGTTGCAGGAACTTAATTGTTAAAGACAAATCTCCAAACCCCAACAACACCCCCCACAACCCCGAAAACTCCTCTGCCTTCACTATCATTGATAAGAAGGCAAGAGTAACCGAAGTTCATAGAAACTTTGGATATCGAGTGTCCTCAACATAGTTTAGTCCCTCTGGGATGTAAGAGATATCTTCTACCATCCCTGTAGTGTATGAAACAAATGAAAACATTTCGCTAGGAAACCAATTCAAAACTGGGAATGAGATGAGGCTGATGATTTCCTACAAAAAGATACAGCCATATGTAGTACATAGAGGGCAACAAGTTGATGTGGAATAGGCCAACCATGAACTGATTCCTCGGTGTAGTCATACTATTATAACTGCTTGATTGTCGGAGAAATGCCATTTAACTAATGTTTCATATAATGTATATGTGAAGAAGATTTCAGTGTTCACCTGTTGCCAGGAATCTATAATGAATTTCAATTGTGACTCGGGTTGAGACTGTAATTCACTAAGCTTTTCAAGCTGCAGAATAAACCAGAAACTACGTTAAACACATATTTGAAGACATAAAGGAAACAAACAAAAGTAATGCCTGGCGAGATAACATAAGAGCAAAGAAAAAATAACTCATTTCCAGTAAGCAAATTCTTCAGCACCAACTTTCACAAAGAGCATTTACTCTTATTTTGTTATTTCTTTAGCATGTGTATACTCTAAGGGTGGCAATTGGGTGGGTAGGGTAAAATTTGGGCAGGCCATAATGGGTCAAGACAACAAACAGGTCAAGACCCAACCCAACCCAAATCTGCTTGGGACAAAACGGGTGAGGTAATGGGTCAAGACCCAACACAACACAATATTTACCAAGTCTAATTGTTTTATTTGTTCTTCTAAAATCAAATTAAAAAAAAAATTAAAAGATGTTTTGACAAGATTCCTCATGAGCCAATTTGGGTTACATATCAACCCAAAGGGTGAAATGGGCTGAGTTAATAAATGGGCGGATTATAATTAAATGGGTTGTGAGTTAATAAATGGGCGGGTCACACCTAATATACTCTGTGAAGCAAAATCACAACCAAGCATAAAGTAAATTATCACATAAACCAAGGAGTAAAATTGCAATATGCACAGCCCTACAGCAAGCCAACTGTACCCTAGTTTCAAGTACAACAACATACCCAATATACTCCCACAAAACTGAAAAAAGTACCATAGTAGAAAGAGTAAAGTGTGGTCTGTAAGCAACCACATATTATACTTACATGAACAGTTTGCATTTGATGCAGATCTGCCAGGGCTTTTTGCCTTGACTGCCATCAGGAAAATAAGGAATGTTAGCTTTATACAAAAAAGTAAACGGGAAATTTCAATTTTCACAAATTAGCACATGTTTCACAATTCTCAAGAAGTATACAAAGTCCAACGGAACTTTCAATTTCACAATTTAATGCACATTTTACCATTTCCAATATGTGTATAATCTATTTCTAGAAAACAGTAGAAGATCATTTTTTGTACTCATTTCCATCCTCTAAATGCTGAAAGAATGAAACTACATATTTACCTAATAAAAAAGATAGTAAGAGAGACCTCACAAGAGATACAAATCCATGGAATCAATGAGTAATCTCATTTTCTTTTTTAAGGCGGCAATTATCAACAGTTCAAAAAGGGAAATATAAATAAGCATATTCAATTCCAGTATCACAAAGAGGAGAAGGGGAAAGAAGCAGCAACCAAGGTAACATATGACATAACCCAACCCGTCTGCTCACACTCCATAACGCTTCTACCCAATATTTGTGCAGCTTCAATAAGTACGGACAAGACAAGCTCAAAGGAAACGAGATAGAGAGAGTATCCAACAATTCATACCGATTGATTTGTTGCCCAACGCTCATAGTAATGTGTGTATCTTTCCAGAGAGTTTTTGGCCATCTCCCTTCTCCTCTCAGATTCATCATACTATATGCAACAATGTATATAGTATCAAATCAATTGCATTCAGGATCAATAGTTACAATCCAAATTCAAAAATCAAGATGAAAAAGAATAAAATGCAAACCAAATATGGGAAAACTGGAAAACTCACCACGCCCTCTTGCTTTGCTGACTCATAGCGATTACACGCATAAAATCCACCAGTCCTTTCACCATGGTCTGACCATGCACCAAGACATAACCTATGGGATATCAAATAACACTGTGAGTAAGGACCTTTTGCTAACCACATGACATACTTCAAAATAAGCATATTCAGTATCTTCTACTTGAGCTTATATACCCAAAAAAAATTAAGTCCCTGAACCAGTGAATGCCCTAGAAAATATCCTTGACGAAATAATGCCCATGTTCATTCATAAACTTATATCTTTCCTTTGGTCCCGCATAGAGAGTGCATAGAAGGTAGTGAACTTCAAGAATGAGCAGTCTAATATAGGTGCAAAAGTCTTACCAGCAGAACTCAAATTTACATGGTGGTGTACAAGTCATGTGCATACACCCTTGGTTCTTCTCAATTGGTCTCTTGCACTTTGGACAGGGCTTGGAATTAGCCAAGATCCTGAAATCACCAGAAAGGAAAAAGTTGGATGTGAACGAACTGATTTTATTTGGGATCCAACAAGTGTAAGATCTCAACCTATTAATCAAAAACTAGTTCAATCCACACTGTATTGAAATAACAAGAAACAACAACGACAACAACATACCCAGTGAAATAACAAGAAACACCAATAAAAAATGATACAGATGAGTATCAAACATTATACTACTTGACAAAACCTTATGACCATTATAAAGTGTTGCAGACATAATATAAATAATCTAACTAAGAATCATTCATGGAACACTAACAGAGATATGAAAAACAATATAAAACCAGACGATCAGCATTAAGATGAATACTTACCAATTCATGTTCTCCGACTCAGCACTGTTTTTCAAAATCCACTTTGACACTGTATCACAATCCACGGGCCGATGAGCCTCTTCTGTACACTGGAAGAAATAACGGTACAATAAGAACCAACACTTTCATGAACTAAAAAATGAAGTTAATACAAAAGTGAAAAGAAATCTCACATTCCAACAAAAACTAAAGGAACAACAGCAAGTAACATCATAGCTTCCACTTCCAAGATCATATTCTATTGCAGAATCACAACCTGGCGCAGGACACCATTTTGTCTACAGAAAACAAGAAAACAAACGTATCACACCTGCTAGCAAATAAGGCAAATAATAAAGGTACAATAAAGAGAGACGAAAGAACCCTTGCAACAAACAAAGCTCGTGTCAATAAAATGTGATATACCATAACCAATTCAAGTTGATAATTTAAGTACTCCAACATAAAAAAGATCCAGACAAGTCAGCAGAGACTGCCGCATTCATTAGTTATTTTCTAAATGTGAAAGGATATCCCTTATAGTATACATCATTAATAAAAAGGTTATGCAAAAAAAAAACAGTAGTTTTTTCTTGAAGATCAACCAATCATCTATACTATATGGCAGCTTAACAGCACAGGTTATGTACAAACATTTGTTTTTCTTGAATATCCCGTAGGCAATGAAGAAAAATGCAAAAGAAAGAAGGGAAGAAAAGGTTAAAAGAAATAGAGAGAGAGACAGGAAAAACAGAAATTTTTAAATGCGAGATAAAAGACCAAGAGACTTGTAGTTTATGTAGTTACTTATCACCAAAAAATGCTAAAGGACCAAAATACTGAACTTTAAAGCTATTCCTGTGTCTAAAATCATAAATAATGGCATCTCCATTCCAATCCTTATGCAGGTCCTTTACTAGATTCACCTCACTTTTGCTGTACTCTGTTCCGCCATATATATGTTTTTACAGATGTATAAAAGACGCACAGTAAAGAAAATCTCAGGCCCGCGGATACATATAATTCAGAAGAATATGTGACGAATCCATATGCAGCAAAATGTTACTTCTTCAACAGTTCGATCAAACAATCATGGGTAGCGTAATCAATCTAAACTGTACAAGTCCTCAATAACATCAAACTGACAGCACTTGGCACCAACCTTTCTATTGTCCTCAATATAAGATCTCAGAAGGTAGCGATAGTACTTCTCCTTATCTTCACCAGATGTCAACGTATCAATCATATCTTGACCAATGGCAACATCGCATGATGGGTCAGGACATCGCAGCGTCAAGCATCCAGGGCCATCATTGATGGATGTGGTAATGTAAGCTGCCAGAACAAAAACAAAAACCCTTAGACAAGAAAATAAAAGGCATGGCAGGTAAAAGACAACCAAAATTCTTCAATAAAATTTTAACTGAATAAGATACTGATGGAGAG
This sequence comes from Solanum sitiens, assembly GCA_016801875.1. NCBI lineage: Eukaryota > Viridiplantae > Streptophyta > Magnoliopsida > Solanales > Solanaceae > Solanum > Solanum sitiens. The sequence goes on from JABWTJ010000151.1 coordinate 1,646,790, forward strand.
TTCTCCCTTCATGATGCTGCACAAGAACCCTCATTGGTTACCATTTAAGCTTCAGTATTCATAAAACAGTAACAAGGGTCTAGGATTTGCATGTCCAGATGGATTACACTTTCCTCTTTTTTTTCCTTTTTTTTCTTTTTTTTTTTTTTGCTTTTTAAACAGAAATAAAAATTGATGGATTGCACTTTCCAATAGAGAAGGATTTGTACCATAAATAAACTGAATCAAATATTGGATAATTTACGTCGAAGAATATCAAATTAGACACTTCTTTCAAGTTCAGAGTAAAGCAGAACTATATATGCGGCCAAAGCTCCAAGAAGAAACAAACCTTTCCAGCAAGTAGTACAAAAAGGATGACCACACCCGACGTATATTATGTCAGCAGGAAGGAAGTCGTCAAAGCAAATCCCACACACCACCTGCCGAGAATTTAGATAGATTCAGGCCACCAGAGAGAGACAGCAGCACAAATAAATGTTATAATGGCTAAGAAGTGAATCAGTTTCCGGTAACAAAGTAGAGAACTTACATCTATAACTCTTGAAAGAGAGACAACAGGCTTCTCCAACAATCCGGCAGACTTGCGCACTCTTTCTTCATCAGCAAACCACTCCTCATGCACCTTGTTCACACTCCTACAATCATCGTTTTTTATTAGTCTCTTAGAAACAAGTCAAACAGAAGGAAAACCAAGTCCGTCATAACTCATATACAAGTAGAAAGCACAAGAACACAATGTGATAGCATTGCACAATTCAGATTTCCAAAGATGCTCATCAAGTGAAAGCTACAGAGGAGAAAATATGTCAATCCAAGTAATAGCACCCAGCAGCACTCAGAATAACTATTAACTCCTATGGCTGAAAGGGGGAAAAGATCAGGTTACCAGTTATAACGTCGAAGTAATATACAGGCAGCTTCTCTTGATATGGAGAGAAGAGTAGAAATTGTCGTCATATCCTCCTCCTGTCGCTGACGTATATCTTCTTCTTTCAAGACAGTATAATTTTTCTGCAAATTGCAAAGGCATTGTGTGAATCTAAAATCGACTAGGATTTAATGACAAAGAAAAATCTGAAATCAAAAAGCATTGAATGAACAGTTAAAATGGGAATTCTCACAGAGAGGATCTAAATTAAGAGAAGTCTACTTGTATCGCATCAAAGAGTTGACTAGCAGAGAAAATCAACACTAGCTCAAGAGAAGCCCCTTTGTAGCACATTGAAGTTATCTCTAGCTAAAAACATAGCTGTCCCACAAAACAAGCAAGTAAAGAATACTGACACAGCAACTCACTAATCATTATGATTCGGACAAACTTTTCACTTCTGCTATAACCCTATACATCATATACTAACATCTTTAAAAAGTTTTCACATTGCCCCAGAATACAGTTACATATCAGGACTCTTCAAATTCACAACCCAATCAATCAAGATCATCTCCTTTTCACCACTTGGCGTCTTTCCAGAAAGGTTGGTGACTTTTTCAATCACACCCCCAATTATTCTATCCTTACATAGAAGGGATGCAAAAAGACAACTAAATCAAAATCAAAAGACCCCAATTCCAATGAACCACTCACCTGAATTATACAGCTCTACATACACAACAGTTTCTGAAGCTTACAACTCCAGATAAATACTCACAAACAATAAAACTATTCTGTCCCTATATGCACCTATATCCAATGGATACAAAAAAGGCGCAATCTTTATAGTAAAATTCACTTTAAAATTCACACCCAAATCAAAATCAAATACCCAAATTCCAATGAACCATCCAACTGAACTGTACAACAGTTTCTGAAGGTTACAACTTACAAAAAGTAGAATGAAGCAACCAAATAATACAGGGATGTATATAGAGTATTCACCTCCACCTAATTCAAGATCAATAAATGGTAGAAGTAGTAGTTGAGTACCTGTGTACGACTAATAGCTTGTTCATCAGAATCATCGGTTTCATTACCCATGAAATCATAATCAGCAACATCAGCATCACTATCTGCCGCATCACCGCCATAGCCATCACCGTCACTGTAGAAATCCTCATCTACCGACTCCATATCATTAGCATCGTGCATATCATCTTCTGAATCCATCAAGTAGAGATTATCAATCACCAAAACTACAGCTGAAAATTGTTGCTTGAAACCCTAAAAGTCCAAATAATACGAATTAGCTCAACTTGGAAAAGTAAAATTGGGGCTAAAAAAAAAGGTAGGTTGTTGATTATGATGTGGGCAAAAGGGAACAATAGAAATTGAGTTTATTTATAATGTTTTTCAAAGGGAACAGTTGTAAGTATTGTCCAAAGCAATTTGTGGTTTTAGATTTTAAGAGAGTTTAGGAAGTTTGTTTAGTGATTTTCTAATTGCCATAGAAAAGGGTTTAATATAGCAATTCAAATTAGGATTATTATGGAAGAAAAAAAAATTCCCAAGGTTTAAAAATTGTTATACGTATTAATTTTTTCTAATAGAGCATATATTATAAATTAAAGAAACTATTCGAGATAAGATTTATGTAAAAATTCAAATTATGATTACTGTAGAAGAATAAATTATAAAGTTTAAGTATTTAAATTTTTTTAAGTAAAGCGATAAAGTTTATATATTTTAAATTAGGATTTTATTTTTTATTTCTAGGATTCGGATTCGTTTTTATTTTACGTTTTTTTAGTTTTTTGTCCGTTGATTTCTGTTACTATTCGATGTTTTTTGGATTTTAACTGTCGTGTTGTTTTGTTATCGTAGTTCTATTTAGAATGTTTTATTATATTTTTATTTGTGTTTATTCTTTTTTGTAAATTGTTTTATATTGTTTTTCCTCGAGACAAAAATCTAGTAAAAGTAATTACTCTCTTCATATTTTATTTTGTGAGACGACATTAATATTTTAATATTATATAATACATTTTTTACTATATATAATAGGGAAAAGGGTTAAAAATGCCCTTAACGTATTTTAAATTGTTCAAAAATGCCCTCCTTCCACCTTTTGATTTAAAAATGCCCTCAACGTTTTTTTAAGGTTTAAAATTGCCCTTTTTTAACACCCGTTTGACATGGCAAATGCTGAATCATTAAATTAGACAAATGGCTTCATTTTATTGGTCCACCTATTTTTTTGGGAAAAGGGTTAAAAATGCCCTTAACGTATTTTAAATTGTTCAAAAATGCCCTCCTTCCACCTTTTGATTTAAAAATGCCCTCAACATTTTTTTAAGGTTTAAAATTGCCCTTTTTTAACACCCGTTTGACATGGCAAATGCTGACATGGATTTTCTTTACCCATTTCAAATATATGACCCATTTAGTCTAAAAACCCATTTCAAAAAATTTGACCCGATAGCTGATCATTTTTTGGTCTTCTTTTTTTCATTAGTTCTAGGTCTCTTTCTTTCTTTTCATTCAATTTGTATGTCCTCCATTCTCTAGGTAATTGCGGGGGGGAAAAAATGGAAGAACTAGATCAAGATTTGTCAAGTTGATGTTTTGCACATGGCTGCAAACCTAAAGGCTGACACAACAAAGCCCAACATTAAGCAATCACAACCTCATTAAACACGAACAAAAAATTCAGTTGTAAGATTCTATACCTTCTTAATTCCAATCATGTTCAACCTATCATTAGTTCCGATTGCAAACGACATCCACAACCATGGATCCAAAGAATTTCTTCTCCCCTCCAATGAGCTTTGATGACAGAGTTGTAGCAGCACACTTTGCAAGCAGACTTTTCTTCTCCTCCAAAATTTTTCCCTTTCCAAACTTTTTATGCTAACATCCAATTCTTTTACTTTCTCGACTGCCTACATAATCAATATCAATTAGAAGCGGTTCGATAACTACGAATAAGATTTTGAGGGTGGACACCCTCTTCGACAAAATGGCTTGGCTTCTTTTAAAAATTCTCCTGCAAGTGTAGTGATTCCATTTGCCAACTTGGTGTGAAGGACAACAAGACACAAAGAAGGTTAATGTGAAAATGGGTTTGTGGGTGGGTTTGAGTTTTTGTAGCATAGATGGGTCGGGTCGTTGGGATGGATTTTTTTTTAAAAATAGGTGGACCAATAAAATGAAGCCATTTGTCTAATTTAATGACTCAGCATTTGCCATGTCAAACGGGTGTTAAAAAAGGGCAATTTTAAACCTTAAAAAAACGTTGAGGGCATTTTTAAATCAAAAGGTGGAAGGAGGGCATTTTTGAACAATTTAAAATACGTTAAGGGCATTTTTAACCCTTTTCCCAAAAAAAATAGGTGGACCAATAAAATGAAGCCATTTGTCTAATTTAATGACTCAGCATTTGCCATGTCAAACGGGTGTTAAAAAGGGCAATTTTAAACCTTAAAAAAACGTTGATGGCATTTTTAAATCAAAAGGTGAAAGGAGGGCATTTTTGAACAATTTAAAATACGTTAAGGGCATTTTTAACCTTTTTCCTTATATAATAAGAGGGAATCCTAGAGGAACTTAGGGTCAAGTTTCCGTATTTACAAAAAAGGGGAACTAAATTTCTTTTATTAAATAATTGGAGACTATTGACCTGGGTTCACCTACTTTTATAAACTTCTCTTTCATTATATTTTAATATTTCCTTTTTTTATTCCTCTTCCATTATATTGTAATATTTTTCTTTTTAATTTCTCTTTCATTTCATTTTAATATTTTTCTTTTTAAATAATACTAAAAAATAAGTTTAAAATATTACAAATTCGATCAACTCTCGAAATTTTATGTTACCTGTATAATTAGGACAAAAAGAATAATTTATTCCAAGGATCGAGGTGCGATCCATAACACTATTAACGGCCATCCAAACACTACGGATGGAAACAATACAGCAACCATGCTGGTGTTTTAATTATTTTTATATATACATACATCCTTATGACAAAAATACATATATTATTTGAAAAATTGCATTAAAAATATCATTAATCACAATAATTAATAACTTATAATATTTGAAAAATATATTAATTTTTAAAAATATTATAAATCATAATAATTAATATAGTAATTCAAAAAACTTAAAATTTAACTTGAAAAATACTTTAAAAGTATTATAAATCATAATAAATAATACAATAATTCAAAATACTCAAAATTTAACTTGAAAATTAATTTAAATGTGTTATAAATCATAATATATAATACAGTAATTTAAATTGCTTTAAAAGTATTATAAATTATAATAAATAATACAACAATTTAAATTACTTAAAATTTAACAGACTTAAAAATATTTTTTAAACTATATTAAAATGTTGTTAACTGTTAAAATTTTACATGTGCCACGTAAATTGGACATAGGGAGTCAAACATATTCTTTTAAAATTACGTTAAAAGTATATAAGATATAAATATTGATGTGTTTTACTCCTCTCCTAAGTTGGTTTAGTAATTTTGTGTTTGTCTAAATAAGGGACATGTTGTGTCTTTCTCCTAGTAAAAATAATAAATCTCTCATCTCTTTTCAGCTAGTAAAAATTTACTTCAAATATTATTTTCTCTTTTCGCTGTAAAGAAATTGCCTTGATTTGTTATTAGTCAACTTTTCTATGTATGTTTAATTAAAATTTAAGAAGAAGACATGAATTATTGAATATCATTTTGGTTCAATTTTTAATTTTTGAAATTATATCCGAGTTGATTGTTGAAGGTATTTAATTTCTATAATTATAATTTTCTCGTCATTTTTAAAAAGAAAAAAAAAGTCACTAATTTTACGTACTTATTTATGCACTTTAGATATATATGGATAGAGAGACTTTGGGGACTCGATTGGTTGGAAACAAAATTATTTCATGATTAGTTATTTTATAATTTTGTTATTCCACTTTAAATTTAAGATAAAAATAGCATTACAATTACGAAAAAACTAATCTTAAATAAGTTATTCTACAATTTCATTTCTCAATCAAACATGAGATAAGTTAATCACCTCAAATTCTAATCCTTATACTTTGTACCAAACTACGGTGTAAAATTGAATACCATCAAAATTTATTGAAGTCGAAAGGGATAAGGCACAAGTACTCCCTAGATTTATGATCGAAATACATAGACGCACCTCAACTAATCTAATGTTAATTACCTTCTTTAATTCTTTTAAAAAAATAATAATTTGTACACCTTTTGTTTACGTGTGGCACACCGTGACTACACACAATTGATTCGCATGGGAGATATATGGATACCACATAAGTCAAAAAGGTATATAAATTACAAAATAAAATAATTTTTGGGGATAGTAATACTTTACTTTAATTAAGAGATTTGATGATATTTTTATAGATGTCACCTAATTCACTTATAAACTTTAATATGACTTGATAAATCTATCCTATATTTTTTTTATCGTAAATGTGAATTGTCAATATCTCGACACATATTTATTTATTTATGAAGTTTCACTTATCTAGATTTTACATAATATTTTTTCCTCAATTAAAATTTGATCGAAATTATTCTCCACCAACCCATTTCAAATTATTGTTCGATTCATTATCTGCACAATCGCAGAATTATGAAGAATATATTTATCCTTTTTGGTATTTATGCATATAGGTGACATGTCGGAGTTAATGGGGCGATAGAATATTTGATTTGGTCACTAAAAATTGCGAGAATGGAATACTTACATCAAAGGGCTTTATAATTGCTAAAGTTTTTGTGGGCAAGCTTCAAGGACTTGTACCAATCGGAAGCTTATCTTTTACTTCAATAGCAAATATCAGGTCTTTCACAATTTTTTTTTTCAATATTATAATCATTTCTTTTTTCATAAAAATAAATAAATTAGGAGTTATATAAGTTCGATCTCGATTGTTTTTAATAACTACGTCAATTAATCTAAGTTTTTGAGTAACACCAGTAGATCTTCAACAAGATGACACGGTACAAATGTTGCGCTCTAGACGATGAACGTCCAATAGCCGAAAACATTATTTATACACATTTCCTTTTCAACTCTTCGAATATAATAAGAGGCGAGTTGAATTTTATCGTGATCATTTTTTTTTTTTTAAATAAACGTATCACCACATTAAAATAAGGACAATAAAGTAAAGATAAGAGAAAATGTAACATACTCTAGTCTCAAGTACTAAAAAACGTAATTGTTTGATGAATAGATGATTTTTTAGATCGACTTTTCAAAATAAAAAATAATTGACTTTCTCCGAAATTTATAATATAATTGGTAACAATGGGGCTCAAACCTTAATAGAACAGTATCCATTTGATCTAACTTTTAAAATAAGCTTATTTTGATGACTAACTTTTAAAATAAGCTTATTTTGATATAAAAAAATTGAAAAGTAATTTTTTATTTAAAAAGAATCGATATGTGCTGATCAATGAGTTTTTTAAAACAATTTTGAACAATAATTAGTATTTGATCACATCTTAAAAAATTATTTTAAAATGTATTTTTCTTAAAAATATTTTTCATAAAGGCATTTTTAGATAAAAACTATTTTTAGTCTTGAAAGATAAACTTTTGCTATTTCCTAAAAATAGTTATTTGTTTCTAAAAATTTAGCCAAAACAACATAATAGTTAATGTTTATAAATAAAGCACTTTTAGAGAAAAATCAAGCTTTCGGTCGGACATGCTATAAAAATCTATTTAAATTAACTTCTTTATTTTCTTTTAATCAAAAATTAAAATTATATTTCATTTAAATAAAAAAAACTTTTAAACGTTATAATATTAAATCATACAAAATAAAAATAAAAATTAAAGAATGTATTAAATTACATTAAAATAAATAGGATAATTAACAAAGGAGTTTTTCGGTTAATTTAAAGTTAGGTGCTGCACAAATACGCTAAAACCCTAGCCTCCACATCCATTTCTCTTTCAGCTCCAAACTCTCCCTCTGTTTTTTCAGTTACACTTGCATCAGAAAATTGTCGGCTGCTCCGGTCGCCGCCGTCAACAATGGGGAAATCGGAAAAAAAGCCAGCCTCTCAGCCCCAGAAAGCGGAGAAGAAGCCAGCTGCTCAGTCACAGAAGAATTCTGCAGCCGATGATGACATGGATCCAACGGTGACTCCCTTTTCCCTTTTCTATTTCTTGTTAAAAATTTTTTGTGTAATTAATCTATCATGTGTAAGTGTTAGATTGATAAAGAGCTGGGATAAAACTCGAAAGGTTTTGGGATATTTTTTCAGGTATAAATGGGAAGGACCTTTTTCCTGTGTAGATATGTTTTTTTTTTGGGTGTAGTTAATTTGGTTTAGGCTAGTTTGTATACTTTACCGTATGAATATTCGGGGCATTAAGGCAAAGGCTTCAATTGCTTAACCCTATAGCTGCCAAATTTTTTTTCTCTGGTCGTGTTCCTCTCTCTCGTCTTCTCGTCGGAGTAATGGGGAAAGTCAGAAAGCATTCTGTAGCAGACAACAAAATGAATCCAAGTGACTATAACTCTCTGTATTTCTTCATTTAGTGTAATTTAAGATTTTCTGAGGTGTAATTTACAAGAATGATAAGGGAAAGCAACACTTTCTGCTGATGTTTTCCAGTATAAATAGTTGTCAGTTATGTTTAAGTTTTAGATTGATCCACAGATAGCGAATTGGCATAAAAGTTAACTTTTGTGACTGGTTTGTCTGGATTGCAGCAATACTTTGAAAATAGGCTGAAAGCACTTGCAGCTGAGAAGGAAAATGGGCAGAACCCTTACCCACACAAATTCCAAGGGGAAAACCATTTGTCTATCCCTAATTTTGTCAATAAATACGGAGTTTTAGAGAGTGGAGTTCATTCCGAAGATGAAGTGTCCTTGACTGGTAAGTTTTGCAGCATTTTGAGCTTATTTTCTTGATCAATTTATTTTTTGCATTTTTTGTTTATAAAAACAAATTTGCATCAATGATTGTTTTTTTCTGTAGGAAGGATAATGAACAAACGTGCCTCTTCTGCAAAGCTGCTTTTCTATGATTTACATGGTGAAGGTGCCAAAGTTCAAGTCATGACAAGTGCAAGGTGGTTCTATTTCTCTTTATCATTTTGTTGTTTGTGAGAAATAGCATTTTCTTTTCACTGAGAAGTATTATGTCCTTATATGTTTGCAGAGATTCTGTGTTGAGTGAAGAAGACTTCATTAAATTTCATTCTGGTGTGAAACGTGGCGATATTGTCGGAATTACTGGATGTCCAGGTGTGGGATTCTTATTTCCTGTTAGTTTAGTGACAGATGTTATCTGTGGTAGTGTTGGTTTTGGCGGTGTACAAACAAGTTCTATAAGAAGAGAAATGTTACTCACTCACTCCATCACGTACTTAAAGACCATTAATTAATGCAGCGGAAAGGAACACAACGTGTATGTATTTTATTGGATTGGTGTACTGCAGCAGATTGAATGGTTAAGATTTGCATGTGAAGTTATGGTCATATTTGATACCATAACAGCTATTCAGCTATCCAAATGAAAGATTTGATGATTCATGTCTTTACTGGCAGTTAATTGCATTTACCCGACATTTTCTCTTCACACCACTTACTGCATGGATTCTAATTTATTCGTATTTAAGTTGATCATTTCTTGATCCTCGACTCTGAAGCTTTGATTTGAATTCAAATATAATTAATAATCTTTTTTCCTAACCACATAATTTTTTTGAAAGAGGAGGTTGATAACCTGTTAGAGACTGGATACAGTTAATTGTCTTTTTATATTTGATTTTCAAAAAATAAAATCTGGAGAATTATTTGACAAAGCAGAAAGTTTTTGAAAAAAAAGGACAACAAATAGAGCAGTGACATAATATTTTTATAGAAAATACAAAACTTTCAAGCTTTCATATAAGGGAGAGGAATGATAAAATGCCGTGAATTAGTAAAAATGGAGGTCGAAAGAATGGATGCATGCATTTGCAAGGAGAAAAGAAAACACGGGGTTTAGTTGGCAGGTGCATGAGAGAAAATACACTTATCCCATTACATTTATTAGACCATGATTACCAGAGCTGACCTTTGTCAAGCTGTCTCCTAAAGGGGCGGTGGTATTCATGTTGAATATAAATTATAAAACATGTTCTTTGTTTGCGTGCATTTTTGGCTTCTGGGTTTTGCCATAGTCTCTTACATCAAGTATTGTCTGCTCTGCAATTGCCAGGGTGAATATCTTTATTTAAATGTAGTTTATGCAAGATCTCATGAGATGATAATAATGGAGTTTTGGTTTGGTAACATATTTCTAATTCTTCCTACCTCATTCATCAGGTAAGAGTAAAAGGGGAGAGCTGAGTATTTTTCCCAAATCATTCGTAGTGTTATCTCACTGTCTTCATATGATGCCACGACAGAAAGGTGCCCAGACAGAAACAACTAAGGTTAGTGAATTTCGTTTTGCATTATGTCTAATACCAGTCTCAGTTTGATTGAACTATATCTAATTGTGCTGCAGAATCCTGAAGCATGGGTCCCCGGAAGTGGCCGCAATCCAGATTCATATGTGTTAAAGGATCAGGTATCTTATGCCTCTCAATTTTTTCAGATTCCTTTTTTCTTTCAAGTGCCTTACTTTCATCCTATTTCCTTTAAAAGATTTTATGCCTCTGATGTGATCTTGTGGTTCATTTGTTCTCTGTCCAGGAAACACGATATAGACAGCGTTATTTGGATTTGATGCTGAACTTAGAGGTCCGCCACATATTTAAGACCCGTGCAAAGATCATAACTTTTATTAGAAGCTTTCTTGATAACCGTGACTTCCTAGAGGTTGGTGTTAATAAAGCTGTTTTACTTTGCCTTTGTTTAGTTGAGATTATGATTTTAGATTGAATAGAACTAGTAAAATATATAATTGTATTTGTAACAGGTAGAGACCCCCATGATGAACATGATTGCTGGTGGGGCAGCTGCACGTCCATTTGTGACCCACCACAATGATTTGAATATGAGGCTTTTCATGCGTATTGCTCCTGAACTCTATCTTAAAGAGCTGGTTGTTGGTGGCTTGGATCGTGTCTATGAGATTGGGAAACAATTTAGAAACGAGGGAATTGACTTGACGCACAATCCTGAATTCACCACTTGTGAGTTTTATATGGCATATGCAGATTACAATGACTTGATGGAGCTAACTGAAAATATGCTAAGTGGTAAGTAACCAAAAGATTTGGATCCAAATGTTGTGGGGGAAGCTTATGTATATTTAATCTTTTCATGATCTTATTCTTTTATTTTATATCTTACTGACTATAAATGAACAGGGATGGTGAAGGAACTTACAGGTGGCTATATAATCAAGTATCATGCGAAAGGGTTGGAGAATGACCCAATTGAAATCGATTTCACTCCTCCCTTTAGGTTTGGGAGCTTTTCTGGTTTGTCTTGTTTTGGTTTAGTTTACCAGGCACTAAGATACTTATGCGTTGCTTCTGCAGACGGATTGATATGGTAGAGGAATTGGAGAAGATTGCAAACTTGAATATACCCAAGGATCTTTCAAGTGATGAAACCAACAAATATCTCATAGATGCTTGTGCAAAGTTTGAGATCAGATGTCCTCCACCTCTAACAACAACTAGATTACTTGATAAAGTAAATTTTCTTTCAGATATCTTCCCGATAGCCAATTTTTACATATGCGATCTAGAAACTCGCTTTTCCTGCTGGTCCCCTTTTCTTTTGTAATGTTGCACACTACTTCTCTCTAGTGATATTCAATGTTTGAGAATTTTTTTCAGTTTCTGGGCTTTGTGTTCTTCTGTTCTCTCCACGAGCAGTACTACATGAGGCAGCAAAAAGGCTACTGTAAAGAGGGGGGGGGGGGAATAGAGGCAAATGTGAGAAAATAAAGAGGAAAGAAATAGAGATGAATAGGGTTGCTAGCGTTTTAGAGCTTTTTTAGTGTGAAATCTGTAGTTTGTGTGGCATTTGACCTGTAATATGTGTTATTGGCAATAAATGTCATCGTTGATTGTTAAATTGGTTTAGAATCAATTGCTGTATGTCTGCTTTTCGGCATGTAACATTATAAATTGTTTAATGTTTGGTCCCATTTCTGCATTTATTGGTGATACCTCTTCAAAAAACATGCATTAACAGGAGTCGAGTGTTCTCATTCCTTTGGTGCTATTGGTAACAGTTTTTTGCCTAAGCAGCTTTATGACGTCTGTACTAAGTCTCCCTTCATTTTCTGTGAATTTAGCTTGTGGGCCACTTTCTGGAGGAGACATGCGTTAACCCTACTTTCATTATCAACCATCCAGAGATAATGAGTCCTTTGGCAAAGTGGCACAGATCGAAACCAGGCCTGACAGAACGTTTTGAACTGTTTATAAACAAACATGAAGTATGCATTCTTTCAAGTCTTTCAAAGTTCAAGCTGTATTTTACCATCCCAATACATGTTGTAATGTGCTTCTTCTCTGTTAAATAACTTGACAGCTCTGTAATGCATACACCGAGTTGAATGACCCTGTTGTCCAACGCCAGCGCTTTGCTGATCAACTCAAGGTATTTTTGGGAAGGGTGCAACTTGACTTGGTGGTTGTTCGTGTTCATCTTGTTGCATCATTTCAATTATGAGCAACTACTTATTTAGGCATAATTAATGTCAATTCAGGACCGACAATCAGGTGATGATGAAGCTATGGCACTGGATGAGAACTTTTGCACCGCTCTTGAATATGGATTACCTCCTACTGGTGGTTGGGGATTGGGTATTGACCGACTTGCAATGTTGTTGACAGATTCACAAAACATCAAGGTTTGTGCCTTCACTTATTTACTTGTTAGAAAGAAATGACCACTTAGCTCCAATTTCAGAATGTTGGAGTATCCCACATTGGCCGAGGGAATGGGCTGTTGTCTTCCTGATACCTACATTATCTTCATCAATCTTCACCTCATTAGATAGCTTTTGAGGTTAATTTAGGCATTTTCTTAGCATGGTATTAGAGCCAGAGCAAAACTAATCCATGTTCTTGGTTTATCCAATGTTGGGCAATCATGTTTTATTGTCCGTGTTCCAGATGTTCAACTCCTAGGCATGTGGGTTAGTTACCATATCTTACATTTTTTAAAATGGATTGTCTAGTTATACAATTTTAGCAATTCTCACCTCATGATCTAGCTTTGGGGTTTTTTGGTAACTCAAGGTTCTTTTATTTTAACTATGATGAAATGACCATTCATTTCTATCAATGCCTCTGGTGTTCTGTTTCACATCCATTTCTAGATGATGGATAGAAGAGGGCGTTCATAGAAGAACCCACAAAGGCTGATCTTATACAAACTTAGTGTTGTCTCAGCATTTCCAACTCTCATTTCATGTCACTTCCTTTATGAGAAAGCTAGTGTTTCGTATTATTTGAGTTAGATACTGAAATCTATTTTTCTTTCCCTTGTTATAATTTTTTCTACAGGAAGTTCTTCTCTTTCCAGCCATGAAGCCACAGGATGAGCCAACTTCCAAGGAAAGGTAAAGATTTACTCCTTTCTTTTGTGAGTGATATATGCCGCTATTAGTGTTTGCTGTCAGATGGTTAGGATTAAGGTTTGTCTTGGATTATGCTGACAGCCAGCTGACTGATTTAGCTGTCCCTAAAAAGGGGGAAAAACTAGCAAACTGATTGATCTTCAAATCAATATCTAGTCTTTGTGGGTAGAGTTTGTACTTGGAACTCAAGGGTGTAGCCTAGTGGAAATTTGAAGTGGGTTAACAACCATGTGGGCTCAACTTCAATTCCCAGAGGAGACGAAAAACACTAGGTGTTTTTTTCATCTATCTGGATCTTGATGGATAGAGTTACTACTTGGTACTTGTGCAATGGGAGAACGACGACTGAGACTCGTGTCAGAAGAGCTTGGAGATAGCAGGTAATTAGTTGTGGTGCGGGCACACTGGCTGGGCACCACAGTTGTAAGCGCACACTGGCTGGGCACCACAGTTACAGAGTATTTGTACTTGTACTGATGGAAGGATGTATGTCCTCGGTGGAATAGTCGATGAGCATGAAAGCTGCCCTAGACACCACTATCATAAAATAGTAAATAATATCCATAATACTAAATATTGACTAAGCAGTGGTCTATTTTTGAGAAATATTTTTGAAAACAGTTTACTATGTTCTTCGGTGGGGTAAGGTTTCTGCTTAGCTGTAGGAAACACATATAGTTGCTTGTAAATATAATTTATGATGTTATGTTTTACCTTAAGATGTAGCTGCCAGTGAAACCTATGTTTAAAATTCTCATACATATTTTTTTAAATTTTATTTTGTGAATTTGAATCCTTATTTAGTGGAATAATATTGAAAACCAATAAAGAGGAACAAGTGATGCTGCTTTGCTAGCTGAATTGTGAGAAGTAGCACATGTTTTAAAAGAAGCTTGAGGATATTTCTTAAAAGAGTGGGTTACATGATTTGCATTGTTAACTGGGAAGGGATTAGTGGAAATTTGTACGTCTTTTACATGGAATAAATTGGACAATGCCCAGAATTGTTGTTGGGTGTTTGCTTGGCCTGGAGTGAGAGCTGTATAAGAAAAGCCTATAAAAATCCCAAGGGCCCTTGCCCCGTGGTGCACAGTTCAAAGTACCCGTTTCTTCTTTGCACCACGATTCAAGCTACAAAATCCTTTATTTCCTTATATAATAATGGATGATTGGGAAAGAACAAAATAGGTAGTGTTTTGCAGGGGTTGCTTTTTCAAGACATAGTCTAAGTTAACTTGCTGTTACCTTGGTATTCTTGGTGGAAAGTAGAATATACAGGAACTTAAGACGGATTTCACAGGTTTTTTAACGTCTGTTGCACCTGTGGAAAAGGATATTGTGTTGTCATTCTATGGTCTAAAGGCAGATACTGCAAAAATGAGAGCTTCTAGACAGCTTTCATGTGCTTTTCCATTCAATCTATTTTAGAAAAAACATCACACTTATTCATTGAGCTCTCTTTTCTGCATCCAGCAATAAAAAACCTCAGGAGGAATCTGCCAAGCCTCAGGATGGACAAGCCAAACCTCAGGATGAACTTACAATGAAAGGTAGATAAATCTGGTAGATATGCCTGACTTCTTATTTTCTTCTACTGTCGGAGCATTTTCATTTTTGCCTCGGCTTGTAAACAAAGCCTAGTTCTATTGATGTTCGTCTTTGGGGTAGAATTGTCTCTTACTTGTTTGTACATTGCAACAGATGTGGAAAAGCAGATTTCCGACATCAAAATGAACTGAATCAGATCATAGATATATTGGACGCTGAGTTCCTGCTGCTCCTGGAGTACCATTTTGTTATACCTTTTTTTTCCTTTTACTATTTAATTAATGGTAATTGTCTATTGTTATGGCAAATGCTATCTTTAATTTGTTAGTATCAGAAACTTTACTCGTATACTTATGAATCTGGTTGTAGCAGTCAAATACTTTTAGATGTATTCATTTATGCTCTCTATTCCTTCATGTCTTCTTTTATACCAAGGTTTGGTTGTAGCATAATTTCAACTGTGCATCTATATGCACTTCTCAGTGACATTGGCAAGGTCACCCACAAGTCACCACGGTGTTCTCTCCGTCTTATATTAGATGTCTATTTTCTCTTTTTACACAACTTTTAACCGATTGCAAATTAGATGGGTAATTTTACTAATTTATCTTTTATCCACTCCTAAAAAAAAGAAACCTCTTCGAGCTTATACGCTTGTTTAGCTTTCAAAAAACAATAAATGTGGGGGTAAAAATGGGAGATTATTATTTAATTTTGTCTTGGTTTGGTAGATTGGTTAAAATTTGAGACAACCATTTACAGTTGGGCACACAATTAATATGAGACGAAGCAAGTATTTATCTTTGTTTTCGTTGTATTATGATTTTAATCAAAAAAATTGCATGTTTATGTTTTAACATAGCTTTTATAGGTGGTTTAGTTATTTCCACAATTTCAGACTAATTCCAATAAAGTTGTTACAAACCTTGGGAACAACTTTAGACAACTTAGTCTAAAGTTTGGTCAAATTTGTTTTCTTCTGTAAGTGGTGCAGTTTCCTCAGAGCAACATATTAGCCTATTGGTCTGCAGTTTGTGCAACTTTAATATTTTGTAGCATACATAGGGAAGTGCTAGTAAGAGTGATAATTCTACTTCCTGCTCAAATACATATACAAAGGCACTATCATCATTCAAGTGGAAGCAATTATACATCAAAAGCACAAAGTTTGAGAATAAATAGGGAAATCAAACTTCTATTAGTATTGTCTTAATTAGAAACAGCATACATAGTACCCAAGGTCATTTCACACACCAACTTCACATTACATATACATAGAACATGGCTAATACCAGAAAGCAATAAATACACAAGGTTCAATTCACAGAGGAACAGACCAAATTCATCAAATACATTGAACATGGTTTTGCCTTATTTAGTGATATTTCACAAGGGCAGCTAGAGATGGAAATTCATGAAATAATAACATGCGATAAACACCAGAGCTGGGCCGTGAAAACCCTAGGCGGGAACCATGGTACTGTGGGTGTTGAGACCATCAATCTCCTCCATGGGCTGTGGAGATGTGACATCTAGATCCTCAGGAGAACCATCATTGGCGTCCTCATTCTCTTCGACACTGAGACTAATGGCTTCAAAGATGAGAGCAGTCACTTCTTGGAACCTTGCTTCAGAGAGTGAGACCTCGGCGAGAAGCCTCCATGCATTTGCCTCAGTTGCACCCTCATAATCCTCCTTCCTCTTCAAGACCATGTGTCCACTAATCTCCCAAACAGCAGGATTGACTTGGGTGTCGAGGAGTTCAGCGCTGACCTCACCAAGAGCTTGTTTCTCTGCATAGCACTGTTCCAATCCACCAAAATACATATAAGTTAGAATAGTGATCGATTGTTGGGAATTGTTAATGATTAAGGAATCCAAAATAGTTGTAAAAATGTGGTTCAAAGAGTCATACCTGTGGGAGAAGGAATATCCTTTTTCCCGAATCGGAGATTAGGACATTGTAAGGGATGTTGTTCTCTTGCAGACAAATGCAAGAATCTGAGACAACATTGGCCAAATCCTCCAAAGTATTTCCACCCTCATAGACAAGACCTCGAACTGGGTAATTCAGCATCTCCGATATCTTCACTCCAGCATCAGTGACAGTTATCTTCTGAGTTGGGGCCTTCTCAATGGGGAATTGCACAGCCAAGAAATAAGCCTGAAGAGATCAACAGCAATGAGATTTGAGTTCCTTCTTCATTATGAAAGCTCTCAACCATGTCAATTATGGGAAGTGTTGTAGACTCTACCTGGAAGTGAAGATGGTTGATGGTGGCAAATGCACCCAAGCTGTTGTAACCCAATCGGAAGTATGGGTTTGCTGCTTCGGCAGCCATGTGCAGTGCAAGCAGGAAGCTGTCCCTGTCGATCCTCTGGGGAAGGCATTCAAGGACCTTAGGGATCAAAAGCACGTGTCCGTACTCAATGGGACTGACCTGTTGCATTTGAAAACCAATATACTCATTAATCACTGTTTTTACTTACCAAAAAAGGTTCCAGTATATGTGCAAAACTAAATTAGAACATACATTGATGGCAACGACACTTGGAGATTTTTCAGGATCAATGGGCGCATCTGGGTAGAGCTGGACTTCATCTTCCTCACTTGCTTCAAACTGAAAGAGCAACTCTTCCTGTCCAACCTTAGTGAAGTTGAACTTGCTTCCATCAAAAGGCTGCAGCACCTTATCAACTCGAAACTCAGTTGGCCTCTTCTTGAGGTGCCTTCCCTCATTCAGTTGAGCAACGAAACCATATTCTCCAGGAATCACCTATAACCATTTATTTCAAATTAAATTGCTGATTCACAAATAAAGTATCTTTTCTTCACATCAGTCAGAATTGGTAAGCCTCCAAACCAACAACTTGAAAAGCAAGAGCTGAGCAATATCACAACACTCATTTCAAATTTTCCACACACCGACAAAAAACGCTAGTTCAATCAATTTACTATGCTATAATAAGACATAAATGACTACATCTTCCTCAACCTTAGTCTATAAAGGTAAGAATTGGTTCAACACTTTATATCACTTGCAGCTCATAAGCAATAACCATGTTAACCTCCAAAAAACATTACCCTAATTTCCAGAATTACATGACCTTCTACCATACAAAAAATTCCCAATTCACTTACTGTTATTATAATACTTCCCTCCATCTATGTTCACTCGTCTACTATACTAAAAACAATATGTCCACTTTTACTTGTCCAGTTTGGCAAATCAAGAGATAATATTCCACTTTGTTATACCTATTTACTTTTTAAGTACTTTGTAAGGGATGTGCCGAGTCAAACATAGACGGAGAGATTATTATCTTTTGCACTAATAGTCCCCTGGATAGATTTTTGTCAAGCCAGCATTTCTAAACCAAGTCTATCTAACTGGTAATAACTAAAGCAGAGCGTGTAGGCATCAAATACAGAAAGCACAAGAGAGAAGAAAAAAATACCTTGGTTTCGCAAGCGGTGACATCATAGCGAAAGAGTCCTTTCTGCTGACGATCCTCCCACTGCACATCAAAATTGACCAAAAAAGTGAATAATCAAATCAAAGCATCTCAAATTTGGCAATTTAAAATAGCAAAACAGTAACCAAATAAAGAAGCTTCGCACTTACTTCCCCAAGAACAAGGGATTCCAGAAAGTCGATCGGAGATTCCTTTGTCTCATCGGCAGCAACAGACTTGCCGTAGCTCAAATTTTTAAAACCATACAGTGGCAGCTTTGAGCCTGCAACAGTACAAACACATAACAACAAAATCAATATTCTGCTAAATCAGCTTTAATTGAACAAAAAATTGGGAAAAGGGAGTATACAGTACCTGGAAGGCAGCAATTCCTGAGGCAATTCCGGCCACAACCAGCACCACGAGCACCAATTTCATCAGCCTCATCCTTTTGAAAGTTAGAAACAAGCGTAGGAACCCTCTTAATTTTGAGCATCATCTTTACTTCTTTTTGTGTGTTTTCTTCGAATAATCAATAGAATACTAGATACAACTGTACGTAATAAGCTAGAGATCTAGAGTAAGTATAACTATATCTAATAGGAAAAGGAGAGGAAAGAACCGCCGCCGGCAAGGAAGAGGAGGTCGGAAGGACTACCACCTTCAGAGGGTAAAGCGCCACGTCCACCGTGCGGCGCAGGGTTAGTAGCTGTTACACAACCCTTACGACGTACTGCTGGAACATGTAAAAGTGGTCGGCGGTTTACTTTGTGTATAGCCGTGATGTCTACAACTTGTTAAACTGGGCTTTACCCTCAAAACTGCAAATACAATAACCCCTTCTTCCTCTTAAACCCAACACTAAAATTCCAAGATTCTTCTAATGGGGTCTCTGTTTTTGTTGATAGATTGCTACTATGGAAGAAAAAAAAAGAAATTTTGTTGTAGTTGTTGATGATAAGGGAGAAAGAGCAGAGAGATGTGGGTATTTATATAGAAAATTGTAAAAGGGATAATGGAGGATTGGAAAATTGTGGCTGTGGGTTCGCCAATGGGGTAGAGTAAGATAATGGCGCTTTGCTACTGTATGTGAACCGATACAAATGGAGTCTGTGGAAGATGTGAAACGGGGCTAGAAGGCCGATTGTCCGTAATAATATATTGAACAAATAAAGATAGTATATAATTTTATAAGTGAAATTTGGAAAGTAAATGTTACTTTTGGATATGATAGTTTTTAGATATAATTTAAAATAAGCGTAAGTCCCTATAATTTGTTTTTCAAGTGAGTATTTTATGCGTATCAATAAATTTTTCATTGTATAATAATTGCAATTACAAGAGATAATATAAATTATATTATTTGTTAGGTTCGATTCAAGATAATATAAATTGCATTATGTGATATGCTCGATTTAAAAAATATTAGAGGAATTAAAATAACTTCCTAAGACAATTAATATTATGAGTAACATGAAACAAAATTAATTCATTTTATCTTAATTAAAATAATAAATATTTTGAGATAATTTTAGTGAAATTGAAATAATATGAGAACAAGAGTAATATCATGTATTATTTTCTTCGTCTTTTTGTAATTTTCATTTATTTTTAAAGTCAAACAGTAAAATTTTAATCAATATTTTATGAAATACTTTTTTTATCATATTAATATATAAAGAATTATAATTTATAATTCTTTCGTGTATTGTATTTTAATATTTAAATTTTTAATTTAAAATATTAAATTAATATAATATAATTTATTATTAAAAATTAATCAAATTAACTTTAAATAACAACTAAAAAATAACTAAAGAAATAGCATATTAGTTTTTTAATAAGATGGTGTCCGTCAAAATTGAATGTTGATAAACAAAAATATCCTTATACGGTTGGTTCACTTTAAAATATATCCAGAAATTATAAAAATAACATAGGATGACACATGTATTTAAAGGTTTTAATCTTTACATCTTCCAATACCAACTTTCACAATTTTCATTGTACTTCTACTTTTTTATAGATTTTTATGTGATCTTTAGTTTTTTACATGTAATTTTCGAGCTATAAATACAAATATTATATAGTACTTCAAAATGGTTACCCCTTATATATCAAGAATATTTTTAAAAAAATAATTTTTTTTGTTTCTCATTCGATATTTAATGTCTACATTAGAGTTTTAATTAAGTTTAAATCGCGCACTGCAATATTTATTCAAAGATGACTCTCCCAACAGAAATTTTTTCGGGCTCGAACCCAAGACTCTTTCACCAGTGAACCATAACGCGTGAATATACATATACATATAAATACGCCTATACAAAGAATTTTACGTATAACGTATTAAACTTTTAAAATACTTTCCTTATATAGTACACTACAATTTCCCATTATTTCAAGTGGTTGTGGTTTGTTAATGGGTAGAAGTTGAAGAACTAGTGGTCCTCTCTATGCCAATGTATTTGGTCCCAAATTTGGTGATATTCAAAACGACGACATTATATTATTTTGTGCGGTCCTTGTTTTCTTTTTAATACTTACTTTTTAATAAATTTTGATAATGATCGCGAGTTATTTTCTATTCTGATTTTTCTTCTAATTTGAGTGGCTTAAAATTAATAGTTTGATTTTTCTTTTGTTATGGGTGGTTCGAGCTAAATGGCGCACAACTTATTATTCTAATAAATAGACATCAAGGTTGCATGTAGGACTTTGACTGTACGTGGATGTCAATATTTATTATATCAAAATTGAATTTTCATTTATTTTAAGGCCCTCAAAAAATATTATAATTTGTTATCTTATATATATATATATATAAATATAACCCAAATACTTAGTATAAAAGATAAGAGAAAATTACGCGGTTAAGTAAATTTATATTTTTTAACTACTTATTATAGCTATAGTTTGCTATCATTGCCACTCACAACTAATATTATACATTAATATGTGAGTTGACTTTGAGTTTGTATAATTAACCGAATTTGTATATGTATAAATTACCAAAATATACAAATACATATGTATAATATACAATTATCTAATCAATATGCATATACAATTCACATCTCTCTCACTCTATGCCCTCTCTCGCTCGCCTCTCTCCTCCCTCTCCCAACCTCGCTCGCCTCTCTTCTCTCTCCCAATCTCGCTTGTTTTTTATACAAATGCATATGTATCATATACCATTATCTAACCAATATACATATACAATTCACCTTTGTCCCACTCTCTGCCCTCTTTCGCTCTCCTCCTTCTCCCGATCTCGCTCACTCTCTCCTCTCTCTCCCAATCTCGCTTGTCATATATACAAATACATATGTATAATATAAAGATGACCGGTACAACCCGCGTGCTTGCCTAACCAATATACATATACAATTCACATCTCTCCCACTTTTTGCCCCCTCTCTCGCTTCTCTCCTCTCTATCACAGTCCCGATCACCTCTCTCCTCCCTATAACATGTAACTACGAATTTTAATTATCAAACTATAGCTATAGAGAGTAACTAGGCTATTTTTATAGCTATATGCGGAAGTTCCTCGTATAAATAAAGGATATTGTTAAATTGTTTTTATATGTTTATTGTTTTGCTCCTTCCAAAATGACCCAAAAGGACCCGGAGGGTCAAGCTCGGTGTATGAACGTCCGTACGATGATATATGTCCATTCGGTCACCATGATTTAGAACCATATATTTTTTATTTTAAAAAAAATTCATAGATTTTATTTTTGATTTTTTATTTGATGTATGATATTTGTGTTAAAGTTGGATAATTGATATTAGGTAGAACTCCATTTGATGATAGTAGTTCCATGCTTAAGGCTACATCAAAACTTTTTATTAAAGGAGGAATAATTTTATATTTTACGATCCGCAACATACAATTTGGTGATATTGTCATAGATTTATCATGCATTATGGCCCTAAAAGCTAGACTTGTATATTGTTTGTACCTAAAGAATGACAAAATATCTTTGACGATGATGTTCGTGGTAAATAAAAATTATTTTAGTTCGAATATAGGTCATACAACTTTTTTTATTAGTTGTAATTACTATGTTTTATTTATTGGCATATTTTCTTTTATAATTATTTTAATTTGTTACACTTAAATTATTTTTTAAAAAAACAATATCTCTATCTTGATAAGGTAGGAACAAAGTCGGTCTATACTCTATCCTTTTTAAATCTTCATTTATAAAATTTTACGCAATATATTGTTAATGCAGTAGTTTAAACGTGGTTTCAAACAAAAATAATAATAATTTGTAAGATATTAATTAATCATCATTTGAAGTTCGATCACCTTCCTGTATTTAAAAACGAATACCAAAACTTGAAATTTATATATTTTATTGCGATGTCAAATCAATACTATAATAATAATTAGAGAATATTTATAGATATAGCTCTATTTTCTTATATTTCCTATTTCATTTTCAATTCAAAATATTATGAAAGCCACATTAATTAAATACCACTAAGCCACATTTATGAAATACCACCTTAATTAGTACTGAGATTTTTGTTGGATCAAGCTATATATATATAAACATTGACAACAAATGGACATTTAAATAACTGTATTTTTGCAATAAAATGATAATTTTCAAATTTTTTTAACAAAAAAAGATTCATCTGACATTGAAGATAAGGTTTTCACATGAACACGTTAGATGGCCTAATTCCAAACTATATTTAATTTACGTACAATTATTTAATTCTATTTGCAGGGAGTCAAAATTATTGTCTATGATTGTTGCCCTTCACCTACCCCGTGTAATTTCGATGACGATCAAAATAATTATTTAAAATTAAATCGAGTATTTAGGAGTGTTATTTAGTAGTCAATGAAGATAATTAAATTTATTTATTTATTTGAATCTTTATGCATATGTGGAACAAATACTTTAATATATATGAACGAGATACATATAATATAATTGCGATACTGTAATTATAACAATAATTATATATGCTATGCTTAAATATATGTCATCCTAACAACTACTAAGTGTGATTGACGTATTCATGTTTAAAAGTGAAATGATGAGATTAGAACTTATTGTCACATGTAATTACAAATAAATATTTTATTAAATAGGAACTAATTATTGAACTTTCAAGTGATGAAATGTAAACCCATATTCTTGGAAGAATTCATGTATATGCTGAATTTATGAAAAAGTCCACACCAACAACAACAATAATTAATTTAAATATTTTAGCATAATACTTACATTAATTAATTGATAATTAGTTGTAAATAGTGGAAAATGATCTGAAAATGGAATAAATGAAATACTGAGGATAAAACAACAAGAAAAAAGTGTTTTTTTCTTGATATATTAAAATAACAAATAAAAGTGAAAATATGTTTTATATCGTGAACAATTAAAAGTGAACGAAGAAAGCAGTTTTTATATCTGAAAAAAAAAAATACATGACGTTTTGATTCAAAAATTTAACTATGTTAAGAGTGAGTTATATTATATATATATATATATTTTAGAAATTTAGAAAATTAATAATGCACATAGCTTAAGAAAAAAGTGCACAAAGTTTTAAAAGAAACATATAAATATGACATCAACTATCAGGTGTCCTAAACATGGCTTTATTAAATTGTACAAAGAATTGTCGATATTTTACTAATAAAATTAAAATTAGTATCTACTAAATTTAACTTGCTTATAGAAGAGATCTCACAAATAACTTGCTAGTAAATTAGCACGGACATCCTTATTCAAGAAAACAAAATTTTTACTTTTTATCAATAGTTGTTCGTAAATGTCTTTAAATAGTCAGCTTGATAATATGAAACGTTATTGACACATGTAATGTCCTAGCAAATGTCGATTTCAATGCTTAATCATTTATCTCTACGTGTCACTCAAATTGCAAAATATATTAACGTGGTGCCTTGAAATAATTTTTACTCTATTTAAACAATATAGTTTTACAAACATTTTTTATAAAAGAACTACTTTAAATAATATAATTTTTTAACGAAGATATAAAAGTGGTATAATAACTCAGAACTAAATTTTGGGATATAAATTAAATACATGCTTTATGTCTTACGTAATATGCCGTGTCCCAATAAAAGAACTTAATTAATTGCGTTTTCTTTTATGAGAATCCCAAATAATTTCTTGGAAATTTTTGTCTATTAAAATTTTTCTTCCTCAGTAGTATATCACGTGAGAATATAAATATTTATAACAAATTTTGTATATTTGAAAGATAAATAAACTCATGTGGTCATCTAATACGTAACAACATAACATTTATAAATATGTTTCTTTTCACATTAATTAGCAAATTCGACAAAAATAAACAATCTATAGTTGAATAGTATTCAATATGTTATCCTCATTTCGATTTTATACAAAATTTATAAATAAAGAAGATTTGAATTTTGTATCACAAAATTATTTCATTTTGTAATCATAAACATATCATATACTCATATGTGGAATTGTAATTTTTTTTAAGTAATATAAATAATAAATAAAATAAAACGGATAGAAATAAAAGTATTATTTCAACTATGACATTATGGGCCATTTGTACGACATATTTGTAAGAAACATCAAGAATCTTTATTATATATTTTGGAATTTATCGAAAAATAAAGAGCCTAATTGTACAACCACGATATGAAATTTCTTGGATATTGGCTAAATTATTTTAATTTAAAAAAAATCCTATCCAATTCTTGAGAAAATTCCCAAACCAATAAACGACGAAAATATCATGAAAAATTGGAACTTTTCCAATTAATTGGAAATTTCTCAGCCACATATAAAAGTAAAACTATTTACTACTCCAATATATCCAACACAAATGGTCCACTCACCATGTGAACTTCCATACCTTCTGAAAATTTGATAGACTTCGTCGATATTAGTCTATAATTTCATTTAAATTTAATTTTTAATATTAATTTTTTTTACTATAATGATGTTTGAATCAGATTATGCATATATATTTTAAGAAATTGATAAATATAGTAAACGATGTGGTATATGTGGTATGTGACATCATTTTTTCGAGCACCTTAAAATTAATTTTTCATGTGAAATGTTTTGTTTTTTTATAGGGATGCTAGTGTGGAGTAATTCCTTACCATGAGATTAACGATAGAGACGAGTCAAGAAGTTAAGGGACACATGAAAAGGATGTTGTAAAAAAGAGGTGGAAGTGGACATAAAAAAGTAAAATAATGATTTAAGAGCAAATTATTTGTTTCAAAAGGAAAAAAATAAATATGCAAGGAAATTATGTTTTCTCATTTTTTCCTTTAGAATTTTCTCAAATTTGTAATTTTATATCTAATCATCATTAGCATCTCTATCTAACAAGTGGTATAGGCAAATCAACATGAATTGCGATGTAATGATTTCAAATATGCTTCAAACACTTGGTGAATTTTTTAAAAAAAAAGTTGGTATAAGGGAATAAAAAAGAACGAAGTTCACATTACTTACCTAACAATATTTAGTATCTCTGCCTATAACAAGTGGTAGGAAGAAAAAAGAACAAAATCTATGTTACTTTGAAGTTTGAAAAGTCGTTTGGTAGTTAGTTAGAATTATGCAGGTATTGGTAATGTCATCTTAGAACTAGCAATCAAACACAGTATTATTTACATAAAACTTAATATTCTACCTATCTCACTTTCAAATCAGCTAGTAAACCACCCTTTTGCTACCATTACTAGATATTAATCACAATATAAAATTTGAGACTATTACGTTTATGATTTATATATTTCGTGTTTGATTTATGTAAAATTAAAACAAAAATATACTCAATATAATATTATAATTGGGGTCTTGGAACGAGTATAGTGTATGTAAATTTTACCTTTATCGATAAGTTGTTTGTGATAAGCATTTTTAAGAAAAAAAAATTACAGTTGATTGAAAAAGAAATAACAAGAAATGAAGAAATCATGACAAATACTAAATAAAAGCACGGCAAAGCATTCTCAATAAAGGAGCATTAACTACAACAAAATAAAACGAAAATTGAATTACAACAAAAACTAGATAATAGCAGGAATCTAAGAATAATAAACTACATAAGCAATACTAAAACAATAGTAAGGTAGGATAAGTAACACAATGTTCTACTATATATATATATATATATATATATATATATATATATATATATATATATATATATACCAACTTCTATCTTAATTTGTGTCTTCTACAACCACCAATCATGTCCTTAGCAAGTTACAATAATACCGTGTCGTGTCTAATCAGTTCTCCTTAATAATTTTTCGATCTAACTCTAACTTTTCTCAAATCATCTATAGACAATCTTTCACTCCTCTGCACTAAATATTTGTTCATCTCTTCTTCACATATTTTAATCATCTCAGTCTCGCGCTTCCGTATCTTGTTCTCCACTGAGATCACTCCAATCTTAACCTAAATATCTTCATTTTCAATCTCAACTCTCCTAATATGTCCACTAACATCCTCCTTTTCATTATTGTCATCTTCTAAATATATGAAAATACGTTCTTGATTAATCATCACTCAAGTATGTTTGATTAAACTATCGCCTAAATTTGATCTTAATTTTATATAAAATATGAAATTACAATTTTGTTTGGAAATATAAACACATAATATCCTTGTTTTTTTGAATAAAATAGTAGAAACGACTCTTTCAGCATTAATTGACCACGTTTCAACTTAAAAATATTCAAAAAGAAAGCAGAATCTTCTACACATTGATTCTTATACGCACAATGTTATTGGTCTTTTAGGATGACCACGTTTCAACTTTTTCTTTCACGCTTTACAAAAAATAAAAAAATACTATACTCCATTTGTCAGACACACCTTTTTTTTTTTTTTATCGATCTAAAAAAAAATCATTTGACAAATATCCACAAAGAATTTAAGTTTTTCTTTTAAAATTTGTTATTTAAAAAATAATATTAAAATTTTTTCATATTTATTTAATTTCCAAAAGAACTCTCACGTAATGAATGACGGCATTTTCTAAAGAGGCATGTTAGCAACCCTAGATTATATAATTTTACAAGTCACTATCTCGATAACAAAAAGTATTACTAGTTACAAATAATACTTGGACACGTATTTGCTAAATACTTAATTCATATAAAAAAAATATATATACATATAATACACGGAAATTATTTGGATTTTTTTTAGCAATAGCTATAATGTGTTATTTCAGGTTTAATTAGTTATTCCCAATTCATCTTCAATCTATCTCTACCTCTTCTTGGACACATTACTATCAACTTTCCTCGCATCTTCACTAAGGCATTTGTGTTCTTCCTAGTTGCAAGCATGAATCATCTCAGTCTTGCTCGTTTCCCACATCATGTTTCATTACCGGAGGTCACTTTCACTTTACCGCATATATTTATTATTATGTCTCTCCTAGTATGTCACACATCCATCTAAGCATCCTCGTCTCTACTATATTTTTTTTTAAACGTAAAAATTCTCTTATATTTGAGGGCTTCGACATATCATACTTACTCGTCCCAACCTAATTATATCTAGATACAATGTATCTTCCCCTAGGCCCAATGGCCCATCGACAATCATTATTGTCTGTTCTTGCTTAACAACACTCTGTCTAATACAACGTATTTTATTTAATCATTACTTTATAAAACTTACTTTTTAAATTTAGATGATATTTTCCTATCACAAAAAATTATCTAATACAAGCCTCTATTTTATTTATATCGTTCCATTAAATATAGAATAAGGTTGAAGATAATAAATAATGAAAATAACCCATGCATGGGCGAGTGGAACCAAGTAAAAGTGGAAATTGAGTGGTGTTTGAATGAGCAACTCATTGGCCCATTCATTGCCACACAGCCCACAAGCTCATCACTTAGTAGTTCATGAGCCCATCTTCATGTTACTCCCGTATCCTATTTTAATATTGTCATTTAACTTATATTTACTTTAAAATTTTAGTTCCATGTATAAACACGTTGATGCAACTTCAAAAATTATCTGTAAAGTCAATAATAACGAAATTTAACTTTATATATTATGTATATAGTTCTAAATAGTTTAAGTTCAATAATTATTGTGTCGGTTCAACATTTTTTGTTACAATTTTAGTTATATGTGTATGAACTTCACTAAAGTTCAGTCATGTAATACCTAACTTCATACAATAAATTTATAATTAAATGTGCAAAATTTAAAAAAAAAAGAAAGACACAAATTAAATGGCATGATCAATATAGTTTGCCCCGTATTTTTTTTACATTAAACATATCATTTTACCCTATTCAAGCCTTTTGAGTTCATCAATTCAAGCTATTTGAGCCTAATTTTAGAAATGTCATGTTGAAAAAATTCCATAAATATCTAAGCTAATAAACATAATAGGCCTCTTTATCAAGTGTTTTCCTATCTACATCGTCTAGCTATAGTTTTAATGGATATAACCGATTTAAGTTTGTATAATTTGAATTTTCTTAATTGAATATGTTTTATTAAAAAATAATAATAATAAATATATGTATTTTGAAAAAATGACTAAGTTTTGGAAAATCAATTAATCTTATGATTTAAGAAAAATCGACTTTCCAAATTAACAGAGTCGCCACTTGATTTTTTAGTAAAAATCAAGAAAACTTAAAATTGTTTTCAAAAGATTTAAAACAGATAAAAATCAGTTGAAAAGGGTTCGAAGTTCAATGTACATTCCGAGAAGGTGTTAGGCCCTCGGAATGTCCACTAACTCGCGGTTGACCGACGATTTGACTAAATGACTTTGACTTGAATTTTTCCAACTTTTACTAAATAAAGCTCATTTTTCTAAAAAAAATATTTGCTTGCTTACTATTATTATATTCTAATTAATTAATTTAGGGAAAGAAAGAGATCATTTAAAACGAGTAGTGACCTAAAGTGGTTGATAAAATAAAAGCTAAGTGACTCGTACAAAATAAATATTTAAATATTTTATTTTTTATATATATAAAGAAAAATGGCAATCTTGGGAATTTAATTAAATTAAACCATGAAACAAAAAAAAATTAGTTAAAATAATACAAATAAGAGTAAAAAGGGAAGAGAGTATTAAATTTGGCCTTAGGTCCAAATCTTTATAACCTGTCCTAAAACTAAAATGACCCAAAATGAATCTTGACCCATTTGGACCTGTTGGGCTTGCTGGAATTTCCTTTGGGCTTCTGGCCCTATATTCCTTCTTTTCCACACTTAAAATCTGTGTATACACCAAATGTATAAGGATGTATACGATACGTATTTCGACTCGTTTCCGTGTATATTGGGACTTATACTGAATGTACGCTGGCCATTTCAGACTTCTGGCACCTGTGCTGATTTTTGGACCTGCGTATTATACTTTACGAATGTATATCAATGTATATAACCCGTATATCGATCTGTTTTTTGACCTTCCGGAGGGCTGGAAAATTAATTTTCAGCAATCACTTTACTGCTTTCGATCTGTACAACAATTGGAGGGGCTGGCCGACTCAAGGAAGATACGAGGAAGATAAGTCCGTCATGGACTCAAAGAGGATCATGCAAAAAATAATAAAAATAAAAAATAAAAAATCGAACTATACAAATAACATCATAATTTATTCAAAAAAAAAATGAGAAGTAAGAATAAAAATATCACCTTCTCCGGAGCAGCGAACTAGAGACGGTACGAGCAAGGAACTTGTCTTCACCACGCAACTCGGATTCAAACGACGACCGGGAGTTATAGGCAATATTTTCTACTATGAATGTTTAAATATTTTTTTTCTTTAACTCCCTTTTCACCCTTTTCCTTCTTTTTTTTTTATATCAATGAAAAATATATCATTAATAATCAATAATCAATAAGGAATATTGAATATTGAATTGAAAAATGAATTGAAATGAATTTTTGAATTTTTGAATTGAATCATGTCTTTTTTTTTTCTTGAATTCTTGAATTCTTTCCCCTTTTTTTTCAAATCATCCCTTAATGAATTTCCCCCTTTCTTGAATTTTTTTTATTCTTCTATTTTTTCAAATCATGAATGAGAAAGAAGAAGAAAGAGAAGGTACTTATAGGAGATTTTTATGGTAGATTTAGGGGGAAAATGGAATGGATTGGAATAAATTTGAATTCAAAATTCAAAATTCAAATTCAAAAAAACTTTTTTTTTTTAGGGGGGCAAAAGGATTGGATTTTGGGATGAATTTGAATTTCAAAATTTCAAAATTCAAAATTCAAAAATTCAAAATTCAAAATTCAAAAATCAAAATTTCAAAATTCAAAATTCAAAAATTCAAACTTCAAAATTCAAAATTCAAAATTTCAAAATTTCAAAATTCAAACTTCAAAAAATCAAAATTTCAAAATTCAAAATTCAAAATTCAAAAAATTCAAAATTTCAAAATTCAAAATTCAAAATCTCCCAAAAGCGTAGTTGAGAATTAGTGGGCGGAGAAATATGGAATGGGCTGCTAAAAATTGAATTGGATCGTGGCCCAAATATTTCTCAAAGTTAAGTTAAGTTGGAAGTCTAAGATGAATTAAATTTAAGAAATAGCCAAATTGTGTTATATTAATAAATTTGGCTAAACCTTAAATAAGACAAATTAATATTAATTAATCAACGAGCTTCTTAATCTTAACAAAAATAAAATAATTAATTTAATCGTAAACTAGTGATTCAAAATATAACCATGATTTAAACAAAAATAATTTAAAAGACTACTTTACTAAATTTAAAATATTTTTGAGATGGTTTTTTTTGAATATTCATAAAATATACTAATTATATACATAATTATGTAAAATATATATATTATCTAAAAACTATTCAAAATAACGCAAACTTTATATTTTTCTTAAATTATAAAACTAATTATTTTAAATTGTTTGAGAATTTAAGAAGCTCGTGAATTAATTCCTACCGTAGAGGGTCAAAATTGGGTGTCAACAGAATATACAAATTATTTATTATAATTCTTAAAATGATGCGGTAATTTTGATTACAAAAAAGGAAAATGATTTGTTAATTCATGGTTATTGTATCTGATTAGAATTTTTTACCTTAACAAGAAAAATATGACTCGTTATATGTAACAATTATATATGTATATAATTCAATCGAGTTTAAATTTTTTTTTACTTAAAGTATATCAATTTGTATAAATAATATGATGTATAGTCATTTGTATATGTTTATGAATAAATTATATATTATTGCTTTTGTATAAATTGAGTGGTATAAATCAAACAAGTTGTTACATATATCATACTTGTATTTGAAGTATATAAAACATACTTGTATGTGTTAAAATTATGAAATATTATACAAATAAAACATAGTTTAGATTTTATATATATATATTGTATAATTACACAGTATTGGATTGGTAGCTATAGTTTTCAAAATTTGAATTTTCAAAATTGGATGAATGAATTTTTCAAAATCTAAATTATAATTTCGTTAAAAGTTATTTAATGTAAGTGAGATATTTTTGGAGATAGATTAGTGGGTGTGATAAGAGAAAGTGTGTTTCGATTTGTATGAACAATGAAAATAAGAGGATAATGTTTGAAATATATTTAGACTTTGATCGGAATTGTTGTAACGATTCCGAACTTTGAAGAGGACCTTTTACCCTCTTGCACTATTTAATAGTGTATTTTAAAGATACATATGTGCCTACATGGACTTTATAAAAATTGCATTATTATAAATAGTAACGTGTCTACGTGAGCACATATATACCTTTAAAATACATTATTAAATAGTGTAGGGGTAAAAGGTCCTCCATAAAGTTTTGTATCATAACAGAAGTTTCGGTCAAAGTTAAAGTATTTTTCAGACTTTTTCTCGAAAAAAGAACTAACACGTTTTAATACAAGACGTAAGACCCACCATATAACCATTTTATTCAATTATAACTGTTTTTATGATTAAATTAAATTGTAGTTAACTATTAGATGTTATTAGTTGTGTAAAATACAGTTAAGCAAACTTATAGTACTTAATTAATCATCGTAGCTATACAGTAAAACCTCACTAAATCAATGCTCGACCAATTAATAATTTCTCTAAGATAATAATTTCTTCCGGTCCCGACTTGGGCCAATTGAAAATATCTCATTTCGATAAGATAATAAGATGATATATTTTCAGAAGACTCCTAAATAAATATATGGTCCCATTAATAATTTAAATTAATAATATTTTAGAAGTACAAATATATCTAAGAAAATTCAGTGAAATATGATTCTATTATGTTCTGTTTTTTGTTAAAATTTAAATATAGTTAAAGCTTATTTGTAACTTTTCTTATTGCATCAAAAAGTTTTGATTTGTATTTTCTAATTGCACCATAAAGTTGTGAAGATTTCTAGATACAAGTGTTTCCTTACGCGTAACTGGTTTCAAGAGTATTGTATCATCTTCAACTTTATCATCAACATTTTTTTTTTCATGAATATCCACAATCTGTTGTATTTTCTGAACCTCTGAACATGTATCATTTTTCATTTATCAAAGATTATTAGCGTAAATTTAGTTGCGGTGACCGAGATCATTAACCATGACATCAAGTTCATCAATGACGTTTTCACAAGTGAGTTCTTTCAGATTATTTGATATTTCATCCCTCAATAATTTTTCAATGTCGAAACATTCTTTCAATAAATAAATATTAATTTATCAATTAAATAATACCTCTATACAATAATAATATTTCATGATTCCACCTATATTAATTTAGTGAGGTTTTAGTGTAGTTTGTTATAATTACTACTCGTGACTACATTAACTATTAATTACATGGGCTGACTTCAAGTTGTATAATTAGATACATTTGAATAATTCTCACGTTTGTATAATTCGCAACTAGCAATTCTTCTTTTGATTTATATTTGTATATAGGATGATTTCCTTTGAATTTTCAGTTTTTTCACCGTATTTATTAAATCTTTTTGTGTATAACCTTTTAAAGTTTGTCTAAACATGTAGTATTTGGATTTTGTATAATTTAATCTATATAATGTAATTTGTATATATATTTTGTACAACAGTTTAATTTCATATGTTTATGTTTGTACCAATATGTTATTTCAAGTTTTACATATTTTGTATAATTCCAAACTTTATATTACTTTATTATACAAAAACACGGGAGTTATACAACTGTAGCCACAAATTATAAAAATGAGATGTGAATTATACAAATTATTGCCCTCTCTTGCTCGCCTCTCTCCTCCTCTCCCGATCGTGCTCGCCTCTTTCGCCCCTCTTCTAATCTCGCTTGCCATATATGCAAATATATATGTATATTATACAATTATCTAACCGATATACATATACAATTCACCCCTCTCCCACTCTTTGCCCTCTCTCTCACCTCTCTCCTCCCTCTCCCAATATCGCTCGTCACTCTTCTCTCTCATCTCGTTAGCTTCTCTCCTCTCTCTCCCAATATCGCTTGTCATATATAAAAATACATACGTATAATATATAATTATCTGACCGATATACACATATAATTCACATCTCTCGCTCGCCTATATCCTCTCTCTCCAATATCGCTCTTCTCTATCCTCCCTATAACATGTAGCTATGTATTGTAATTATCAAACTATAGCTATGGAGGGTAATATAGTTTTTTTTTTTTTAATGACTATATGTGAAAATTTATCTTTTCTATCCTATATTTTATATAAAAGGGCCGGTTAAAATAATTGGGCCTAATCGGCCTGATGATTTGGGTTGGGTAATTTGGCCCATCGAAACTAGGGTTTCAATAAGTACCATAGCATATTTAAGAGCTATTTCTTTAAGGTTTCATATCGCTGCTAGGGTTTTAGCGATCGCCATATTCACACACACAGTCGGAGAGAGAGTGTGAGAGAAATTTAGAGAAGATGAAGACAATTCTGTCATCGGAAAGCATGGATATCCCCGACGGCATCACCATCAAGGTGAAGGCAAAGCAAATCGAAGTTGAAGGACCAAGGGGAAAGCTTGTGAGAAACTTCAAGCATCTCAATCTCGATTTCCAGCTGATCAAGGACGAGGAAACTGGACAGAAGAAGCTGAAGGTTGATGCCTGGTTTGGATCTCGAAAGGCTACTGCTTCTATCCGTACCGCACTTAGCCATGTTAATAATCTCATCGTTGGTGTCACCAAGGGATACAGATACAAGATGCGTTTTGTGTATGCTCACTTTCCAATCAATGCCTCCATCACCGGAGGTAACAAGGCCATTGAGATCCGTAACTTCCTTGGCGAGAAGAAGGTAATTTTTTTTTTCAGAATTTTTTTTTCTTTTGTTTTCTGAAACTTTTTGTGTGAATGAAATGTATGCATTAGTTTGTTAAAATGATCGTTGACTACGTGATCTGGATTTATGCTTCTTAATTATAGTTCTATTCCTGTGGATTTTTGTGTGTTGAATGCTCTGATTCAGTCTCTGTTATAACACATTAGATACTAATTTGAGTGAAAATGGAGGCCCATTAGACCGAAATGCATCAGTTTTATAAAAATATAAGATTAAATTTGTGATTCTTATTGGTTAGTTTTTTGTGTAATTGTGATTTTGTATATTCAAATGTAAAATTGATTGGCTTTGTAATTAGGAAAAGAGAGTTGAAAAACTATATTTGTCCAAAAAGTAATTGTAGGATTCTATTAAATTTGTGTATGAATTCCTATATCAATTCATAGTTCTTTTGAACTACTTCAATGATTGTTTTATTGTTAAAAGTAATTAAAAATTGTTTGAAAAAGTAACTTTGCCATTAATAATTCTGCTATGAAGATTAGTTTTATTCAGGTAGGTTTAGAACTTTGAGAGGTGAGTGAAATAGGTAGCAGCTAGTGTAATTGTTAAAGATGAGTTAGAAATTGGTTATTTGATAAAGAAATGTTATGTGTGTTAGCTTATTTAATAGTCGTACACTACATGGCTAGGTTTTGTCCCTACGTATGACAATGCCATATGTATTCTTCACTGCTCATTATCTATCCCATTTGCTGTAGTAGTACGTGGAGGTTTAACTGGTTTTATGGCTGTATCAGGTTAGGAAAGTTGACATGCTTGATGGAGTAACAGTTGTTCGATCTGAGAAGGTTAAGGACGAGCTTGTACTGGATGGAAATGACATTGAGCTTGTTTCTCGCTCTGCTGCCCTCATTAACCAAGTAATCTCTATGTTCTATCTTCTAACATTGAACATTTAAAGTTCGCGATACTATCAATTTGAATTTGCAGTACTTAACTTTTCTATTTTGTATTTTGTTGTACAGAAATGCCATGTGAAGAACAAGGATATCCGAAAGTTTCTTGATGGTATCTATGTCAGTGAGAAGGGTAAAATTGTTGAAGAAGAATGAGTATTTTAGATGTAGGCATGTTGGTGATGGACCATATCCCGAATGCTCGTTTTACCATATCTTTTAAGTTTTTTTGGAGACTATATATTACAGACTTGTTTGAATTTCAGTTTTCTAGTTCTTGTTTTGAAATTTTGTTGACAAAGTGGCCTTGGTGGTTCTTTCAATTATCCGAAATGTTTCTGTTCTCGTTATCTATCTTTGAGTGAAAATTGTTTGATCCCAAGTTTCAATTATGTTATATATCATAGCTTTTGAGTTTTTCATAACCTGCAGTATCGCGCTGATCTATACTCATTGCGTATTGTTCAAGTAGTGTTCATATTCCTCCCAAGTATTTTCTGGTACTAATGTTTTGACTGAAATAGCTGAAAATTTACAGTGTCGCAGCTTGTCAATGTTGATAGTGCAATGATCTGAATATTCTATGATTGCAGAGCTTCCAATCTTCCATTGAATTTTTGTTGACCTGTTTTTTGTTTGGTAATGTTTTAAAGGTTTTAAGCAAACGAGTAAAGGGTGAGTAGTCGAAATGTTAGTCATATACTATATCATGCCTCATGTGACTTTGATAGTTCTCACAGTATTCAAATATTGAAATTTATTCAACTATGCAAATTTTAACTTTTGTTGTGACGATTTGTCTTATCAAAGGTTATGTAAGTTTACCATTGTTTGTGTATTGATATTCATTTGCATTAATTACATATGGACTTTTTTTACCGATCAAATGAAATTGAAGGTGCTTTCCATATGCATTAAACAACGATGGGATGGAAAGAACTAATGAGGTGGCACCAAAAAAATTGGATGAATTTCCATAGCAGTTTATTTATTCGTTTTCAACATACCAAAAAATATATAACGATCACTTTAACATTTCTCTAATCCTATTTTCTAAATTTCAGTATAATATTCGGCCAGAGATGGTACAATCAGACCTATTTATGTTTCTGCATTTTGTTATATGAGTCTTAGAATGATTTTAAAAATTTATTTTGTTTAAACAGAAGTGATTGGAAATGTGTGTTGCACTCTTATTCATGCTTTTAATTTTATACGTTGTGTATAAATGATTATATGAGCATGTTTTTATTTGTTTTATCGTAAATCATATCATTAGGGATCAAAACTGATAATAAATGTCTGATAGATTTAATTATCAATTTAGTATGTTCACAAATTAAAAATCAATAAATCAAATCGATGGTACTTATCTATTGGTGTAAGGTTATGTAAAGTAGATCAATGATTATAGTTTTTAACTAAAATTCTGGAATGATTTAATTGACGAGTTCTGGAATAACATTTAGTAAAATTATTGTTGGTGAAAGAAATACAATCTTTTTTGTGTTCATTTTGCAAAAGATTTGTCGTTCATGCACACCAGACACTCTTATCTTATGCAATTTCCGTTTAATTAAAGAAATTACATGTAGATTATACGGTCTATTGCTTTAGGAAGTGTCCCAAAGTGATTCCTTTCTCCTATTATTTTTGGCTAAAGATAGCCTAATTGGTATTTCTTTCTTTCTTTCACCAAAAATTACATTATTTTTACTTTGGAAGTGTTGAAACAAGCCTCGTAGCCTTTTCGTTGTGAAATTTTGAGGATAATTGTTTAAAGGAATTTTTTACGATAGATAATATTTTAAATAAAAATTCGAAGAAATCTAAAATTTTATAAGAAGAGGTTAGATCAAAATCTACAAGTTTGTTAGTCATTACAAATATTAAACAACAATATAATGTTTTATCCATAAGGTTGAAGTAATATACATCAAATATAATTCTTCACAACTTCATAAAGTAGTGGGTATATTTTAAAGGATTTAAATGATGGTGTATATTAGGCTATTTATGTAAATCAGCCCTTCTTGTTGAGAAGGTCCATTTTATCAAAGCCCAATCCGATAATAACAAATTATGGGCCTAAGCCCATTTAGAATTAGGGCTTTGATTTACATTCTAACCCGTTGAGAACTAGGGCTTTATAAAGCCAAAACGTTAGGGTTTTACACTCCATTTCATCCAGCCGAGAGAGATAGTGTGTGTGTGTGAGAGAGATTCAGCGGCGGCGAGGATGGTGAAGTTTTTGAAGCCAAACAAAGCTGTTATCCTTCTTCAAGGCAAGTATGCCGGCCGGAAAGCTGTGATCGTAAGGGCATTTGATGAAGGAACAAGGGACAGGCCATATGGCCATTGTTTGGTTGCAGGTATCTCCAAGTACCCGAAGAAGGTGATCCGCAAGGATTCAGCAAAGAAGCAGGCGAAGAAATCTCGTGTTAAGGCTTTCATCAAGCTCGTGAACTACAACCACATCATGCCTACTCGTTACACACTCGATGTGGATCTGAAGGATGTTGTCAATGCTGATGTTCTTCAGGCACGTGACAAGAAGGTGACCGCTGCAAAGGAGACCAAGGCTAGGCTTGAGGAGAGGTTCAAGACCGGGAAAAATCGTTGGTTCTTTACCAAGCTTAGGTTCTGAGCGAAGATTGAATCCGATTTTGATGAAATGGTAATTTTTTTAGTATTAAAGAGTTTTGAGGAATGTTTTTGTTATCGAAGATACTATTAGGATGTTTTTGTGTTTGCACTATTCTATTGATGGATAATTCCTGGCTCTTGTTTCAGTTATCTACAGTTTTATAATGGTTTGTTTCTAATGTTTGAGTAGCTTGATATTTCTATATTCCTGAGTCTATATGTTTTGCTATTGTTAATTAGACGCTGCAATAGCTTATTTAAAGCTCTAATGTTTATGTTCTGTGTTGCCTTTTATCAGTGTGTGCGCTGGAGGTTCTATTGTAACATACTTAGTGCACAGATTCTGGTGTTCTAAGAGCTCTTTTGAGTTCTCTTATTATAAATTATAATGTATGTTTTTTTTTGCGAGAATAGATATGAGACTCATAATTCAAAGAAAGTCAGCATAATTGTTCAAAGAATTAGCAATTTGTAGTTTGCTTTGTTTACTCACTTAGAAAACCCTTACAACAACATCAATAATAACATAGCTAGTGTGATTCCCCGAGGAATTGTCACCGGTGTAGTGCAATAGACTCTGGTAGTAATTATTCCAGACCAATTCAGCATAATGCTTCCTTATGTGATAGAATTTGAAGACTACCTTACCTTTTGTTGTCTTCTTTGCTTATCTTCTTCCTTGGGACATCCCATCATTATCGAAAGTAGCTTTATTATTTATTGTGTATCAATCATTACATTATGGCTCGACTATCGATTGCTTTATTATCTGTGTCTGGCTATGTGAATCCTTAATAGTTCCTCCTCCCAAGTCCATTACCTTCTAGCACGAAATGATATGTCTTTCAAGGTCAATTAGGATTGTTCAATCACTAGTATCTCTAGGTGTTGATAAAGTATATCAACCTTGCCTATGTATTAGAAGGGGAGTCCATGTTGGCTATAGAGAACCTTACTCTCATTCAAGCCTTTTTCATCTATAGAAGTTCATCAGATTGTTCTTCGGCACATTCATCCATTCCACACTTCTTAATCCCCTTTAACACAGTGCACCCTGATATCAGCCCCTTTTAACGCTTGCAATTCAATCTGTGTTAGATGTGTTATATGACCAATTAGTTTTTCTAGATCAGTATGTCTGACAAGATCTTGCTACATGCTGAAATTGCACTTTGATAACTAGACTGTAGTGACAGGAAAAGCTTTCCCATCTGCCAATGTCATGAGAATTGTGAATTGTGTGCGTCTAGTTGTAGAAGTTGGTTTAAAGTGTTTGTAAGGTTCAAAAGGTGGCTAAAACCTCCATATGAGTACTGCTCCACCTTCCATATGCACGACTCTTTAAACAAAAATGATTTTAAACGTCTTCTTTCTCATGAATGTGTAGCTTCGAGGTTCATTATTTTAAACTCAGATTCGAGTTGTCTCCACAGATTTATTTATAAAAAGCATTCTTGAGCCCTCAGATTTTTAGTTCGAGTGGTTATTGGATCTTGTTGCTAAGTTATAAGGTTGATATTTAAGTAGAGAAGGATAGGCTAAGCTTGATATTTAAGTAGTGGAGACAGATAGGTGGTGTGAAAATTTTCGAATTCCGTAGGGGCTGTGCTCGTTTCCACAAGAAACTGTAGAAACTACATAGCAAAATTTGTTAGAGTAAACATAGATTTTTTGATTTACTGTGTAAATAGTACGAGTTATTACATAACCGTTCAGTAGTGATAAATCTTTCAAAAGGTAAGAGCATATCAAATTAATGGAGATAAATAAAAGGAAAAACTACATAACTAAATGTCCTTCAGTGTCATATGCTATTATTATCAATATTTTCAGACGTATTTTAATACTGATTTAAGAGTGATACATATATTTTTGTTATCATATACACAAAAATATGGAAAGAGGTGAGCAAGATTGGGGACTGGGGAGGGATATGTATATTCCAAATACTTCTGAATCACATTAGATATATGTATTGCTATATATTTAGATTGATTCACGTGTGTTTGGGAGACAAAATTCATAGGAGAATGACAAGCGAGATGGGAGAGAAGTGAGGGATATTTGCTATGTATCACAGATACATGTAAATCTACTTATATACGTATCTAGAGGCATTAAAATATGATAACTTGCGTAATATAAAAAAAATAGAGTGTATTTTAAGTAATTAGTTCATAAATTGGTAGAATTTACACAATATTTGTATAATTAATTTTCTTAACATTGCTAGTTAATCAATAAATGTAGAGGATTCAAGTTGTTTAATAAGTTACGATTTTACAAAGATTTCACCTTAAAATCAAAGTAGATTTCACCACATACCACTAAAGCTTGAGAAAAGTTATATGTATGAAATTATTCTCTTATTTTTGTGAGACAAATGTTATTTTTGATTAATTTTTAACAACCCTTCTTTTTTATTCAAATTTGGAATCGACTATGTGAATAAACTAGAGAAGCAAAAAACCTATTAAGCGTGATTTTGGCACTAAATACTGACATAAAACATTCAAATTGAAGTACATTCATGCCAGTCATTTTAACTTCGTTAACGTCGCTAAAATTGTCCTTTTTCCCTTTTCAAATATGAATATATTTAAATAAAAGATTACGACACTGACAACACAAAAACGCCAAAACTAGATTGAACACAATATACAAACACGTTACGTTATAATATCCAATTAATTAAAATATACATTTTTTTTATTTTTTCATGAACATCTACAAATATATCAATAGTTATTTTATTATTTAGCTACACATATACTATATTAAATTTGAAAACAAGACAGAACACAATACAAAAAAAACTAAACTCTAATTCATTCAACTTTTTTATCATCACATAATTTGTACTGATTTGATTAATAAACAACCATTGTTGTTTCTTCAAAAATTTAAAAACTGTAATCTGGTTTACTAAATAATTTACTCCTTAAACCCCCAAATAAACCCCCTTTTTTAGCGTTTCCTTTATCACCCCCTGAATTATTACTACTATCTTCCTTCTCTTCTTCTTCATCTCCTTCTTCAACAAATGCTGGATGAGTAAAAATGCTCTTCAACAATTGAGTTCCTCTCAGAGCATTCGTTAATGGCAAATGTCCTTCGGGTGTTTCATCGTTCAATTCCCAAATAAATTCATTCGGAAAAGCCCTGTAATTGTACTGATCCACTTCTTCCGACTCCAGTTTCTTCATCCATCTAATTTTGATGAAGAAATTCGTGAAATCTCTGTTCGCTTTCGTATTCCATATCTTCTTCTGAACACTGTAACCGAATTTTCCGTCGCTGTATTTTCTCCATAGCGAATCGATTTCCTTTAGGTCAGATTCGGAAATGAACTGAACTTCGGAGAAGAAAACGTATCCTCGTTTAACCGCTGCTTCTCCGGCTAAAACAATGAGTAAACGGCGAGTTTCCTCGTCTGCTTCCCTGAAATTTTGAGAAATTAAGTGTTGTTCGAGTGTATCGAAGGGGGTGGTGGAGGTGGTGGTGGTGGTGGTAGTCGTAGTAGGGGTAGTTGAGGAAACAGAGAAAGTTATGAGGTTATGATTGGAGAATGAGGAGGGTTTTTTGGTAATTGGCTTAGGAAAAAAAGAAGAAGGAGAAGAAGAGGAAGAAAAAGGGTAAGGGCAATCTATAGAATGCCTTCTTCTTAGTGTATGAATGGAGTTGAATGAATTTGTTGCCATTTTGCTTAATGCTTAGTAAAGTGAAGAGAAAAAGATAGAAAAAAATTGTGGGACATTTTGGTGAAGTTATAAGAAGGGTGGGGTAAGGGGGGTGGGGTGGATGAGATAAGAAATGAGTGAGAGTGAAAGAAAGATGTCATCAAAGGAAATATAGTGCTTGAATGAGATTGGCTAGATTTGGGTGAGTTTGGATACTCTATATCACTATCTTCTATCTCTATAGGCAAAAGAAAAATACAAAGTTAGTGTATTAATTAACACTTTGATACCTTATTTCTCATTCAATTCTAAATATGTGGTATGGAAAAGTTTTCTACAAACTATTCATTGTGTTTTTATGGTGGTTGTTGTCAAGTAAGGAATTTTGTAGAC
The DNA here is from genome assembly GCA_016801875.1 of Solanum sitiens. NCBI lineage: Eukaryota > Viridiplantae > Streptophyta > Magnoliopsida > Solanales > Solanaceae > Solanum > Solanum sitiens. Next base: position 1,689,260 of record JABWTJ010000151.1, read on the forward strand.
CACCATTCATACGATTAAGTAGGACCATTAAATGTGAAGTAGCTATCCCTCTATGTATTTTGTAAAGAAAAATGTGATTATGAGTAAGTAGATTTTTTTGTGATGGTTACCGATATTTTCAAAAGATTCCAAAGCTATTCGGAGAACCTTTTGGTAGTTGAAAGGTATATTTGAGCTAAAAATTATAATAATAAGGGTATTTATGAGCGAGAAATGTAAAAGAGGATAAAAATAACTCATTTTGAACCGTTTAAGAATTTTCCTTTTATAAATTGTGAATATGAGTAAGTTGAATTTTTGTTGTGGTCTACCACTAATTGAAGTTTAACTTTCATAAGTTTGTAGAGCTTAATGCATACAATAAATAAGAAATCTAGTTTTAAAATATCTTTTTGCTAGAGTAATAGTTCAATTAAATGTAAGGAGTGCTACGTTTGTCAATTTTTGTAGTAAATATATTTTTGCTTCACTCCAACAAACAAGCCCTTATAGCTCAGTGGTAGAGCGTCAGTCTTGTAAACTGAAGGTCCGCAGTTCGATCCTGCGTGAGGGCATCTTTTTAAACATAATATATTTTGCTCTCCGTTTTGATTTGTTTGTCGTACTTTCTTTTTAAATCGTTACAAAAGAACATCTATTTCAATTTTTGGTTACTATTTCAACAAAAAAATTTAAAGTACTTATTTGTTTAGCCTAAGTGACCAAACCAGAAGTTTGGTTTAAATTTTTGGTAACCTTTGATTTCAACAAAAAAAAAATTAAAAGACATTTTGATACATTCTATGTCCCTATTTCTACTTATTCGTTTAGCCAAAGTGACCAAACCACAAGTTTGGTTTAATGATTCTGCTTTATTCTCATTATAATTATTATTTTCAAATGTGGAATCACCCAAATTGGCCTAATTATTCACCATTCATTGGTCATCTTTCCAAGATGTGATGATAAGTCTACCTTGATAGATAATTGATTTGTCATGCTAATGTAATTAAATAGTTTCATGTATTTTTTACTTCTTTCAACAGACACTTTGTAAAAAGAAAGGTTTCAAACTTCATATCACTCTTTAATATGGAAATTGATAGTGGCAATCATAGATAGAATAAGCTTTATTCTTGCAAAGCAACAGATTCCATACAGGATGATCAAAATGTTAAAGAGTAGTCAAGAAACAGCATCTCAATGAATGCAAGAAGTGCAACCTGCTGCATCTTTTCACATAGATATGCAGGCGAACGAGTTACTTTACTTGTACAATTCCTTGAATCTTCTGCAAGCTTCTATGACGTTTTCCCTGTGCCCAAAAGCACTTACCCTCACAAAACCTTCACCACCAGGTCCGAAACCACTGCCTGGAGTAGTAACGACATGAGTCTTCTCAAGTATCTCGCTGAAAACCTCCCATGAGCTTCGTCCTGGGAAGTGTACCCATACATAGGGTGCATTTTTACCTCCATACACCTTGTAACCTAGCGAGTTAAATGTGTCCATTATGATTTGTGTGTTCTCTTTATAGTAACCAACCACGTCCATCATGGCCTGAAATGCAAAGTCAACACACGTACGTTCACATTGAAATCTTGAGCCTATTATAATGATGTTTTTTATGATTAAGCGAATAGGGAGCTGACCTTGAAACCATCGGGTGAAAGGCAAGCCAGACCACCAGCTTGAGCAATGTTGGATGCACCATTGAAGCTTGTACAAACAATGCGATTGAAGTCTTTTGCTACAGGAAATCCATCAGAATATAGGAGTGCTTTGGGAATGGCAGTCCACCCTAAACGAACTCCAGTGAACCCAGCATACTTCGAAAATGATGAAACCTCAATGGCAACCTGCAAGTGCAGTACAATAAGCATACTGAATCACATGGAACAATCCGTTAATAATGTAAGAATCATTTAATAAACTTTGTATACCACGGGTGATGAGAAAAAGCAGCACAACAAAAGTCAAATTAGAGATTTGTGTCTCAATAGGAAATATAGAGAACTTCTACTGTTTGAGATCCACAAATTACTATTAACTAGAATGAAATAGGTCCAAATAGAGTGAAATGAATGGTGAGAATGCATATGCCGACTCTAAGTAACATGAAATTGAGGTGTGGCTGTAACGGGATAAAAAAGAGTAATAGAAGACTAGAAGTAGATGGATCGTTATACTAGCAATGTACCAATGAGTAACTGCTAACAAACTGATACATGGACGTTATGAGTTTGTCATCTATATTATACTGTTATATGCTAAAGGATAGCAGAAACTTTCACTAGAAAACAAAGTAAAGCTTAATGTTGACCAAGCAACATGATCTGAATTTACCTCTTTGGCTCCAGGAATCTCAAAGATGGACTTTGGACTGTCATCACATATATACATAGCATATGCAGAATCATAAACAAGGATTGAGCCATTGTCTTTAGCAAATTGCACCAATTTAGTCAGCTGCTCCCTAGATGCCGCCGAACCAGTTGGATTATTAGGCGAACAGAAAAATATAATGTCTGTCCGAGGAACACTGGATAAATCAGGAAAGAACCCATTTTCTGGAGTACATCTCATGTATGCAATATTCCCATACTTCTCCACATCCTTCTGAAACTGACCAGTTTGACCCATAATAACACTCGAGTCCACATAAGCCTACAGTAGAAACAACAATCAAGGTATACTTCAGAATCTTACACACGCCATCACATAAGAGAGCCTTTCTCCAAGGCCTAGTAAGAAAACAAGTAGTCCAACAGACAATAAAAAGACTACACCAAATAAAAGGAAAAGGTGCAATTAGATGCAATAATGATAATAACAAAAGACATATCAATAACCTTTACAAAGTATAAAAATTAGTGCTAAGTTATTAAGTAGCACCACTTCACTTAAATATCACAATGATGTGAGAAATCATACAAAAAATAGGCATGGCTAATCTACAATGTCTAGATATCCTGGATGAGCATCTGGCTGCCCTCGAACTACTCTTTTTCATTTGTGTCATAATAATATAATAGAGAAGAACAGAGGTATAAGCCTGAAAAATTTACCGGATATGATGGATCTTGCACAGCCATACTCACATTAGACCCAAAAAGAACCTGCAATACAGTCAAGAAATTCATAAACTGATAGTGAAAGACAGCTCAGTAATTTGAAAAGCCCACTAAATGCAGAGAAAACCAGACCTGAAGTCGAGATATATCACTTTTGGCACCATCAGAAACGAAGATCTCATCTTCTTCTAGTCCAACATTTGCATAATAGGAAGAAGCAATGGAGGCTCTAAGTTGCTGCTCATGCAGAAACAATCAAGGTATTCTTAGAGTTATTCTGACAGCTGAGTTTACACTTGAATCATGGATTAAATGCTTGAATTAAAAATATGGCGACCAAAGAATAATTTTCTCTTATGATCTTAAAATAAGGATCCAAAATAATGATGCTTGACAACACCCAAACATGAAACATTTCACATCTCTTTTTCTTAACTCGGTAGGCAAACCAAAAAATTGTGGGATAAAAAGCTAATTGCAAAGCAGCAATAGATTATTGTTGATCCAAGAAATGGAAATGCTTTTAAATGCTTCAGAAATTTCGGCTGCATGTCCCTTTTTGACGTTATGAAAAAAAGAGGAAGTTTTAACTTTATTGTGTGGATAACTGAATAAAGAATATTGCAATGTATTTGAGAAAAGAAAAGGACAAATGAATAATCAAATTGGTATAAAAAGAGGAAAGACAAACTATCAGTGAAGGCCAGAACCATTATTGTTGTCGAAAAAGAAGGAAGAGAAACAAGGATTGGACAGTAAATAGTAGAGCTAATATCATATTACTGAAATATGAAGAGAGGGGGCACTACTTACTTTTTCTCCTTGCTCAGCACCATAACCACTGTAACCATTTAATGTTGACAGTTCATGTGCTCTCTGCAAATGAGCAAAGAAAACAAAATCAAGAACAGGAAGTAAGTTATCGACTTATAGTTCAATAAGCAGAATAGATTAAAATTACAAACTACTTATCAAGTTAAATGGTAGTCTATGTAAGCATATGCTGAAATCTATCAACAGAAATATTAAGAAACATGTTGAGTATAAAACCAAATAATACCAGCTACATGATTTTTGTTAGTAATCCCATCATTGGTCAGGCAGAATAGGACACAAAAATACAGTGAACTTCGAAGTTTTGACCCATAACAAAAAACTACAGCATGATAGAGATAGCAATTGTATCCTATTCTTTACAAAATTCACAAACAAGGACATCAGTATTACCTTTGCCATGGCAGAAGTTATGACTTCAGGAATGGGCTCGGTAGTGTCACCAATTCCAAGGCTTATAATTTTAGCATCAGGATGTTTCAACATGTGTGCAGATCTCCTTCTTGCAATCTAACTTCACCAAAGATAGTGTTTAGAACTTCACTCCTAGCAAGTAGGAGAGATGGTTTACAAAATAAGAGTTCTCTTAAGTGTATTACTGTAAAGAATTGAATTATTTCTCCTATTTCAGGGTGGAAGCATAGAGGGGTAAAGGTACAGAATTAGCCATCCAAATTCAGCTAAAAAAGCAAATAATTTTGCTTCAGGTAACTAAGTCTGCTCACTGGCTCATAGTAATTCCAAATTACTGCAATTTCATCTAAATATATATTTTATTTGCATGTTCCCAAAAGCAATGCTACATTTTCAATTGCAAAGTAACTTAAAAATACAGATAAACAGCAATCAACTTAATGAAAATGGACCAGTTGAAATACAGACCTCAGGAAACAGATAACCAGCTTGAAGCTTCGCTAAGTTTTCATTGCGGGAGACCTGTGTCTTGTAAGCTTCAAGACACACAGAAATTTCGTTAGCGCAGTCAAATGTTAAGAAATTGCATAGCTATTTGAATGGACTGATACAGGTGAGACTAAGACCTCACCTAGACTGACAGTTGTTTTCTTTTGTAGTTGTCGAAAGACAATAATTTTACAATTCTTGCATTTCAAAAACGTGCATGTAGCAAACGTTTTGAGTCTTAAATTTGCTTTTTCAGCGAGTTAAAAATAATTTATATGCAATACATTGATTAGTTTAAAGTTCTCAAACCAATTGTCAAAAGCTGTAACTGATCCACATTGCACAGGCTCACAGTCTACTATTCTCATTTCAGCTTGGCAATATATATATATATAAAAAAAGTGATACAGTTTGCACTGGAAAACAACATTAACATAAAGGCTTACAAGTTTTCTCCGTAGAGGGTGTTGCAACACATCTGACAATACCACTTGTTTTACCTGGCATTGACACATTCTGATTCCTGAAACAATCAATGCACACTTTTTACATTAGAATTAGCAAAGTATTAAGGGAATCAATCATAGGTTTTTATTCTGTTCTCATCAATGCATTTAGTCTTGTTATACTACCAATGCAAATGAGATTCTCAGTCAATTCATTCACTACTAAAATCATCCTAGCACGTAAATGCTATAAATGCTGGAAACTTTGTTTAATATGGAAAAAAGGAGAGTCCTTAGCTTCATGTTAGTCAAAATGAGAACACTAAGAAAAAAACAAAACCAAATATTTTTGGATTAAACAATTTATAAAGAAACAAATTCAAGAATCAGTACAAAACGCAAAAAGGTCACCTTTTCCCCCATGAATTTGGGAGAAGAAAAAAAACCCAATAATCAGTGCAAGTACAATATTAAACCAGCAGAAAAAAGGACTCCTTTTTCCCATGGGAACATTGTTACCTTCTTCACATGAAAATACATAACAAAGTCAGAATGCTGAACCAATATTGGACATTTCTTCTCTACTGCTTAATATAATGCTTAAAGATTGAATTTTTACCAGTAATGTCGAACAATAATATCTATAACCAACGCAGATGATGAATATTCAAATAAAAGAATTAAAGTGTAACTGAATTAACAAAATGAATTCAAATATGGGAAATTATTAAATTGGGTACCTGAAACGGAGTTTGTTCTGACCCAGAAAAGTAGATGCTGATGAAGAGATTGAAGTAGAAAGACTTTGCTGAATAGCTGCCATTTTTTTCCTTCTGTAGCTCACTCACTGGAGTACAGCCCTGAAACACAAAAGCTGCTTTAAAAATGAACCCTAATCTTCTTGTCCTTTTGCTCCATTGAAACGCTTTTTTATTTATTTTTAATTTGTTTATTTTATTTATTTACAATTTGCTTAAGTACCTAATCATGACTTGAATAATTTTTTTTTGGTCAGATTCTATTGCTGTGATCTGTTGCAACTGTTTTTATTTTGTATTTTGAGTAAAGTTTAAATAATATGAAAAATAGTTAATAATTACTGCAATAAGTTTCTACACTATCGATTAAAAATATAAATTTAATTGATCGTTGATTAAGTGACTCTAATTAAATGATTTTAAAAAAAAAATATTAAGAAAATTAAAATCTAACTTATCATTGATTATTGGATAAAAAATAATATTAATCCAATTAGAAACTTCTCTTATTTCATGTGTATTGACTATTGATTCAAAAATAGTTTTTTTTCCATAAAAAATGTGAGAATTCTTCTTCAAAGTTTTCATACAAACACACTCACAATTAAAGTTAGCACAGTGGGAAATGAATTTGTTGGGTCCAACTAATAACTCTTTTTTTTTTAAAAAGTACTAAAAAATTGAATATAAATATTTTCTAATTAACTCTACAAAGAAAAAAAAATGTTTTGATTGCAAATGCTATATGTATAATTCTATGTGAGAGTGTATATAATCTCTTTTATCATCAGTTTTTGCGCATCTTAATTAATTTCACGAGCTATGAATAACTTTATTTATCAAAACTAGTACACTTTGATGCAATGATCATATCGTTTTCTTATACAAAATTCACAAAGTATCAAAGAAAGAGATACATAAAAGTAAATTTTAAAAAATCAACCGAGAGCAATTAGTGCAACACAAACAAATTTTATAATACTATGATTTGTAGGATTTTATAATCGAACCTTTAAATCTTCTTGATATTTACCTTAACTTGATATCTTTATCAAGCACAGCCCTTATAGCTCAGTGGTAGAGCGTCAGTCTTGTAAACTGAAGGTCTGCAGTTCGATCCTGCGTGAGGGCATTTCCTTTTTTTTTGTTCATGACTCCATGAGCTTTTTATTTAGTCAATTTTATCCCCACATTTATAAAAACTTGATAAATATGTCCCTCAATTGAATGAAAATCTGTCAAATTAATTAAAAACATCCAATTTCAATTAAAGCTAGGTAATTTCCATTTATTATCAAGTTAAAAGTCACTATGTCAAATCATAAATCATCATACCATAAATTATGTCTCAATTTCAAATAAATCAAAATATAGGTCACCACATTGATAATAGTCTCATATTAGCTCATATGATTAATAAATTAAAGTTTTGTAGAGTTATAAGTTGAAACCATCTATTTCCTCGATAAAATTGATCATTTAAACTCTATCGACCTGTCTATAAAAGACTAGAATGGAAGAACAATAAAGTTATTGGGGCATTTCCTAAATAGAAGAAGTGTTGGGGTACATTTCTAGAATTCCAAAAGTTCCGGATGCCAAATCTAAAATTAGGAAAACAGCTCAATTTTTCATTTCTACGAAACAATTTCATTAGAGAGATCAGGCGAAATCCCAAGGACAATTGATTTGAAAATTCGAGATGGATCTTAACCCAGTAAGCTCCATTGTTTTCCTTATTTGATTCATTTTTTCACCTAATGTACAATCAAATCGCTGTAAATTGATACTTTGAAATATCACAATTGATTTGTTTTGTGTGAATGAGTTGCATTGATGCTAGGGTTTTGTTTGAGCTCGTAATTATTTTATTTGATCTGTTGATTTGCTCGTTTGTTTGGATTTTTGTGTTTCCATTACTTTTCTACTGCATATTATGTGTTACGGATCTGTCTTTGGGAATTGAAAATTTTTGCTTTAGTCAATTGTATTTTCCGGTAGGTGAATAATTTGTTTTAGTTGGATGAATTGTTACTGAAAATCTAGGTGAAATAATGGAGTTAGTAGAAAGTGGTGATGTGCTAGTTTTGTTGATGCTAGGCTCAAGGATATTATGTAGTCATAGTCACAATTTGATGAGTTCAGTATGGGACGGGTAGTCGAGTACTCCCTCATGTTGATCCCCTTGTTTACCAAGCAAGATCGAAATGATTGAGCATAAAGCGTCTATAGATGGTGTCTTAAGTTTTGTCATTGATTGCCTATTTAATATTGTTGCATCTCTTTTTGAGAGATGACATAGTATTCCTGCTTTGTTCTATTCTCAAATCCATGTGAGCATTGCACGGATTTCACATCCAGACAAAGGAGGGAAAGTGCGGTTCGTTTATGTCTAGCATAAAAGAAATATCTTCTAAATGTTGAAATCCTAATTTGCTTCAAGGAACAGTTTCTTTTACTTGGACTGGACCTAAATATTATGAAATGGATGTAGAAGACTTGTTAGCCAATCATTTTAGCTTGGGAATGGAGCTTGGTGATTGTTTTGTATTACATAGTTTGTTGTGTGTATATATTGATGCAACTCTGAAATTTAAACTTCTAAATGTGCTATTTAATTTAATTACCTATATTTATTTATTTTAAAAAATGTGCTATTAATTTTGGATGTCAGGTAAGTCCCACAGTTCCACTGTATCATGTCAGTTACATGATCGGCGTGGTTAAGTTTTAGGTTAGTTTAGTAAAAGGTACAATTAGCAGTCTACTACACTTACCTTAGAGGATAGGATCACATGGATGAAAGTTGTTTCAAAAGACGTATAATTCCTTTTTAAAATCTATCTGAACTTTAGAGAGAAAATGACGGAAGTAAAATATTCATATAGAAGATACTGGGTAGTTGTTATTATAATCTATGTTGCTCGGACTCTTCAAAATGTCGACAGGTGTGTGTAGGGTCCTCCAAAAGTAGTGGGTTTTTGGAGGATTCGACACGGGTGGGGCAACAATTTTGGAGAGTCCGAGCAACATAGATTATATTGGTACAGTTACATTTGCTCAAACATTGTAGTGGTTTTCCTTACCCCCTTTTACCTTGTTTAGATATTTGTATATTAGTTGAAAATCTAGAGAACTCTAGCGGTAGATAATCCCAAACTATTGAATATTGGAATGGAACTGGTCTGAATGTAGGGAAATAGATCCATAGAGCCAATCTCAACTAGCATGGGATTGAGTGATAGTTTTGTTGTTATTGTTGTAATCTTTAAGTTCATTCCTTTTAGATCAATCAGCTGGATATAAAAGGGGGATATATGATCTAGGATAAGCAATGCAGGTAAGATAGGATTTTTTATCGGACGTACTCGAAGGTAATTTTATTTTTAAAAAAATGGTTAATTTTTTAATACATAATACTCTATTGCTTAGAGGAGTTTGTGGCCTTCCAGTTATCACTTTTCTCTGTTACTTATTTTAGATGATCTTCCCATTCTTGTTTTCTGTCTTTTACTACCCTTGCTGCTCCCTTTCCCTTACACCCCCTAGACACTCTCCGCCGTAAGGAAAGGAGGGAGCACATAGAATTTGTTGATTGATTCTATCATAAAGTTTATTAAACTGTCACATTCTTTATCAGCCTGCAGGGGAGGACTATGCACACCCACAGATATGTTTTTTCCATGTGCTCTTCAAGGTCTAGATTATTACACAGTCTTCTTATTTTAATGTCTTAGGATGTAATTGTGTTCAATTAACACATTTTCTTTGCATTGACAGGCAGCAGCATTAGCTTTTTATATTCTGTCAGCTCTATTTGTTGATAGTTTTGTTATCATCTTTGTGGTAACTGTTCTTTTAGCTGCTCTTGACTTTTGGGTGGTTAAGAACGTCAGTGGACGTATTCTTGTGGGTTTAAGGTGGTGGAATGAAATAGATGACAATGCCGAGAGTGTGTGGAGATTTGAGTGCCTTGATCAAGAGGTGGGTAATCTTGTTTCAGGTTCCTTAGCATACATCTATACCTTCAGAAGATTGTTATTTAGAAGTGGTTGCCTATTTAGTCTTAATGATTAACTTTGTTGCCTTGGGCAAACCTTTTTCCTTCACTTCTCCTTTCAGTCAATGGCTCGCATGAACAAGAAGGATTCGTGGCTGTTTTGGTGGACTTTGTACCTAACAGTAAGTAAAGACTCTATCACACTGGCTGCTTATTCTAATGTTCAACGTAACAAATTGAGCACATTTATTGTACACAGTACAATCAGAAAACAAGAAAAATCGGCAACAAACACAAAATATGTGGATAAGAACAATGGCCCTTCACACCTTGGCTTCTCGATTTTTGTTTTCAGCTTATACTTTTTCAGGATTCAGACTTCAAAGATATTCTATCATATGGTGTTGAACTTCTTATCTTTCTATCTGTACCTTATTTTTGCAAAGTGAAATAGTTAGCCGTTGATGTGTTGCACCTGATCCGTGTACTTTGTTGTAGGCTGTTGCTTGGTTCTTTCTCGCGATATTCTCCCTCATTAGGTTCCAAGCTGATTATCTTCTCGTTGTTGGAGTTTGCTTGACTCTCAGCGTCGCAAATATTGTTGGTTTTACCAGATGCCGCAAAGGTGTGTACTTACTTTAACTTCTATAGATTCTGCCTCTAACAGTATCTTTAGCACTGGAGTTTTACTTCGTGTGGGTGCTCCAGTTTTCATGCATGAGCATAATATGTATGATGATAGATTTTGTTAGGTTCCCTCATTAGTTTGTGTATTCTTTTATTCGCTTCTGTCTTGCTCTGCTTGTTTCAGTTCTCATTTTTGTGTCTGGTAGTCATGATCAGATGTCTGTGTACTATTCTCTTTTGGATATTGCTTTCCAGTATGCGTTTACTGTTTAATCTTCATATACTTTTCTTCTTTCTAAAATCCAGATGCTAAGAAGCAGCTTCAAGCATTTGCAACCCAGACTCTCACTTCTCGGTTCTCCTCTACTCTACAGTCGGCATTTAGTGTTGTTTGAACAATTAATACAGAACAAGCTACTCGTGGGAGGAAACTGGTCGTCAGTGTCCACCTCTACGAACAATCATGTATTGATTATATAATGATAGTTTGTATACGCTGTGAAATTATGATGGCACATATCGGAGGGATGCTTAGGAGATTTTGACATGGTGTTAATTTGGACTTCTCCTTTATTGAGGTCTTGTACATGCAGAACATGAACGAACTGGGAAAACTTTTTTGTTCCTTTCAGTTTTCATGAATCCAATTGCTTCATTGTATTTTTTTTTGAACCGCGCAGCTGGTGAATAGATGTATGGGCTATATGCATAAATGTATCTGAAATTTGCCATTCACGTTCTGCAGTAAGTGCAACTAGGGGGTACGGGGTAAAGGTTCCATTTGTTTGCGGTGTTCATAGCTGTTTTCTAATTTACTATGATGTGTCCCGAGTTGATTGTTTATCGACTAATGTACCACAGAATCTGAAAGAATGTTGTCGAGATAAAAGGAATCTACTACTATATACTCGATGTAAGGTGGTGTGGATAGGGTTAAAAGCAGGGCGATTTTACTCCTATTCTCCGTGAGGGTAGAGATTGTTTTCAATTGGTCATCTATTCAAAAAGCTAACGAGCAACCAAGGTTAATAAGAAACTACGCAATTACTAAATATTAATACTGATAAAAAACAAAAGGATATGAGATTAGCCCCTATCTAACTACCCAATTCTCACCTATGTTTCTTCTTATCTAGGATTTATATTTTCAATAAACTGCATATATGTCATGACATGTCTAATCTTCCTCTTCAATAACACATTTATATACCTCCTCATCACATATCCTCTTCTATAACATATTTATGTAATTCCCGTCACATGTCCAAACCATTGAGTAGCTGAGATAATATAAATGAAACTAATTTTGGTTATCCTCAAAACTACCCCTTACAGTAGAGACCAAAAACTAAAAAGTGCTTTACATATTGTCATTATGCGCCAATCAAGAATGAGTAGATTGAGAGGCTATGGTTTTGTTTGAAGTTAAGGCTGAGGTAAGTGTGGATACCTAACTGAAAATTGTGGAGGGATTCTAAGTGGGGTCTCTGTCTTATCTCAATTGTAAGAATGAGAGGAAGCCAGAACAAATCATAATCACTAGAAGAAGAAGAACAAATGGACAACAAGAAAATCATCATAGCCCTTCTTCTTCTTCTTCTTTATTCTCTGCCCCAATTTCTTCTTCTTCACACTGAGGAAGGAAAAAAAGGAACCCAATCAACAACAACATGGCTAGTTTGGTTGCTATTCAACCCAAACAGCCTTCTTTCTCTCTCCTCCCTTCTTCCAATTCTGACTTCAATGGTGCCAGATTGATCTCCTCATTTCAGGTACCCAATTTACCAGAAAGGAAATGTTGGGGTTTTTGTGGGTTTGGGTAGAATTTTTTTTGTCACTCTGTTTGAATACTGACTTGGGGTTTAACTAGTATTTCATAATTTGCATAAAAATCCTACCTTTATCTTTTATGGTTTCAAGAAGATTATAAAAATGTTATATTTAGTTGACATTAGGCTATAATATGTGTCTATTGTGTGGTAATGGTTTTTTTTTTTTTTTTTTTTAATTTTATAAGGCGGTATTAATTACTCGGGTACGGGCTACCTACTACATTCCACCACTAGGATAACTCTGTTCAACAAGTCTCTGATAAATCGGAAGAAATCACTTTTAGTGCATTTGAACTTGAGACCTCGTGGTTCTCGATTCAGTTTATTGACCTCTAGGCCAGCTAGTGTGATAATGTTATCTTTCTCTATTTATGGTAGTTTTGGGCTTATGCAAGACAAGAAGAGTGAGTATTAATTGTTTAGAATGCTGAGAATTGATGCTTATTCATATTGTATATGGATCAAGGAGCTGCTGCTTTTGCTTTGCTGCATTATGAGTTGATATGATAGGTTTTTCTGGTTTACTTTTATATGATGGTTGTAGTATAAGAGGAAACCATGCCTGTCAAAAGGAGCATTGCAAGTTACAGCCTCAAGTGAAAAGAAAATCCTTATAATGGGAGGCACGCGATTCATTGGTGTGTTTCTATCCAGACTTCTTGTACAAGAAGGCCACCAGGTAATCAACCCGGCCTAAGCTCTCTTTAGAGTTCAAATCATTTTTCGACTTCTACGTTGTCATCCAAATTGTTACCAGGCGAAGATTATAGCCTTTGATGTTTGAAGTTGCCTTGAAAATTCACGATCTTGTGATGATTAACAAATGCAGGTTACTCTATTCACAAGAGGAAAAGCTCCAATATCTCAGCAATTACCAGGTGAATCAGACCAGGATTATGCTGATTTCTCCTCCAAGGTATGTTGGATATTTAATGAGCTTTATTTAAAGCTTTGCGATTACATGATTTAAGTTGCACTAAGTAATGAGATTTTTTTTTCCAACTGCAGTTATTGCACTTGAAGGGTGACAGAATGGATTTCGATTTTGTGAAGAGCAGTCTTTCTGCAGTGGGCTATGATGTTGTGTATGACATAAATGGTATTATTAGTGTTCTATTCTATATCTCAATGTATTCCTCGTCTTTTTGTTGTTACAAACAACTTTTTCTGGTAGAAGTATTTTTTCCCTCCTTTTTTGGTCTCTTGTTCATGAACAGTTCCTTTTTTGTTCAGGACGTGAAGCAACTGAAGTGGAGCCAATATTGGATGCATTACCTAATCTGGAACAGTAAGCTGTGAATCCTCTTAATACATATCATGAACGATTTGCCTTTAGGATGGACTTCTGCTATGATTCTGTACCAGGAATCATTACTACTATACCATTTGCTTGAACTATTTTACAATAATTGGTCATGAATTGGTCGTATTCATATGGCTTAGCCACTCTTTACTAGGTAAACTTTATTTGAATGACCGGATTGTGGTGTTCCTTTTTATCTGATCATTTTAACTTGCCTATGAATCTCAGGTACATCTACTGCTCTTCAGCTGGTGTATACCTTAAAACTGATTATTTACCACATTTTGAGGTCAGTTTAGTAGCATATGGTTATTTTTTGAGCTTATTTTCTGTCTACTTGTGATACTAGGTAGTTAATAAGATTAGACAACAACACATACATGAGCGTCATTTTGGTTAGTAGACACACTTAAAAACAATTTTTTTGCTCAAACAATGAGGAGTTTTACACAGGAGATTATTGTCCATATTTCAGTTCCAAGTTCTTAAAAATAATGTTCGACTGGAGGCACTTACAAAATTCTTATTATTGAACCTTGTCTCCTGGCAGCTTATCTGCTCAGTCCTATATGTACCTTGCTTCAGCCTTTCTTCTAAGTTTTGGTCTTATCTTGTCCCTTATTCTTTATGTAGTTGTTTTCCCCAAGGCTAACAAAAACATATTGCCCAATGTCAACAGGTTGATGCAGGTGACCCGAAAAGTAGGCATAAAGGAAAGCTTGAGACAGAGAGCTTGTTAGTATCACGAGATGTTAATTGGACTTCTCTAAGGCCTGTTTATATTTATGGGCCACTTAACTACAATCCTGTTGAAGAGTGGTTCTTCCACCGATTGAAGGCTGGTCGCCCAATTCCAATTCCTAACTCAGGGATGCAAATAACTCAACTTGGACATGTGAAGGTTAGTCAGCACATAGTAAAAGTGTAGTTCACATTTTTCTAGTGTAAGCTTCAAGCAATGCTATCACCCTAGAAGTTTAACGGAGTCGTGTTTGCTTAGGTCCTATACATATTCAATCTTTGCAAGTGGCCTCCATTTAGTAAAAACAGGGACATATGTCTTTTCAAGTAGGAGCAACATACTCTTGGTCCACTTTCAGGCAATACTTGAATTCGATAGCATTATACCATAATGAACTTAGGAATTGTCTGCAATAAGAATCACAGCCCTGTGTCTACGTGATAATATTTTAGCTTTTGGTTGATATTGGCAGGATCTTGCAAAGGCTTTTGTTCAGGTTCTTGGAAATGAGAAAGCAAGCAAGCAAGTATTTAACATATCCGGAGAGAAATATGTCACATTTGATGGATTAGCTAAGGCTTGCGCCAAGGTAATTTTTTTGGTCAATGTTAGCTTATATTGCTTGTAAAAGCTTTGAATGATATACAATTGACCGTCAATATTCCTAATCCAGGCTGGTGGTTTCCCTGAACCCGAGCTTGTTCATTACAACCCTAAGGAGTTCGATTTTGGCAAGAAGAAAGCATTCCCATTCCGTGACCAGGTAAATATTTGTGTGTTGATTACAGTTTTTACCATTTATATTGAAATTTGAGACATTCTTTATCAATGAATCAAAATGATATGACCAAACTAAATGTGAATCATCAGTAAAGGTTCACAACATGTTCACCGCGTCTTATCTTAGTCCCTTCCTAAAAAACAAACATCAGTATGCTCACTAAAACACAGTTTTGTACAATCAATCGTAGTCCAAACAAAATACTACAAGAAATATGGTTTATTTCCTCTGTTGAAGTTGTTAGTAGTCTGTTTAATACTACAGTATCTATGTCTTTTCATTGGTTTTAACATCGAATTTCTACAGCATTTCTTTACATCCATCGAGAAGTCAAAGGCTCTGCTAGGATGGAAACCGGATTTTGATCTGGTGGAAGGTCTTACAGACTCTTACAACCTAGATTTCGGACGAGGAACATTCAGGAAAGCAGCTGATTTCTCTACAGATGATATGATTCTTGAAAAGAAACTAGTTCCCCAGACCTAGTCTTTCTGTTTTTCATTTCATAAGTTTTGTTTTCTTGCTTTTTCTCCAAGAAGTTCACAAGTCATTAGTGGCCAAACTATTTGAAATTTTCCTTGTATATTAACTTCACTAAAATGAAATGAATGACAAGTATTGTCATTTTGCCATCAACATTTCGTTGGGGGGAGGGGGTGTAGTCTGGTAGTCGTATAAATAACGGTTAAACTATGCGAAATTGAATAAAATATTTTGGCCGACAAATGACAAGGTTGTTAATAGTTTGGCTCAGAAAAAGCTTCGTTTGTTACTTTCTAAGTAAAAAAAGTCTCTTTACGTAATAGAAATATATTTTGCTTCAATTTAGTTGTTAGAATATACTAATACTTTTTCTGTTTCAATTCGCTTCTCCTACTTTTCATGCATCTTTTCTTTTTTGATAATTCTTTAATTTCAATTTTTCACATGACATGTTTTAGGTCGTAAGATTACCACATCTTTAATTTACAATACAAAGTTCAAAATCCTTCTTTACTTTTTTAAATATTGTGTGAAGTTAAACAAATCAAAACGAACAAAGCAATATTATATCTATATTTAATTTTTGATTATAATAAATGCTAAAAATGTATGTAATGCTTTAAATAAAAGTTCAAAAGAGATTCATGGGCGACACAATCAATATTGTGGTCACACTAGTGTGAATATTAAAAGAGCGAGAGCATAGCACGTACACAATATATTTTTCGCTACCTTTCAAAAAATAATTATTTTTATCGATTTGATACTTAAAATATATTTTTTTATCATATAGTTGCTGGTATACCTAATTATGACGCGTTTTGGCTGGCTTTTCCCAATTTCATTCCCCAACGTATATAAATTATTTGACTTTGTATTTAGATCCGTTAACAACGTTCCATTTTTATAAAGTTTCTGGTCCGATTACTTTCTCTTGTAACATAATTGATTGAAAGGATAAATATTATTTCGAAGGTGTCATTTATCATATTCTTATTTATTTGATGTAAATATAAAATGTAGTAGTAGATTTTTACTTGATTATAATTATAGTGCTGCATGCCACACTATTTTAAGTATTAGTTGTTTATAAGGAACATTTTATACTCAAAATCTGAATTAATCGTACAAAATATTAAATGAAAAAACAAAAACTGCCCCCACAAGCTGGAGTGTCGGTTTGTTTTAGCTTAAAATTCATTTAAGTAGGGACCTCTTTGTTGGACTTTGTTTTTAAGATCCGTTAGCTACGGTCAACTTTTATCGGATTCGAATTTTTAAAAAAAGTCTCAAATTTAAATTTTAAAATTCTTTTTCGTTTAATAGATTTTATACATAGTAAAATTGAATTAATGGGAGATCCAAACAAGTTTCACTCGTAAAATGAAAAATAAAAATAAAAAATTCAATCACTTTTTTTTTAATATAAATATTTAGTAATCCGTTTGTCTCATTTTTATGACACATTTTATGTTTTGAGAGTCAAACAGTTTAAGTTTGATCAAAAATTTGCGCATGAAATATTAAATTTTTTGGAATGAAATTTGTATATTTGAAACTACGTAAAAAGTACTATGAGTCACAATAATTGATAAATCACAATGTTTAAAAGATTTATCAGGAGTGGCTCGACAGTGTTAAAAAAAAGACATGCGCCTTAGGCCCCTAAATTTAAGGGGCCTCATTTTTAATAATAATAGGTTATATGTTACTATTTTTTAACAAATATTGAATACTATTTGTAAAAAAAGTTAACTTTTCATGAAAAATGAAGAAAATATTCGAAGAAATTTGATAGATTTGAAGTACTATATCTCATTAAAAAAATTTTAAATAAAAATGATTATATTATTAAGTGAAAACCAGAATAACTCAATAACATAAAAGTTATTAACAATACAAGTTTAAGGCCCCGTTTGATTTTCGCTTTAGGCCAATAATATGCTTGAGCCGCACCTGAGATTTATGAAAAAAGTTACGATCAAACATAGACTTGTTTAAACTCTTGAAATTTAAAATGTGACATATAAAATGAGACTGTAGAGTAAATAGCACGCAAAACCATAACATTTGTTAAGTCTTGGTTTAGTAAACTTATTCCACTAAAATTCAACACCAACGACCATTTTTTTTCTATTTTCAGAAGAAAATTGAATAACGAAAATGTAGTTTACAACGCAAAAATATATTAAAGTTTAGGAATAGTAATAAAATAATTTATATAAGATGAGTATATTATATACACAAATTACAACTTTAGTTAGACTTTTGAGTTATAAACATGAAAGACGAATGAACTTTTTAATTAAATTTTTGACCAATCAAATTTATTTTAAAAATATTTTCTCTATTTCATATTAATTAAATTTGTATGTTTTATTCACCGTTCAAAATGATTGAATTATCTAAAGTTTCAATTATTTTCTTCATATTTGCCTTTTTTTTACCTATAGTTTGATATCTTTTACGAGTTAAATTACACTATTTGCAAAGTTAAATCATATACCTAAATATTTGTCTTAATGAATATAAATTATCTCTTAAATTCAGTTAATACTAGCAAGAGTACTATATTACGTTTCATTATTAATAAGTTCCCAGTTGGATAGCGTTAAATAAAATAAATTTTTTAGGTAAACGGAATCAATCAATAATTACAACGCGTTTTTTTGAGAATCCCACCTCTTATTATAAAAATTATAATAATTATAATTTTTTGTAATAATAAAATAAATAACCACTCCCTATCCGCAACTAAAATCGACGCGCAATTGACAGATCTAATTAATTTATGACAGCTCTAATATCCTCTCATATTATAAAAACAAAATTCTTCTAATGAAATATTAAACTTAGCTTACTCTTGATTAAAAAAAAGATTAATGTAAGTCTAATCTTAGTAGTGCAAAGATTACGCATCTATACAGTATAAGTTAGTCAACTAATCAAGTGGCGGATGTTATGGCGAGAGGATTAACTAATACATGAAAATTACATAATCAAGTCACTTGAAAATTAGTTAGAGTTATAAAAATCGAATTATTTTGTAGGTCGGAGAAAATTAAACCCCATGGATCGATAAATAACAATTATAAACGATTTGATAATGTAAAATTTCATATATTGTCGGATTATATAGTCTAGTGCTAAATGAGATCGAGTGAACAAGGGTGAAACTATCCCTGTTTAAATGGAGTGAATTGACATACACATGAGCGAAATCATCATTTTAATATCTTTGGTTCAAAGCTTATATTTATATTGAGAAATAATACTATAACAAACCTATATAGTGAATTTCCGTCAAGTGAATCTGAAAAGAATAGAATATACGCAAATCATATTACGATCATCAGCTCAAGTAGATCAAATCCAAACAAAACGATTGCGGAGAATAAAACAACATACTATCTATATTAACCTTATATCCTAATACGCGAAATCCACTCCGTTTAATTATTTAATGTTTTCTAAACTTGCACTTTATATGTTCCCCCATAGCTACTCCTAATTTGTCTCCTATTTTTTCTCAACAAAAAAAACTACAACCACCCCCTCATTAGTTTACAATCTAAAAACCAAATGCAATTCCCAGCCATTTTCTTCAAAACTCGTTTCATTTTCAATCTCTTCAACCCAATCCTCCTCTCCTTACTCCCAAAAAAACTCATCTCCTTCCTTCCTCCATCTTGGTTTCACCAAAAACACCTCCATTCGCGGTCACCGGCGCCGCCACAACAGTCGCCGGTTTCCGTTTCCGACGCCGTTCAATCGCATCAGAAGAGAATGGACTCAGATGAACTCAGACGTATTTTCCAAATCTTCGATCGGAACGGCGACGGACGGATAACGAAGAATGAATTAAACGATTCGTTAGAGAATATGGGTATATTCATACCAGATCCGGAATTAATCCAGATGATCGAGAAAATCGATGTGAATGGAGACGGTTGCGTTGACATAGATGAGTTCGGTTCGCTTTACCAGACCATCATGGATGAACGCGATGAAGAAGAAGATATGCGTGAGGCATTCAATGTGTTCGATCAAAACGGCGACGGATTCATTTGTGTTGATGAATTGAAATCTGTTCTCGCTTCGTTAGGGCTAAAACAGGGACGAACAGTAGAGGATTGTAAACAAATGATTAACAAAGTGGACATTGATGGAGATGGAATGGTTAATTATGCAGAGTTTAAGCAGATGATGAGAGGAGGTGGTTTTGCTGCATTGAGTTAGTTTATTTTTTTTCCTTTTTTTTTTCTCAGGAAAGAATAATTTTTATTTTTATTTTTATTTTTTTTATTGTCATAGGCTGTGACATGTAAATAAATTGTTACTGCTATTATTTTATTTTTTCAATTGTTAATTGTGTATGGATTCTCTTTCTACCTCCAAAATTTTATTGTTGTTACCTTATAATAGCTAACGATCCGTTGAGGTGTATTAAGCTTTTAATATAGTGATTTAAAAAGAAAAAAATCGAATTATAAAGATTGTCAGATTTTTTTTTAAAGAATTTATCGAATTATCTAAAGATATTCAGTAATATTTTAAATGATTGGTGCCTTGAGAACTTTAAATGATTGGTTTAATGAATTCAATTTGTGGCACCTTGTACCCATTAGAAGGAAAGCACTCATTGGTAATACATTTTTAAAATTTTTGAAATTCAAACTCGATTTTTTGTTTAAAAAACACACATAATGAATCAAAGTGCACACCATATTAGCTTTCATATATTAATGGAAATAGTTTGTTGTCACTTTCTAAAGGTATAATTAAAAAGCTTGAGAAAATGAATAATTCTTTAAGGGGCTTTAGTTTAAAAACAAATAAAATTTATAAAAGAATATACGAACATGAATAGTTCTTTAGTAAATACATAGTGAGAGGTTGCACTCAAACATAATCAAAACTCGTAAAAATAATATGAATATCTATCACAAGATCATATATTGTAGCAATTTACAAATCGAAGCATTAGTTAATATTAAGGACATTGCAAGTACAATTTTTCATCTTTTTATAGATAAGGTATCGTTAGTCTTTCTAATATCTATTCCTTTCTTTTTATATAGGTAATATATCGTTAGTCTTTGTAACATCTCCTTCTTTATCTGCTTAATGGCACTATCTATATGTATAATTCATGGAAAACTTACATAAATATATTATAATAAAAAAATATTTACCACTTATAGCAATAATATTTTATTTTCACTTGATCAGTTTTAATTCATTTATAATACAAGTTTAATACATATTACAAGTTTAATACATATTACAAAGAATAATTTATTATTCACATATAATTCAAGTTTTAATGATGGATAATACATTTATCACATATTTTAATACATTTGTAATACAGTGTGTCAAATTATTACCAAACAAACATAATATATTTCATAAAACAATTATAATTCATATATATTACATACATAATTCACTTTTAATTCATATTACAGATTTAACATAATATTGATATAAATGATAATAAATAAAAAATATCGCTAAAATCAGTAATTATTTATTAAAATTATCAATTTAATTTTTCCATAATTCATCCCTTAAACAATTCCAATTACGAGCCCTCCATGTGTGGTAAATCATTGCCCCCATATGGTTGCTATAATCTCCTTTTGGATTCTAGTGTATGCTCCTGATTTTGAGTAATACGTGTTTCGAACTTCCATGTTATAGTCTTATTTCAATTCATTGCATCAAATCTTCAACGATATTCTATGAAATTAGTTGAGGTGATTATAAATACCATAATTATAAAAAATAAAAAATAATTCTCGACACTATAAATGAATCTTCTTAGTTTAAAATAAAAAAATCAGTTTAAAACTCCTAACCAATTTATGAGGTTTAAATCTTTTCAAGCTTTAAAAAAATAAGTACTATAATTATCAAATATTTATTGAATTTTCGAACTCCATAAATCATTCCTAAAAATTTACACTATAAAAAAATAATCATTATAGTGTAAGGTTCCCTTTAAACTATGTGAAAGGAAAAAAAAAGTCCTTCGTTTATCGTTTGTCTCAAAAATGTCTTTACTGTCAATAATTTGGCTCGGAAATGCCGCTATAGTTACAAAATAGATCAAAAATTCCTTTTTTGAATATATATATATATATATATTTTCTTTTCAAAAACATCTTCTTCCTAATTAAAATATTATTAAAGAACACTATACTTGTCTTTTATCAGATAAAAAAGTAGGAATTTTTTTTTCCTTCTTAATCTCATTTTATCAATTATAATAAAATAACTTCATGTACCCTTTCGATATATAATATATGCCATATATAAGATTATAGTATATCAATTATTGATTTATATTTATATAATGATAAAAAATAATGATAATAAAATAAGAAATATTTTCATTTTTTATTTTTTTTTCTGAACTAAAGTAGGATAAACATTTGGTAAACATTATTAGAAAAAAATGTGTTAAAACAATATTTATTTGGAAAATGAGTATTTTGACCCATTAAATAAAGGACATTTTTGGATCAAATTATAAATTGATGACATTTTTATTTCTTTCATATAGCTTAAGGATATTTTTGAACCAAAGTATTTGACTATATGGAGATTTTTTATCCAAACTATAATCAGAGGCATTTATGTTGCCCTTTTCCCTATTATTATATATATATAAAAAAGAACTTCAACATTATTGGTTGATCTCCCTATAGCTGTTTGTTTCTGAACCAAACAACTCCTACTAGATCAGTGACCTTACGACGTCGTTTGTTTATCTTCTCCGCAATTATTATATTCTTCATTCGGATTCAGTTTCTTTGGAGAATTTACTTGGATTTTTTGCTTAGTTTTTAAGTCCCTGGTAATTCCTCTCCCTTGCCGATTTAGTTCAATTTTTTGTATGTGATGTTCCTTGATTGGATCTTCAGTTTGAATTTTTTTTAATTTTAACTTGCATTAGCATTAACAGCTATAATTTGCTGTGTTAATTAATCGTACATTGTTTGAATCTCATAAATTATGTGTAATTTAGTGGGTAAGTTGATGTTAATGGGAAAAAGGTTGTATTCCCGTAATATTTAAGGTAATAATCTAACAATTGATGGTTTAGGAGCTGTTTGAAAGCTTTGTTAAATGTATTTGGATGCTTTGTAGAATTTAATCTCTGAGTTATAATCTAGCAATTGACTTCTGTGGGATTTTTTTTTATTTTTTTTTTTGATGTTGCAAGTTGTATAATTTTCGATCTAGGTGAAATTCTATAGGTTTTGTGCTAAAAAACAAACAATGTGTGTCTAGTTTTGGATATGAAATGGAATTAGGAAGGGGGGAAGAGGTTTATTTTTGGAAAGAGTGAATATATGATTGGATTAATCAGCATCCGAGTTTAAATGGAGTAACATGGTCAGTGATTATTCATATAGTTGGCGTTTGAGACTGATGCGTGGTTGTTTATGATTGTCGAAACACAGTTTCTGCTATAAAAGCGTATGGATTGTTTATTCGTTGTGAATTGTGATTGAATGTAGTGTCAATTTTCCTGTTGTTTTGGTTGTAAGTGTATATATCATCAGCCTTCTGATAAATAAGAAGGATATTCAATGTAATTCGCATCTGTTTTAGTTTTTTGATGAATGATTTTTCGGTATAACAGTAGCAGAGGTGTTGAATTTGAAGGATTCTGAGTTTTTCACCATCTTTATCTTAGGTTAGAAAAAACCCGCTTTCAATCACAGCATCTTGAACTCTGAACTATGGACTCAACCATGGAAAATGTAGCTTATTCCCCCAAAAATGTATTCATTCTATCTGGCCAAAGTAACATGGCTGGTCGTGGTGGAGTACAAAAGCATCACTGGGATGGCGTTGTACCAAACGAGTGCCATCCAGATGCTTCTAGAATTTTCCGTCTTAGTGCACACCTTCATTATGAGGTGGCACGTGAGCCACTCCACCATGACATTGATGTCAAGAAGACCTGTGGTGTTGGACCTGGAATGTCATTTGCAAATGCAATCAAAGACCGAGTGGAAGCTATTGGGTTAGTGCCATGTGCTGTAGGAGGAACTGCGATAAAGGAGTGGGCACACGGGCAACACTTGTATGTGAATATGATCAACAGAGCTAGAGCTGCCATGAGTAATGGAGGAGAAATCAAGGCATTGCTTTGGTATCAAGGAGAAAGTGATACATTATCTCAGCATTGTGTCGATACGTACAAGGCTAATATGGAGAAGTTAATACATGATGTTCGTTCTGATCTGCATATGCCATCTCTGCCAATTATTCAGGTTAGCTAATGTAGTTTGCTTCAAGCCTAAATGAGGCATGACGTAAAACTTTTCAAGGATTTTGGCAATTGTGGTTAGGTATTCCGTGGATCAAAGTAGTTGAATATTTTCTCATGTTCTTTAACTGCATTGCATTGTCCTATAGGTTGCAATTGCATCAGGAGATGAGAAGTATATTGAAAAGATTCGAGAGGCGCAAAAGGCGATTGAACTTCCAAATGTTGTATGTGTTGATGCCATGGGATTGCAGCTAAAGGAAGATAATCTCCATTTAACTACAGAGTCTCAAGTTAAATTAGGCCAAATGTTGGCTGATGCATACCTTACCCATTTTGCACCACAAGAACCTTGTGTTGCTACATCTTGAGAAATTTGATGTATTATGTGTATGTAAACTAAAAATTATTTAATCCTGGCTCATGAACATAACGTGAGTGCTTAAGACTTATTAAGTACACTTCACTAGAAGGAAATAATTCTGCTTTTGTCTATTGTTTATTAAACAAGATATTATATGTAATCACATTAATGGGGTTTGAGGAAGGTGATATGTGTGCAGCCTTGTCGATTTGTTCTGTCAAAATGCAGATCATCTTTAGACTTTATACTACTTCAAAATTGTCTAGTTATACATGATTTCAGTCATATCACTAAACATAAATATATTAAATTTGCAAATGATGTCTGTAACATGAACCACGGAAATAAAGCAAAAACTTCAATGGTACCCCCTTATAATCCAAAGGATACATAACTATCGTGTTGGTTTATGCCGGTTAGGTAACCCACTAGTTCAATTTAGAGTATAGCCGACAATGAATATTTGTTCAAACTGATGGATTCATTCAGCGGTTTGTGGAATGTTACTTCAAACTCGAACAAGAGATGGCAGTTGGGTATAGTCACATCACGGGAAGGATGTCGGAACTACGCGAGTCTTCAACTCATTAACAACCTCATGTGCAAAGTTCACCTCTATCTCTTGCTTCAAAATACTCCACTAGCTTTATAAATTATAACGGTAGTCCAATTTCATTGACATCTTGGTGTATTGACTTCTATGATTAGTGAGGGTGAACTACTTATCTTATTTCATCTGCTGCTTCCTCCGGCTTTCTGAGACATATTCGTAGTATTCCTCTTCTCCATAAAGTTTCCTGAAAAGTCAATTAAGTATGCAGTCGGTTAAACTAGTAGGTGCCCCACAGAAGAAACACCCCAAGGAAGGAGAAAAAATGTTTGACGATGACTTCATATATAAGAAGTAATAGAATCTTAGGTAGTTGACATGACTTTATGTCAGCGCTAGCGCCTTGGAAGCAAATGAACATGCAAGACAGATAATACAACCAACTCCCTACTTATTACTATCATTCTCTGGCTACGCAACTTTTTAAATATAGAACTTCGCATAGATATTCCCCATTTCACTCTTTGAAGCAGACACATGATGCGTGCGAGAAGTGTCCAAAATTCTTAACCAGTGGTACATACAGTATAACCCCTCCAAACAAATAAATGCTACATCACTGACATCAGCAATACACTACCCCAAACAAAAAGGAACATGCTCCACCAACCCATTTAGCAAAGAAAGATGATTAGCAAATTCTTCATACTGTTCACACATGAACTGTCTATTAAAACCACAATCTTCCTCCTCTTCTTATTGGGAAGATCATCTTGGATAAGTACTGCTTCACAGGTAGCTGTCTGTCCAAGGAAGAAACCTTTGGGAATGATATCTTCCGAATACCCTCCTCAAACTCATTTTCAACCACTTACAGAGGAGTTGGAAAAGGTGTTACTCCTTCCAATAAGTAACTTTTTTTGCCAAATGAGAGAAATAACGTTCTTCTCTCCCTGTTCTCGTTACCTCCTCTCAAATATAGCACTAACCAGAACAACAAGGGCCTCAATGTAGCATATTTCACAACTAATTAGTCCCAATCATAGTTACTTGGCTAGTTATATCCATCGACAGCTTATATGTGAAGAGTTGTAACAATGGGAAATAATAGTAAAAGTTGTGGACTTATGGACTCTGCCAATGTTGGACAAATCTCAAAGTGAATAATGGTACAAGGATGAAAGAGAAGATTAAGAACCTCATGCCCTTTTCACAATTTAAATCCTCATTTTTATTGGGTCAGAAACTTTTGAGCAACTTTTAGAATGAGCAGACTATGCAATTATGTAGAAAACAAAGCAGGGGATGAGGTGAAGCAGATGTCATACATTATACCAGACAACAACATCCAAACTACCCATATTAGGAATCAGAACATGAACAACTTAATTTGGAAATTAACTGAACAGCAACTATATTTGATCCCAACACATGTAACTACGGGTGGAAGTAACGGCAGCAGATAGAAAAACTTACGCTAGATCTGCCAAGGTATCTGATTTAATTACTGCCAGCCCCTCCGGGCGCCCAAGGGAAGAATAGTGTGTTATCATTTCCTTCAGGGTGTGCTTTGTACTTTTGATATCATTATCCCACAATATACTCTGAAATCAAAGCACCGAGACCTGTTACTTACATTTGCAGTGAAAAGCATGTAGGAAGTCAAGACTTCAATTTCAAACAAATGCTGGATGTATTTTAGTCTATTTCATTTATATGCTGGATGGACAAAGTGGCTGCTTAATTTAGAGTCAATTTAACATGTAATAAGAGATTGATTCACATCTGGTTCACAGGCCGAATACCTTTCTCACATATTCTCTTTTGACATCTTCCCATGGTATTTTTCCCTCAGAAGAGAATATAGAAGCATTCCACATAGCTCCTCTTGCAACCATCACAGATGAAGCACCTATAAGATAAAGTTGTTACACGTTGCAAAACATAAGCAGAAACAACCATGTAGATATTCATAAGAACAGATAAGAAAACCACCCTCAACTTAATATGAACAATGCTTTTCACATACAGATTGTTCATTGTTTGATGTGTCACAAAGAAGCATGCCTACAAAGATCAATTTTGTATTTCTGAGGCAACAGCATCTCTCAGATTATAACTACTGAATTGGAGGCTATGTTGCCCAGATCCTCAAAAATATCACCTCACCCCATGTCAGATATCCTCCAAATATAACACTTTTTTGGAGGATCCAAAACTGGTGTGACGGCTTTTCTGGAAGGGCGTGAACTGCAAGCATCTACAAGACTATCAAATGCATCCACAGTTCTTTACAGCAAAAGAAAGAATATGCAGAAGCAAAAATCCAAGCTTTTTTCTACATTTTTTTTATAGAATTAGTTTATCTCATTGATTGAAGGGAAAATTGCTGCATACAAAATGTCTGTATACGTCTTTTACAAGGAAGAACCATCAAGTGTCTTAGCTGCACATATCAAAAGATGTGTAAGCTATGTTATTCCATTTCCTTAAACCTATGGACATCTGATGAAAATCAAACATATATACCCATATATGGACGGCAAAGATACATTATCTTCATAAAATATAATATTATTGTCATATTGTACCAAACACTCAGATCTATTTATTAAAAAAATTCACCTAGAAAGTGCAAACTAACTGATTCATCAGAGATATGAGAACAAAGAGCAATTATAAGAAGTACAAGCACACCTGTTACATTTCTAATACGTTGAAAATCCTCATATTCAAAAACATCACCATTTGCTATAACCGGAATAGAGAGAGCGGCGGCAACATCAGCAATCTCATTCCACTTTGCAGGATCTCTTGGCCTGTCTGGAACTTTCCTGTAGTTCAATCAACAATCATGCCACATTTGAAAGTCAGAGGAAATACTAATATCACTCGACTTCAAGTTAAAAGCCCAAAATAGGAGAAAGCTCAAACAAGCAACCAGTGATGACTCCTTGTCCCAAACAAAAAACAAACAAAAATGAGCCATGACCATATTCTGTGGTAACAGACATAGTAAGAGTAGCTGCCGAGAGAATTGACAAATTGCACCCTCACTAAATCAGTTTTGACATCGTTTCCAAACAAAGCATGTTCAATTTCTGTACTGTAAATCATCCCGCACTGACTACAGATAAAGATAGCACATACATAATTCACGGAAAGCCATTTATGTGCACCAACCTACCCACCCCTCAGCAAATGGAAGGAAGATCAGAACCTAAAACAATCCTGTTAACCCTAGATGTGGTTAGTAATTCATGAATTAGAATCTTCAGAATGAAACTTCAATATCAGCTAAAATTCACAATCACAAAAAGTGAAAGGAGAGAGAAATCGGGGAAAGTAGCAATAACATACTGAAGAGACAATACTTTCCAATATAACCAAGAACCAGACTAAATGGTTCTTCTCTCGCTTCTAAGGTGGACTGTTTGAATCTACAGCAAGCCCCACCTCATTTCACTCCAACAACTATATGAAATAACTTGATCATCAAAGTAGGCAATCTGGATTACTGGATATTCAAATTGTTGATTGATGACAGAGCACAAGGTTAAGTTTATAAAGAACATGAGAAGCAGATATACAGAAATCATGTACCTTCCATGGACAGCAAGAGCAGAGACACCAGTCATCTCAATTCGTCGTGCCAATTCCACTGTATCCTGCGGATCTTTTAATAACCTAATTTTGCATGTTACTGGTACATCCAAGTTCCTTCGCAATGTTGTCAAAATCTGAGTTCAGAAGAAGGGAAGCATTATGAACAGGACATGCTGTATTAGAAGGAAATTCGCCTACTGATAAAGGAGCAACAATAAATGCATACATCATGGATGAGCTCTGGTTTGCTCAACAGTGCAGCACCCATGCCTCCACTAATAGAGAAGGACTTGGGGCATCCCATGTTTACGTCCACTGCTGCTACATCTTTACACCTGAAAAGGGACAGACCATCAAATATTTCGATCACATGCACTAACTTCCTACCGATATCAAGCATAATTGCTGGTTTAAGCTTTCATGACTAAGTCAGAAGTAAAGACCTAAATAATGCAAAGAAACTCAAGCATGTGCTTTGAAGTTTCTACACCATCTTAAGAAAGTAGATCATGAACCTTGATAAGAATGCAATTCACAGAATATCATGATAGCTATTCAATATAAAGAAAATTGTTGAAGAAGCGAATTCATATCACTACAGCTTGTTGCAGTTCAACATTAATAAATTTAACTCTGACGAGCCTGTTATTTATAAACGAACATCAGCTATATCCATCATCCAATTAATGTCAGAAAGGTTGATTCTAAATACTGCTAACAACATGAAAACTTAAAAATCTAGACTTCCGATGCACAAAACTATGACATCATTGAGAAAATGAAAAGCAAAAGCACAGAGTCCAGCTTCAAAAACAGTTCCTCAATAATTTCTATTTTTCCTCCTTGGGCTGAATTGGGTGATGCCTGTGCATGTGAGGGAAGCTTATTCAAGCTGGTGCCACACTGCCACTTGAGAGTTGATAAGGCCATCAAGAAGATCTGGGTAATGATTCCTGGAGTAAATTTTTTGGTGTCTGTGGATTGAAAGAAACAGTAGATGCTTTGATGGTATTTCAACTCCAAACTTTTCCCTCAAAGCAAAGTGTCTGCTAAGTCTGTTTTGCCTGATTAAACTGACACCTGTAAGTCTGTAACTAGCACCTACCATTTTTTCAGATTGTAAGCTCCCTAGGCTTAGGGTAGCACTTTGTACAAGGAATTGCAACTTCACTTTACTAGTAATTGCTAGCAGATTTCTTTTGTAAGTTGCATCTTCTTGAAAAAGGACAGTTCCTCAAGCAAATTAGTAAAGAATTCCAACAAGAACATTTCTAACATTGATGTAGAATATAGAGAAGGGAATATATGAAGTCTAACTCTTAAATCCAACAAGACCACTTCTAACCTTGATGTTCAGTATGGAAATTAGGACATATATACTCTACCTAACCCCTTGTAAAAAACCCAATAGGATCTGTTGTTATCAAGAAAATGTTTCATCGCACAAGAAGACTTATGCAGGTGCCACTATACTAAGCGAGAGAATGACACAACTTATTAGGACCCCCAAACCGGCGGAAAGGAGTTATTAATTAATGGCATTTGTATTTGCTCAAGATGAATGTTTGTCTTTTTTGCCTTTTTTGGGTGTGGATGGGGGTATCTGGTTTCACTAGAGAAACTGCTTGCCTGTTCATAAACTCAACCATACGAGTTCTTACATAACCAACAGAGATATACTACATAATGCATCACATTACTCAAAAGAAATACCACCAAAAATGCTAGAAGACGCATATTGAAAATAAAACAAGTGGAAACAAGAGTGTAATTTCATCATAGGTATCCAATCCAATCTCCAATCTGTCTGTTTATAAGACTGTGAATGACCATGTGAAAAACAGATTGTGTGTGCGTGAGAAAGCGGGGAGGGGGGGGGGGGGATTTAGAGTACAAAGATTAGTTATGATAAGGGAGAAAAAAAGAAAGAACTGAATGGAACATACACTATTTCAGCAGCTTTGAGAGCCCTCATGGCATCAGAAGTGCCCATCTGAAATACAACTCGATTTCTCTCCTCGGGGCACGTTCTGAAAACAACATTATCAGTTCCCTTCTCCACTATGTCAGTAGTCCCTAAGACATCTAAGGAATAAGGGGTAAAACTCATGAGAATTATTTTAGAAAGCATCGAGTTTAGCAACTTTTTTCTTTTGCCATCTCAAATGTACTAGGTAACCTGCATCAAAAGGCAGGCTTCACTACGACATTTATCTTTTCTTTTCTTTTTCATAAGTGACTGTGAATCCTATTCATTCATGCTAATAATACCTAAAAAAAAATGTAAAGTAAAATTGCAAGGCATAAAGCATAGTGCTAACTGCTAAGTCAATAACATATACAGCAAGTCACAAAGCCTTAACAGAGTAATGACTTTGAATAAATCTTCTCCGCTTGGAAAGCTTCTGAATCAGGTATCAGATGTCATCTATACTATGTCAATATACACGACCTAGATAATAATTTACAAATCCTTGTTTGGTATTCGAGGGGCAATCAACACTCACACTAAAATATTCAGTTCAAGGGTTTAAAGTTCTGATATTAACTATCATCAGTAAATGCTCAATCATCTCTCAAATATTCCATTTAAGCCACAGATCCAGGTAAAACTTCTCATCATCAGATTTCTTCAACTAAAAGGCTCATTATCTTGATAGAGAGAGCCATAACATGATGAAATTCAGAGTTCACATCCTTCTTTCATTAACATAAAAGCATTAGATCTGATAATCCATTAGAAATATAGAAGTACTCAAATTGACATATACAGCACATTCAGACCAAGGTTATATTCATCAAATAAAGGGTCTTTAATAAGAACAATACTGGTCACGTCGTTAGTGTCTTGGCACTTTTAGGAACTGTTGGTTTCATTCTTTCAATAGAAGTAGCATGTATTTACATATTACACAAGAAGTGTTCAAGGATAACCCAGACAAAGGATGCAAAAGGATGAACAAGAAATTACCATTAATTCGCCGCTCACATTTGATGATCTTATGATCAATAATCTCCTCTCCATAGGTTATGTCAGACCCATATTGGGCAGCAAGCAGCCTAAACGGCAATGTACCCTGGCCAAAAGCATGAAGCATACAAATAGGCATTTAAAAACATCATATAATAAAGTAGAAAAACACATTAAGAGCAGTTTTAACAATGCTTCCTGGTGAATTTAAAAAGAGCCACAGACATCTAGAAATGGGAACATGAAGTACCAAACAGGACTGCTCTAATTCAATTTCACTCGAAGGTACTTACCACTCGGACCATTGGAGCCAAGACTAGCTTGTTTCTGTAATCCATCATTCTGACGAGGCAGATAAGTTAGTGCAATGCCTGAGACAATAGTATACATTGACCAAATTGAGTATAGTCAGTATACTGTACAAAGAGTTACAGGTTAGGAATAGCTGTTGTGCTTATGAATTATTCTCTCCATCCATTTTTATTGTCCACTACACTTGAAAAAGATGTCCACTTTTACTAGTCCAGTTAGAAAATCAAAAGATAATTTACCATTTTACCATTATTACTTTTTTTCTTTCTTATATGACAAGGGAAACAGTAGCCGCTACCTTTGGGAGCATACAACAGCTCGCAAACCACACACGAGAGGTAACCCGCATTAGGCAAGCCCGGTGTAATGAGCTCAACCCAAAAGGCAAACCACTTGCTTTTATTGTCAAGGGGTTTCGAACTTGAAAATCCAACATGAAAGTCCAAAGCTCAAATCACCGAGCCACCCCAAAGGATTTTACTCTTATTATTATCTATACTTATTTTCCAAAGTATTGACTTTATTTTATTGAAAGGGTAATATAATAAAATTGTCATTCTGTCCAGTGCGTGTGTCAAGTCATTGTTGGACAAGTAAAAATAGACTGAGGAAGTAACAAATTGTACATAATTCCTGAAACAGCCATGTCCATGGCTAGCATTTAAGAAACACAATGTATATACAGCTTTGGATCTTACGTTATATGGACATTTAAGAACAGAAATTTATTCAATCGTAACATCAGCTGTCAAATAAAATCCGGATGCTCTCAAATTATTCGGCAACTCACTCAAAGCCAACCTATGTTTCAGCAATTGCAAATTCCGAGGGACAACTAGACTTCAACGATACAATTTACATATATAGCTTCGGATCTTACAGTATTTGCTCAGTAAAGTTTAAAATAATAATACTGATGAGTCTCTCGTCTCTAAATAAACAATGACCAGTAAAGAGAAAGAGCAGGTCAACAGTTGATACTGACCTTGACTTGAAAAGAGAGGAAGAATTTTCCTAGCCGGCGGCAACCAACCACGGCGGAGTATCGGAGTGGTTGCAATTGACGAGCGGCGCCGCGGAAGGGTCCGTTTGAACTTTACGACAATTTAAATGTCATCTTACTATATTTGGTGGCTATAAAGTACGAGATAAAATGTCAAAAACACGCTTATTTTTTTTGAGTTTTATATCTAAATTATTGAAAGTATGAGTTTTATATCTAAACTATCACTTTTTAGTTTGAAAAACACACCTCTCTTCCACTCTCTCTTTTATTTTAAAAAATTTCCGCATCAACAATAAAATATTCAACCTTGACAAAAAATAAATAAATTATTAGCATTAGTTAAAATTAAAAATTAAAAAAATTATTATAAAAAAATAATTTTCTTTATATAATAAAATGTAAAATATTTTTCTTACCGCACACCATTTTTTAAAGTTTTTATTTTGTTTAAATTTCTTTTATAAAAGTATTTCATTTTTTATTTCATCTCCTCCCCCTCATCAAATACTAATTATTTTAGTTTCTTGAAAATATAATTTTACCCATCTCACTTAACTCTCCGCTTTCAATTTTTTTTTCCAGTATTTAGATATACATATCGAAAATATTTTTTACTTGCCGCCACAAGACTTTTTATATTTTTTAGTTGTTTATGTTATATTCGGCCCACTAGTAGAATTTTTTTCTAAAAATATATGTATGTGCATATCTAACACAAAATAAGAAAAACGTAAAAATTATGAGCGGAAAATTAAATAGGATTGGGTAGATTTTTTAAAATAAAATAATATCAATTTCTATCGGGGGGGAGGGGGGATGAAATATGAAATTTTTAAAAATATTTTATAAATGATTTTTTTTTAAAAAAAAGGATGGGGTTGCGCGGGGGAGAGAGGGTACGTGGAGGAGGTGGTGAAGTGAGATTAAAAAAATAATTTAATTTTTTATATGGATAGTAATCTTTAATTTTTAATTAATATTAATTTTTTATTATTTAATTTTTATCTAGATAAAATATTTTATATATGTGAAATGTCATGTGTCAAAGTTTTTTCATATAAAAGAGAGAGTGCACTACACACACCACTAAGGTGTGTTTCTCAAACTAAAAAATGATAGTTCATGTATGAAACTCACAGTTTTAATAGTTTAGGTATGAAACTAAAAGATAATGAATAATTTAAATGTGTTTTTGACATTTATCTCATAAAGTAAACATGAACTAAGTTGCGCTTCAGGCAAAGCATATAAATTCTTTTTAATTAGAGAATTAAATATTTGATCATGCTTTAAAAAAAAAAAAACTAGGAGTTATTTTTCAAAAGTGTGAAAAAAGATTCTCTTCATTTAGTGAAGCATAAATTATTGTTATAATATTGACATATTTTTAGAATTTTAATACTTTCATGAATATTTTAATAAAAAGAAGATAAATTTATATTAATTTGGTGACTGAAATCCACGGACTCAAATTCAAACTCCAAAAAAAGAGAATTTCATTGTATAAGAGTTTTTCATTCTCAAGATAATGCATATAAAAAAATTAACCATTTTATTCTTCAAGAAATATTTAGTTGAAAAATATAATTATCGTACATGAGCTCTTTATCTTATTATGGGATCATTTTCACTAGGGTCCACATGTGTTGATGAGATGGTTAAGCATAACAGACACTATATTTTAAAAGATTAATTTTTGGAGGCCGGTTTTATAAGAAAACATTAAT
This sequence comes from Solanum sitiens, assembly GCA_016801875.1. Classification (NCBI taxonomy): domain Eukaryota; kingdom Viridiplantae; phylum Streptophyta; class Magnoliopsida; order Solanales; family Solanaceae; genus Solanum; species Solanum sitiens. The sequence continues at coordinate 1,723,848 of JABWTJ010000151.1, forward strand.
GTAAATCGATTTCCATAGATTGATTTTTCTATTTTTTCTTTTAATTGTAATTAATTATTTACTTTACAAATTAATAATTTATTTTTGTAAACATATATATTTAAAGAGTATAAAAAGATAGTCGGCTAAGAACTATTTTAAGATATTGAGAATATTTAAATTAATTTTTTTAAAACACTTATAAGCTAAAAGTTATAAGTTAAGAATATTTAAAAAAGAAAGTTATTCTTTTAAATGATAAAAGTCAACAAATCAAAAATGTGTTAAAATTTTACAATGGGGGAGAAAATTTCATATTGTTAGATGATCTACCATTAATAGTTTTTCAAAATTATCTTTTGTATATACTATTATTCACTTGCATTTAATACCAAGATATAACATAGACACGCATAAAATTTATTCGCACTAGATGTTTATATTAAGTCAATATATACGTGTCATGTGTTTAAATTTATAGTTCATTTTATTTCATTAAATCACATGATAATGAAAATCACTTGCATTTAATACCAAGATATAACATAGACACGCATAAAATTTATTCGCACTAGATGTTTATATTAAGTCAATATATACGTGTCATGTGTTTAAATTTATAGTTCATTTTATTTCATTAAATCACATGATAATGAAAATTGTATTGTCTTAATGTAAACACTTGATACGGGTAAGTTTTATCATCAAAAAATTGTTCCTTGTCTGTTTAATTCAACAGTACTAGTCACCTTTTATAGGCAATTTTGGCAAACACAACAGAAATTGGGAACTACTAGATAGCTAGTACATAAAATTGTAACAATAAATATATTGCATCTAATAGAATTCCATGGAAAAAAATCTTATGTTTTCAAAAATAAAATTTCATTATAAAGTTTTTTAAGTTCTCACGAAAACACATTGTTTTGTGATTTTTAATGATGAAATTTTAGATGATATAAATATTAGATAAGGAAATAATTAAAATTCAAATAGATATTAGTTTACCGTAGAACTCTAGGTTGCAAACACATTAGCTTAACAAATTATCAAAATATTAATTTAATATAATATACTATCTTTATTCTTCGTTTCATTATCAGAAAATTAAACCAAAAAATCATTCCTTCTTTGTCTTCTATTTGGCCCTTTGATTTAAATTATGTCTATTTTGTTGTCGATCCAACTAATAATCAATTATCAAATTATCAACAACACTTCAGTTCATCATATTGGCAGACCTCTCACTAGAGCTAGAAGCAGAGGATTATAATGCTCATTTTAGAAAATTTTACACATTTGATTTATGTTTACTTGAAAATTTGTTTAACCATGTACTATATTCTATCCAAATTTAGCTACGTCTAACTTAGATTTTTATTAGTCTTTATTTGTGAAAGTATAGTCTTCCAATTCTTATTTTATGTATTTGAGAAATTTGTATTTAGAGAGGAGTCCTTTCTATCTGTTTATTTTTAGAATACGACCAAATTGTATAGGGTCGAGTAGACTAACCTTAGTAGGTCGGTCGACTTGACCCACCATAGAATTGGAGGTATTTGTTTGTTATTAATGATAAGGCCTGGGGTGATGCTAAGCCCCTCACCCCTCCAAGGTCGTTCAACTAAAAAAAATTATCAAAAAATTGTTTGTATTTTCTCATAGAAATTAAAGACGTTAAATGTCAATGGTGACGTTAATCCGTTTTCAACAATTGCACAATAGGAATTTATACGTAAATGAATTTTTCCTTTCCCCTTTTAAAACATCTATTCAATTACTTTATATAAATACATGATAGACAATTAAGATAACTGAAACTTATGTGTTATAATCCAAAAGACGCAAGATAATATTATAATCATATATAACTAGCAAAAATATGTACTATTGACAAAATTAAATACTGTCGGATATCAAATGTTAAGAGGGAAAATTGAGAGAAACTTTTTAGGTATGATTATAGTTTATAATTCTAGTACTTTTATGAGGAATTTAAACATTTAACTTCTCTGCCGATAATTCTTATTTATATTAGTAAGGATTGTCTCAAGTTAACAAAATGTTATCCATTTACTTCAATACATTACCTTGGTTCTTGTATAAAAAAATCTTATTGAAAGATATAAATTTTTTGATGGTTTAACTCAAAATTCTAAAACTTAAACAATTAAACTTCTATAATATCACAACTTAAAAACTAGAAAGTTTATTTATTTACATTAATAAATTAATTTAAATTTTGACGATTTAAAATGTAATTGGGAAGTGGTATTATTTTTAACATAAAATAAATTTAAAAATTAAATAAAAAATTTCATGATAGAGCACAGAGAAAAGTCTCTAGCACAATGTATTGCACTTTGATTTTTTTACAAATGAACTCCAATATTAGAAAACTTCCTTTTATGTGAAACTCTTAACATAATATGATAAAATTATACATGTTTATATGTGAAACTCCAACATAATGCAATAAAAATTTTAAATTCAAGCGCTAAGTATACCCTTAGTTAAATTTAGAGTTCTTAGTCGTAGAACCATGTGCTAGACATTTACAACATCTTAAAGTGTGCCTAAAATATGTACAAAGTAAAATGCATTATTTTGATATTGTTTATATGGTTAGAGTCGCTTTTTTCTACTTCAGGATCGAATCTATTCTAATTAAGCACTAAAATATCATTGTAAATGGTGTTCTAAAAATAAAATAAAAATACTCTAATTAAAACCCTCAACTTTGGGATAATCTTAAATATATACGACAGAAGTAATTATTAGATTAAAACAAACATGGATAGAAGTAATTATTAGATTAAAACAAACATGGCCATATTTTATGTACATAAAAAAATAGTCAAAAGTTATAGAAAGTATACACCAATTATACATTTGATACACTCAAAAAGTTGAATATAACTTATCTCTAAATGAGCTATATACTGACGGTACAGTATAACACATTTAAAAGACTAAATATTGCTAACTTTACATGAAGTATACCCCGTATATTTATTGAACTAATTTTTTGTGAATATTTATTGGGCTAAATTAAGGAGGAGGAAAAGGAGGAGAAATAATTAGCGGCAAAATTTAAGTATTTTGATATATTATTTGCTCGAAACGACTAGGCGAAAAAGATAAAAGGAGGAAGAAGAAACAATTAATGGTTTAATAAAGTTGAACCAATCGCATAAAGTTCATGAGCACATCCCTATCTATTACACGAACAAGAAATTGTTTACAAAAATACTTATCAATATACACTCTTAATAAATAAAATGTAAAAAGTTGTTACACCATATATATATATATATATATATATATATATATATATATATATATATATATATATATATATATATATATATATATATATATATATATATATATATATATATATATATATACGTATAAATCCCATCTTTCTTTGGAGTACTTAATTAAACCACAAAATTAAATGCGGTTAATTACTTTTATTTGTAAAAATAAATATTTTATATGTATAAATTGAGCTTTTCTTCGTTGGTGCGTGTCGTACTCACTAAAAATAATATTTTTATGAATCAACATCAATGCAGCATCAAAAGTAAAGAATCAGTGTAGATCTTCATCGATCCATATTTAGGCATAATCACATATGCCATAGAAACAATATCCACCTGTCATGCACCTATTATTGCAATAACCACAATGCCTTTTGTCATAAGACAAATTCACACATTGGCCTCTACAACAAGTCTCTGTGAATGGACATTTTTTCTTGCAAGCACCACAATTATGATCATCGTAACCTAAATCCATGCATTTGTTGTTACAACATGTCGAATTTCGACCACCTTCCAACACGTGGCATATTTCATTGTCTTTATGGCAATGATCCGCGGCCCTAGGGTTCTTGATTTCTTGTTGAGCTAGAAATCGACTTATTTTCACATTCTTCGTCACTTGAGGTACTTCAACGTCTGAAAGTTTTACATCCTTCTGAAATCCTGAATTTTCAGGGTTCTTTAATTTGTGTTGCATGGTGAGTAGAGAGATGGTGAGGGCCATTGTAATGGCTAGAATAACTATGAGCTTGATCAACTTCATCATTTTTCGAATGTGTAATTGATCGATAATATTAATGGTATATCGATAATATTAAATGGTATGATGAAATCGATCTTGGTTTTCGTTATTGACTAGGAGGAGGAGGGGAAGAGAAGTGTTTTTTCTTTTTTTTTGTTTTGTGAAATGATATAAATGGGAGACACATATATATAGAGGGTTTTTATATTTTTTAATAGAGTGGGAAAATGGGAGAGTTGACTTTAGAAAGAAAGGGAGAAATGTGAAGAAGCAGCAAAAAATTAAATAGATTTTGACTTAATTATGAAAGAAATTAAATTAATCAATAATTGCATATATTTGCTTGTTAAATAATGGTGGAGTTATTGTGAAGAAAATATTAAATATATTAGAGTATGCATGTTTAAGTAGTTAATTTCAAGTATAAACATAGTTATTTAGGCATTAATGTAGTCGTTAATTAGAAATCACCATTCCATTAGCGTTGACTTGAGGTTTAATTTGCTTGAAATGTTTATAAAGTGGCAAAAATAATATTACTCGTTTACGTATATGATTGAGGAGTGAAGTTAACATTTTATTTTATTTTTGAACATTGAAAATTCTATGGGCACAAAAGTAAAGGAAAAGCCTTTGTTTCTTGGCTATTGTATGAAGCAAGAAAAGTATTTATTTGATTACAAATATTTGACTTTTAGGAAACTTTTTGAATATAAAAATAAATAAATTAGAACATCTTAGTAATCAAGGATTTGAAAAGAAATTAAAGCAAAATACATGCATGTTCTTGGAACTTAACTCAAATAGAGTTTAACTTCAACATATTGAGTTTCGACTCCAGTAATCTTATACTATAATAATAAAAATTATGTCCGAGTCAGTTTGTTTGTAACTTAACTATTTTATTGAATATCTTAGTTGTGTACGTAATCACAGTTTTACTTTGGTGACATGCTAAATGTATGGGTTACATATTATTAAGTAGAGATCAAATATTTGGAGTGAAGTTGAATTTAAAGAAAGTTCATTGAATTCGAACAATTGATGAACATGGGCAAGTTTCCTTATTTCAAAATTTAAAGCTGCTTCCAAAAAAAATTGTTTTGGCCATGTTCTAGTTATAGTATATGTTTCTCCCAATTAATTATGATATATTTTTTTATACACTTAACTTAAAGTTTGGATATTTAATTTTATGTTAAACTTTACATCATATATCATGTTCCATATAATGGAATAGCCTTGTCCTTGAGCATATTAAACTTATAATTTGAATATTGTAGCACTTGAACATATTTGCAACATAATTGTATGTAAAAACAATCCTTTATCTTGACGAGGTATGATAAAGTCTGTATATACTGTATCGTTCAGATTATACGTTATTATAAATTTAGTAGGGAAAGTAACAAGAAACCGTGTCTAAGAATTTTATAATAATGTTTTACCTCTCTATGAAGGAACTGAGACAAAGGTGTTAATGTATAATATAAATCTTTACTCTATGTACCTAGACACTTTATACTGTTAAAAATGTCAAACTTCCCTTCCTCATTTTTATTTTTGGATGAATTTACTTACTGTCACGACCCAAAAAAGAGCGTGATGGCACTCGTCTTATCCCACCAAGACGAGTCAGCCTAAACTCAGCCATTACAATAAAAATGCGGAAATTTGATAAATCAATTCAAAACACCCCCAAAATCTGGTTGTCACGTGTACAAGCCTCTAAAGTATTATAATTGATTCATAAGAAACGCAAATCTCAAATGAACTTGTTTCTAGAATAGAACAAGGTCATAACTAAGGAGAAAGAAAGTACGCTGAGACGACAAACAGCTACCTCACAAATCTCCAAGAAACCTCAGACAAGGCGAAGAGAAATATCACAAAGTCCAGGCTAGTAACCTACAAAAAAAAATTGTAGTAGCAAGGGGTGAGTACCAAACCACACGGTACCCACCAAGTAAACTTCTAAACACAAGCTAAGGGAATAAAATACGGGTACTCCTTACACACCAACCGAACCTCCACAACTACAGCCTGCATAAAATTCAGCCCAACCTAACAGTCACAGTTTTCATAGCACCCAGCTCATCAAATCATTTTAACGAATTTGCACATCCTCAACTATAAACTAAGTATTCAACAATCACAACTTTCACAAAAGGCACTAACAATATCAGCAACACACAAGATCAAGTTCGTCAAATAGAGGTAATAAAATATCAAGTACTTTCCAATTACCATTAAAACACATAATCATCAAGAATGAAGAATGTTATGGGATGCAACGCAATATGACACCATGAAATGATATGCCTCAGAATACCAATTTCTCTCTCAACCGTATATACATGATACTCCTCGGAAATACATCGAGAGTTCATGACCCATGGGGGACTCGCGAGGTCCATATACCGACACGGACGATCTCCACGTGTCTGTGCGGACCATCTCAACGCACTATCATAAATCAAACAAATTCGCACGGACGATCTCCACGTGCCCAAATCATAATCATAACTTTTCTATCGCACGGACGATCTCCACGTGCCCAAAATAATCATAACTCGATCTCAACACGGACGATCTCCACGTGTTAAACCCTTACTCATACCCAGTCTCATGTCAACGCATGTTCACAATATGATATCAAATAAAGGAGATGATGCAACATTACAATAAATCAAATGTCATTATAACATATAATCACCTCAATTATCACATTTATACGGATTCAGTAAAGAATACAATCACAATCAAATCAATAATATTTCAGTTAATGCCCATATGCCTTAGCATTCTCGGATTACAATCCACATTCTATAGTAATAAACCTTCCCATTATAACACCGGTACTCGTACCATTCTCAACACATCACATACAAACAAATAATTACATTGTCTTTTATTACCCTCTTTTATCATTAGAATTAATCAATGTGGACAAGTCAACCCATCACCAAGTCCCATTACTTCCAAACATATACCACTAGAAAAACACGCATTTCATACACTTAGCAAGGATTTAGAAATCCACTTGCCTGAATCCAATAACAATTTACTCCGGGGCTTGAGATTTTCCCATTTGTTGAACTTCCAACTCAAAGAAATCTATTCACATACATAATCACAATAAGCTTTCGAAACTAACACTCATATTGCTATATGTAATCTAGACCGAAAACTCACTTAAATTTAAAATCAAGTTTGTAAATCTTGATACCAATTAACATATCAACTCTAATCTTTTTTTAAAGCTTTCAAGCATAGGATTAAATCTCAAATTTTCCCCAATTAATATCAATATAACAGAGTAAAAATGCTTTCAACAAAATTGATTGTTGATGATTATCAACCAAACTCCACGCTTTCCAAGATATGGTCAATCATACCTATGACCAATTCTTTTAATTAATTATTTATCCCAAAATAAAAATATACTATATACTTAGCAATCTGTAATAAAAGAACAATCTAAAATTAATTGTTTTCCTCCCTTTATCAAACCCAACCCTTATAACTACTTAGACTATTAATTGCCAATCATGTGTCGTAATTTTCCATTAACATTTTCATATAAAAAGAAACGACATTAATTATTAATTTGAACCAAATCCATCCTTCCAGATCTTTAGTTTCATATACCAAACAACTTTTCTCCTCCTCCCATTTTGTTGCGTTTACAAATTAATTGTTGTGATAATATAACAATACTCCTATAACGAATAATTTAGTTAGGCCTGCTGAATAGTTGAAATTGGGTAAAAGAATTTGTTTACCTGAAGCTTTTCGTGCTTCTCCCTTGGACGCCGCCACACAAGGTTTGTTTCTTTCTTCTCTTTATTTTTTTTTCTAAATTAATTATGTACTAAAAGTGATAATTTTACTCACTTACTTTATTATATAT